>WOVY01010032.1:0-401730 GCA_013436015.1 Rhipicephalus annulatus
AATAAACAGGTCCAGCGCTGTCTGGAGGAGACACCCCCTGATTGGCGGCGGGCGTGTTGACATGCACCTCTCATAGTCGTGGGAGACCTTCAACGTTGACGTCAGCGAACGAGGAAGAGAATTGGCTCGTCAGTTACATGCGTAATGTGCACTCACTGACGTGCGAGTCGGTGTAACAGAAACTACCCACCACGATAAGAGGATTGATAGATATGTGAGGTTTAATAAACCCAAACCGCGGGCGGCTGCATTTGATGGAGGCGGAAATGTTGTAGGCCTGTGTGCTCAGATTTGGGTGCACGTTAAAGATCCCCAGGCTGTCAAAATTCCGGAGCCCTCCACTATGGCGTCTCTATAATCATATGGTGGTTTTGGGATGTTGAAACTCCACAAATCAATCAATCAACATCTAATCTGCCATATAATTATGAGAGATTGCCGTAGTGGAGGGCTCCCGAAATTCCTGACCACTTGGGTTTCTTAAACATGCACCCAAATCTGAGCACATGGGCCTGTTAGTTCAAAATGCAGACGCCGCATCCGGGATTCGATCCTGTGACCTGCGGGTCAGCAGCCGAGTACCTTGGCCCACTAGACCACTGGGGCCGTGGCCCACGATAAGAGGAACATGCATCGATCTTGTCTTTGCCACTTTTACGTCGAATGTCTGCAGGAACCTCTCAGCGTGCACTTCACAGATCACAAGGTTGCGGTAGTCAAGGCGAAATGCGCGCCAGCTCTGGTTCAGCGGCTGTGTCCACTCTGAAGAAACGATAAAACCTACGCCTGCCATCCCTTCAAATGAATCTTCAGCGCTCATAACAGCACCCTCGTTAGCACTGTTCAACCTGTGATGCCACCAGTGTGCAACGCTGCTGTTTCGCATCCATCAGGGTTCCCTTCGGGGAGATGGTCCAAGTTTTCCATTCTGCGTCTGTACTAATAACTAAGTGCTCTTTTGAAGATAAATGAACACCAGCTAGCCCACCTTACTGCTCTCTACATAACCTGCTTATCTTATCATAGACCATCGTTGCAACTCCCACTCAAAAAAGAGACCTCAAAGGTGCAGGCAGAACTTAGGACCTTGCAGCAATTCGCACATAAGCACTGCCATAGATAGCACTGCTAGTCATGTTGAGCAATCAAACCTCATATAACACATTCACATCTGCCACGAAAATATTTCATTATAAATGTGCATATAAACATATATTCTTCACACTGTACCTATGCCAAAGATATTTGCTTACTTCGTTCTAACCAGTAATTTGTTATATCTCGTTCTGTTATATAGAGGTTTAAGTGTACATGCTATGCACTCACTGTGGCCAGTCCACGGATGAACTGAGTTCTGCGAAGAGGGTAGCGGAGGCAACTACCGTTCCTCCGGTCAGCATCCTCGATGACTGACTGGATGTAGTAGGTGCCCGGTGCTGCTTTCATCGCCCGGAACCTATCTGCAAAATTAGCAGGAGAATAGCAGTAGCATTTCAAGCTTTCAGTAGCGTTCTATGAAATGTTATAAGAGGATTTTCGACATAATATCCCAAACTTTTTAACAAGACAGCTTTATGCAGGAAATTTGGGTAATCTTTTGTAAGGAAATATGCATATACAAACTGTTGAAGATTATAAGCTCCCACAAACAAATACTTTCAGTTAAATGTGTCACAAAGTTGCAATGAGAGACAATACTTCAGTATGTAAATGCTTGGTTAACACTAGTAAGTTTACTATTTTGTTTTCATAAAGTCCATTAGTTGTGTTATGTATATCTGCCAGCAGATGCAAAGGGGACACATCTTGCTTTTTGTGTTAAAAACAAAGTGCCTTCAAAACCAAAGTGCCTCCCATACGAGATAAGCTTAAAGTACAGTTATGAAATCAAAGCATGCTAAAGTACTTGAATAAATGAATTTTGATAAATAAGACAAAGGCATTTGCATAATTATCTGGAAACAGGAAATTTTGGGTAGTTCAGAAAAACCTCGAATTCTCGCTTGATAATTCCATGATAATAAATACGGGAAATATTAGTTCCCTGCTTTCTTTATTTTTTTTTAGTCATGGTTTTTATGCTTTTCTCTGTATTCAGTGACTGGCATAATTTGCAAACTAGAGCCCAGTGGTGTTGCCAGGGAGTGACACACCCAGCCCATACCCCCTTTCCTCAATTTTTTTTTGCCATAGCTCACATCGTGCAAAATGACCCCTTGCCTGCCCTTCAGATCAAGGACGTGGCCCCCGAAGCCTTTGCTAGAGCCACACCTTTTACTTTTCTTGGCACTAAAAAGTAGGGATGGGCAAATATTTGGAATTTCCAAATATTCGATTGAATTCTACCCTACTTGTTATTTGCTTTGATTCAAATTCAAGTATTCAATATTTTCAAAATAATCGGCGATTCCGAATAGTCCGCAAAAGCCATGGATGGCCAGTAACAATACAAATTTTTGAGACTATGTTTTACACATCATGGCTGCCATATATCCATAAATCTCTAAGGCAACGAGGGGGCATTGTGCAACAAGGAGCCAGAAATATGTCTTTGTGTTCCTTGAGCTTCAGCCGCGCTTACAACTGTTGTCTTATATTGCCTCGAGAACCACTATCTCCACAGTTGAAGACGGCGTCGACGGCCGCCCATGCCCGGTAAACGCACGGGCATGAATCCGACATGAAACATGAAACTTTTTCCTGAAAGTGTCTGCTAAAGACAAAGCTCGGTACGAGACTTGCGGAGTTAATTTGAGTACAACCTACTGCTACCAAACGATGCTTGTCAGCCACTTTAAGAGATGCCCAGGCAAGTACAAAAAGTACTCTGAATTGCGTCAACTTTACAGTTTTCTGAAAAAGAAAATGAACCAAAGGCCTGTCATTGCAGCTGACTGTGACCAGTTTGTTTAGCCGACATTTGAACCGTCATCAGCAAAAACGCAAGAGATGACAAAGAAGACTGCAGCATTCATTGCTCATGGCCTGCAGCTGTACAGTGCTGTCGAGATGACGTGCTGTGCCATTATGGAGTACGTCGTTCCGTCATGAAAGACGATTCAACGAACGGTCATTCCAAATTTGTACGCGTTCAAGAAGAATGAGCTGAAAAAGCACGTTAGGACAATATTTGACGACGGTGGTGCTAAGTGCACCACTTAAAACAACGGATGGGTGGTATCGAGGACCTGCAACAGCTTCGCGTGTGTTACGACTCACATGACGAACCGTGACCTAACGCAGCCCACATACGCCTCCGCCCGCAAACCCGTGCCGCTGAAGCGTACGGGAAAAAAACATACTCAAGTTTCTCTGAGACATGATCGAAGAGCACCCTCTGGACCGAGCAACGACAGAGCTTTGCGCGGGCTGCTACCCACACTTTCCCAAGTGATACCTCTCATGCATTGTACACAAGTGGTGCTACATGAATACATGTCTGAAGGCGAGGAAGCGGCATCGTTTGTAAGGAGCCTTCTGCGCAGTCTTGCCACAAGCTTTCCTGGCTTTAAAATGGCGAATCTTCCGGAAAATGTGATGCTAGTTGACCCTCAATACACAGACATTTGCTACATTGAAGACAGTAAAAAAAGAAGTGGGCAAAAGCCACACTCGCAGCTGTAGCAAAAATGCCAGCCTCAAACCATTGCACCCGGGCACCTGTCTGCCCAGCCATGAAGATTTCTCCAGCTAATGCACTTCACAGTATTTTTCTTCATTAAAGGAGTACTGACACGAAATTTCTCGGTTATCCTTTTTTTTGCGTCAAATGCTAGGCCCCAAGAGCCTAGAAAATGTACCGGTTACTGGAGTGCACCCTGGAAAATTACTTACGGGTGTCTTTAAAAGCTAGTTCCAGTTTCTACTGTACCCTGACGTCATGACGTGGTGTGAGCAGCGCCCCCAAGTGCTAGTATGTGAATGCGCAAAATATCGTCACGTATCACCGAGCGCCCGTGCCTCAGTTGTCGTCTTCTGCGCGCCGCACGTGTAGCATCTTTTGGGCTGTCAACAATGGACGAACTTTTGTCAAGCAACTCTGACGACAATAATGGCTTCAATAGAGAAGAAGATGCTGAGCTTACCGACCCTGCCAACCATTTCGCTTCCGACCCGCTCGCGAGCTCACTCCCTTGCCCTCTGAGCAGTGTATATTTTGTACTCACGAGGACGCACAATACTTTAGACTCCGCTCGCTTGCCTCACAGGTTCGTTGAATGATTGCAGCGGCACGCCACGAGCAGAAGACCAAGGAGGCGACGTGCAGCCAGGCTGCCATTTGTTGTTTTTTTGGTATCTGACATCATCCCAACTTGCCAGACTGCTGCGTGAAGTCACCTAAATTAGTACTGTAGCCTGACGTCAAGCTAGTGTTGATGTCAATAGGATCGCCAAGAAAAATTTAACATTAACATCAAAATAAAATATCGTATCCGCTTTTGCTGAGCTCCACACTTCCTCAGAGCGATCTCTGTATACAGGAGATTTTTATGGCAGAAAAAACTTGCCTTTGAAAAAAGATGTCAGTACTCCTTTAACCTCAATGTAGTGCAAGACGACACCTGTGAAAGTGTTCCTTCTCAAGTGGCAAAATACTTGGGTGCTTGTGTGCTTCTTCAGTCAGAAAACCCTTTGGAGTAGTGGAAGGCATCCGCCTGTACCTGGCACAGGCCAAGGTGGCAAAAAAGTACCTCTTGATTCCTGCTACACGGCCAAAAAGTGAGAGGCTGTTTTCAACAGCAGGGGAACGTTCTCAGCAGCCGGCGCGAGCTGCTGCTCCCAGACCATGTGGAGCAGCTAATATTGTTCCATTAAAGCTCGTGAGTGAAGTAAAAAAAGAAAAGTTAGATAGTATGTGAATAAAATTCAACTGTTAACAATTTCAATTTCACAAAATGTTGTGACTACATGAGTTCTAACTTTTAAAAATTGTGTAAATTAGTAGGGCCATGATAAAAAATGCTAATTTTTCTTTATAATATGCAATGTGCACTATTTGAACTAAGGTACTATTCAATTGGAAATTGTTCGACACCAAATCATTATTTGCTTCGAACGTCGAAACCACTATTCGCCCATCTCTATCTACTAAAAAGTTATTCAAGACAGCTTCCATCAGGGTAAAGTAACAAAGTAAACTTTAAGGCTTTCAAATTTTAAGAATTTCAAATTGTTCAATGTCCGTGAAGCAAGCAGCCGGCAGCGGCATGTTGCAGTAGTACTGCTGCCATGCAGATGTACTTGAACTGAAGTGTACATGACAGCTGGCAAACTTACCGAGGAACTGTTCTCTGGACACATCCCCACCCACTGTCAACTGGGTGAGCAGCTCCAAGAAACCTGCGTGCCGTTTATTATAATTGACATTAATAATAAAAGAATTCCCGACTAACCACACCCAATCATTGTTTACAGGTCATAGTTTGTCTGAACCTTTTCCAGTAAAATTGGGTGTACCACAAGGCTCTGTCTTTGGTACTTTTTTATTTCTAATTTACATTACAACCTACCATTGCACGTATCTTCAAATTGCCACATGTTTGCTGACGACTGTGTCATTTATTGAACTATTACTAACTCTTTTGACCAAATGTTATGACAAGAAGACGTCACCCAAGCCCTACAATGGTGTGATGACTGGCTCATGACCTTAAACTCTATCAAATACAAACTAATCTCATTCACTCGTTGTCTAAACCCTCTTCGATTCTCTCATAACAGAGCTAACGTCCCTGTCGAATCAGTAACCACTTGTAAATACCTTGGAGTCACCCTATCCTACCATTCGTCGTGGAGCACCCACATTACTAAAATCGCATCAACATCTAAGAGAACCCTGGGCTTCTTAAAATGCTATTTATGCAGTGCTCAGAGTCATGTAAAACAACTTGCCATACATCATTAGTCACATAAAAGTTAGGACATGCATATCCTATCTGGAACCCGCCTGAAGTTGGTTTTACGAATTCTCTTGAAACAATTCAAAATTGTGCAGCTAGATTCATTCGTGCTTCATACTCATATGACATCGGTCTTTTACCCCTCAAAGCCGAGTGTAACTTATCATTTTTGTCTTGTCGCCGACGCATAGCAACCCTCTCATTATTTCACAAGTTTTTTCACTCGCCACTCAACTACTCTCTTTACATTATCCTTGCAGCTCAAATATCTCACCGCACCGGCCATGTGCTTCAAGTTTCTCGCCCACGTGCCTGTACTAAAACATTTTCTGCTTCTTTTTTTTTTCCCCAGAGCAGCAAAAGACTGGAAAAGCCTTTCCTATGATATGGCCACAATCACCTGCCCATCAAACTTCATCCATAGCATTTCAAATGGTACTTCACGTTGACCACTGTGACAACACTATCGATTGTATATTAACCACATCCCTTATGTAATACCCTTTGGGGTTTTTGAAGAAATAAAAATGAATGAATGAATGAGCTGCAGTTGAGAGATGTGGGTGATGTCTGGCAGTGTTCGCAAACCTGTTTTCAGGAATGTTAATGGGGCCCCCGCCGTGGTGGTCTAGTGGCTAAGGTACTCCGCTGCTGAACCGCAGGTCGCGGGTTCGAATCTTGGCTGCGGTGGCTGCATTTCCGATGGAGGCGGAAATGATGTAGGCCGTGTGCTCAGATTTGGGTGCACGTTAAAGAACCCCAGGTGTCGAAATTTCCGGAGCCCTCCACTACGGCATCTCTCATAATCATATGGTGGTTTTGGGGCGTTAAACCCCACATATCAATCAATCAATCAATCAATCAAGGAATGTTAAAGGGACACAAAAGAGCAACAATCACTTGGTTTATATTATTAAATTGAACCATGAGAACACTAATGCCATGTACTTCACTATCATAAGTTCACTATCAGCAGAAAAAATTGAGGTATAACTTTCATTTTTAAATTTCACACCGAAGCCTCTCTGCATGTGATGACAAAAATTTCAGAATGTATTTTTCATATTTTTGCGACATTCAATCGATGAAATTTTCTGAAACATGGCATCCAAGGTGTAAGGCACCCATAAGGAACCCACAAATGACAATGTACTTGATTTTTATTGATTAAAAGCTATTTAGGACCACGTAGACGTTCTAAAAATCTATGACATCATGGTTATGTGCGGGAATCTCAAGGTGGCATCTCCTTCTGCACTTTTTTTTTGCGTGTTTTATCGCTTACCAAGCGTCACATCACATTAAGAGTGGTGTTTTCGGGATTGTGAAATTGTACTTCACTAACACACAAAAAATTGTTTCTCTCTTTAATGTGCCTCTCAACATCGCCTTCTCCAATTCACAGGGTATCCAATACACAGGGAAGTTGGTGAAAAACACATTAAATTCATTCTTTTATACTGGTCTCTGTCTTAGATGACGGTTGTGTCTACGGATTTCAGCACCTAATCTTCCAATATGGCCGAAATTCTCAGAGGTGAGAATTCTGTTCAGTATATTTTTTACTGTACTTACCACGATCGTAGTCTCCAGAGCTGAGAGGTCGGACCCTAAGTGGAGGCTCTGTTGCGGGCAGCTCCACGTTGACGCCTTCAACAGTGTCCAGGCTTTCCAGGAGCTTTGGGTCAAACAGCAGGCTGTCCTCGGGTTCACCTCCATTCTGCAGATGAGAACCACGAGTGAGCGGCCAGTTTAAAGACGCTATAAGCCAAAGACATTTGTCTCACTCATCATAAGCATGACAAAGCTCACTCTAGGGTAAAGGGCTATCCCAAGTTTCGCCGGTCAACCCGGTGCTATGTTCGCTACGGCCACATTGTCGAAATTTACAATGTTTATTTGCCGAGTAAGTACAGATGGGGCGTAATGTACAAAAAAAAGTTGATCGCACCAACTTCTTGATCTAATCTGCTCACCTAACGTGATACTTAATCCGCTGAAGCGACAAGGGTCTCGATTATTGTCACTGTACATTACCAGAAACACTCGACCATATACTGTGTGCCTGTTCAGCGTACGCACAGGAACTTCAACTGATTTCGTTGATTGCACGATTTCATAGCTGACCATTAGGAATGAGGTTGTGGTGGGTCCTGTCATAATGCCAGCGGCAGCGATGTGGTTGTAGGCACCATGCATAGGTTAAGAGACGCCGCAGTCGCGCGCTGCCTCCAGTGCCTAAGCGGATACCGCAGAAACTCGACAGGTTACGGGAGCAGAGGACGCAAGTGGCGACTGTGCCTTGGAGCTTCGCTTGATGCGTTTTTGTTTTCCTCTGCTTTCAAAAGATGTTCAATTGTATTAGCAGCAGTAAAATAACAATGGTGTTTGCACATGTGTTTCTTTCTGCCAGGCCTCGTGCACCCCAGACTGACGCAGCAACATAAAAAAACAGGAGCTGGTGGAAGACAACAGTGGTGACGACGAGCCCACTGATAGAAACTGCACGCATGTTCCATGGGCCGCTTCTCTCACTAAACGATCATAGTTTATCAACCTCGGGCTAATGCGACAGCAAACTTGGTGACAGCGTGCAAACAGACAGCACCGACGATAGCATTGTCACGACCGGTCAATTAAAACGCGTTTTCAACCAAGTGTCCATACATTTGCATTCACTGCGCTGACTTGAACCAGTGCATCCGAGCTTGTCATCGTGGCACGTGTTTTGCTAGACATGGTATTCTAAAGTGTGCCATTGTTTTTATACTGCCAATGCCAGAAAGTTTAAGAAACCCCGGTCTAGACAAAAGGCCTTTGCTCCTAGATGTGCATTTCATGCCCTTACTGAGACTGGTATGTTTTTTTTCAGAAGCGAAGCATCTTATGAGCGAGCTTGATCCGGTGGCTTCTGCTTTCCAGCGTGCATGCGCCTCCTCACTCCCGCACTCTCCTTGTTTACCCAGGCGTTTGGTCTCCTTCTCTCCTCTCCTCTGCTTGCGCTGCAGCCTGTAAACCTACTCTCGTCTCACCCTCCCAGATTTCATATAAGCTTGTGTGCACGTTCATCGCCGGCGAGCTGAGTTAACATAAACGGAAACTTGGTGCGCGTCCCCAATGCTACCTCCCATTTCCTCGTGGTTTCCAAAGACAGTGTAATTTTTTTATCTTCTTGGCACAAAGGGCATGCCCAGAGGAGAAGCACTCCATACCGCAGTACAGAAAGAGCCAATTGCTAGAGCTGCATTCGAGTGCTTCCGTGAGATGGTTGCTCAGTTTGGCTTCGTCACTAGTCCTGAACAACCGTGACTGGCTTGTTCTTCAGATGGTGTACTAACTGCCCTTTTCCAATGATATTGCTGACATTTAAACATGCCGAGATGGTGCATCTGCTGGCAAGGATTAAGCTTCATGCATACTGCTAGGTTTTTGAACCATGCGCAAGTGCACCTGACGAAGAGAATGAAGATCTCTCACTGCTCGCTCTCCGAGCTGAACGGGTGAGCTGTGTGGCCACTGTTTTAATTATACCCTGTTAATAGCCTACGGTGCAAGCGGCTCATCATTCACGTAACAATATAAAAATACCCTGTTCATTTTCAGGCAACATGACTGCAAAGTGATCCTCCTAGAAATAATGTGTCCCTGCTCTAGGAGGTGACAGAAGCTGATCAAAAAGCCAATACAGTGCTACTTACAAGAAGGAGGCACTGTGAAATTAAGAACACATCAGTGCTGCACCAAAGTTCAAGTATGCTTGCATGTGCCGAGAATTGAGATAAGCCAGTTCTACTTTTATTCTGACGTGAAGCCCCAGTTTTGCAAAAAACTACGACTTTTTGTTTCCGACAAGAGTGGCGATGTGGGCTTGTTGGTGAAACATTTGAAAAAAATTTATGTAGTGTGAGGCGAAAAAACGAACACAGCTGCTCTGTCTTCTCAGTCTAGTCTTTTCTGTGTTCGTTTTTTCGCCTCGCGCTACATAAATTTCTTTCTTTCTTTTTTTTCCGCACTGCCAAAGACCAAGTTTTATTTTGACCCTTTTTTTAGAGCTTGGGCAGAGTGCACGAACTTGAGAAAGCATGTTAGAACAAATGTGCAAAAACAATGTTTATTACGACTTATCAGCAACTTTACTTTCCATTTAATAGATATTTTTAATCACAAACTGCAATGTGAAAAGCGAACTAGTCCGGAAGTGGGTCATGACAGTATTTATTTTTATGTACAGAGCTTGTTTGGTTTCAGACGATGTTTCAAATCATTTGTCGTTACAATAACACATCTTTTTCACAAAAGTCTGCATTGTCATTACAGGACTCTCTTTGTAAAACTATGACATTTCAAATTCATTATCCGAGACAACATGTGAAGAATTTGATCAGCATAGGTCATACGGCGTTTTATGACTGATCATGTAAAAAACTTCCAAGCCTCTGAAAAAACAATTCTATATAATTCTGACAGAAGCTGTTTCAGACGTAGCATCAACTTCCACCTCTCTGAATTGAGGGCTAATAGCAAAACAGATCACAACCAAAGTTGCTTTCCTCGTCTCCAACACTATAATTGATGACAACTTGAGAATAAGTACACAGTCCGCCCCCAGTACTGCAGCGTCCCTGCCATTCACCTGTGCAACAGAGCAATGTATGATTTCCGTTCTAATCACGAGCACTTTTTGGCTGACAACGCAAAACTAAACATAATATAAATTAAAGGTCATTTCTTGTAAAAAATATTACATTTGGCTGAGCAGTGAAATCAGAATCTTTGATGAAATTTGGCAAGAAGTAAAATTTTCCAACCGAGAACTATCGAAATGAACATGTGCCTGTACGGCCAAGTCACATTCCTGAAATTGGTAAAAGATCCTGACGTCACGTAATAAGCAATTGCAATTAGTGCGACTTTATGAAAATTCTGCCTAGGTGAGGGGGTGACAGCCACAGAGAGAACTTTATTCTTAGGCTGTAACCGACTATAGTTCAGATGGCTGGAACCCTTTATCTGCTAACACAAGATCTCCAGGTTCAAGCATAGATAAATAAGTCCAATCGCACAGTTATTGTGTCGGTTGTTCTGCCTCTGAAGCCTTTTTAGAAAAATGTTGGGTCCGTTTGATTCGCCTGTACCATGAGAACCAGTTGAGGTGCTGCATCCTACACATTATTTCAGCGCCTTCTGCACACCACCAATCATTTCAAAAAGTGTGCGAAAGGTGCAGCCTTGGTTCAAGTTTTATCCTGCATTTTCCTTCACCTCTGTTGGTAGTAGTGCCAGTACGGTGCCGACGTGGTTCAGCGCTTCGGAAGCAGACAGTTGCCGCAGCTGTGGCATCGGAGATGGTGGTGAGAATGAACCTTTGCTCCTTAGCAAAAAGCCAGTCTTGATCCGTCCTTGCTCATGACTATCTGGCCAAGAAATGACTTCACTTATGCTACTTAAAAAGTTCAATAAGTACTGACTGCATTTGTGAACTGACGACTTGGATATATCAAATCTGTTCGCAAGGCAGTGCGTACTCGACTGGCTGCCAAGGTAGCTCAGCACTACCAAGAAAGTCTCGTCTGCACTTAGCCGTGGGCGACGACCAGTAGAATATGGGAAAAATGCGGACGTCTGGTAGCGGGCAACGAGACTCCTGAATGCCTCGCGTGGCAGCCAAAACATCCTTTTAAAGTTGAAACCAAAACACCGGCCCAAAAACGTCCTCACAATGCCTTGGCATGCGATTTCTGTCCGATCTTGCCCATTTCATAGCTACTTAAGCTACTAAGTCGTAGTACTCTTCGTCTTTGTCAGAATCCATCAGCTCCACGGTGTTACGCTTGGGAGTCCAGACTGAACGTCACTGCCTCTGCAAAGGCAATCTCTGCAAAGGCCAGCGAGCGAGCCCGCCTGACGCCATCACCTCAATGACGTCATCTAACCTGGTGGCGCCGGTGTGTCTTACGCAACACACGGTGAGCTCCCTCAACCCACAGGCCCGATAGCAGCCCGATGATGCAATCGGCGCCATCCAGTTTGGCGAGTCTTACGCAAAGCATGGCAACATCACCCGTTCATGGGTGCCACCCAGCGGCGGTTCTGATTGGACGTTGCTGACGTAAGGATTCACCCAGGGCTTATAAAAAAAGCCAAGCGGCCCGTCGCCAAGCAACCGACCAAGCGTCAGAAGGAAGACGACAGCATTAGAGTGTCCGAAGACATCTCGGCTCTTCGAGTCCCTAAGCTGTCGGCCCCAGTGTCGAACGTAACGTCTCTATTTCTATGCTGTACATAAACATTGCCTTAACTCACCGTCGTCTTGTCCGCTCGTCTATCAGCTCTGCGCAGAAGCAGCCGCGAGCTGAAAAACACATTACCGAACAACCTTGGTGGCCCATTACCTCGGTGCACTACGCAACAGAGTCGGCAGTGGTGCGAGTCGGAACAACGGGGACTTGCATGACAGTTGAAAGCAGGACTGACTTCACTTTCGTACAGAAAAGTGACAGGTTGGAGAATGTCAATTCAAGCATGAAACGAGCAAGAAGGAATGCACACCTTGCATGCTCAACGCACCCGAGCGCTTGCTTGGAACACAGCAGAAGACTTCGCACAACTGCACATCCGCATTTGATTCTGCATGGCACTGCTATCCAGTTGTGCTAGGACTGCTAAGCTAGCAACGCACCGGTAATGAACCTCTCTGGCACCTAACAACTGCACATTGGCATTCAATTCTGCATGGCACTGATATCCGCTTGTGTCGGTACTGCTGAACTAGCAATGGACCGGTCATGAACCTCTTCGGCACCTCCATGAACTCGTTCAGAGTGGCGCAGGTGAATCGAACAGAGCTGTTGTAAGGACCGTTAAGCACAATGCCAATGAGCCATTCTACAGTGTGTCAACCTTGTACCGCGAGTACCCCAAGTTCTGATTTTCCACTCTCGTGGTACTACTGTTTTCAACTTCATGCAGTCAATAATAACTCAACAGTTAGCTTAATAAAACATTTGTGGGGCAACCGAGACAGGCAAATAAAAAATGAGGAGATAGGATAGGGAACCAGTGTAGCAACTAGTTTTTTATTGAAAATCTGCCTTGCATATCCTCCTTGATCACGTGACAATTTCAGTGCATTAACGAGTTGGAGTACACCACTTCTTTCTCTGATAATGCTAACTATGGTGAGCTGGCACATTTCTCACCATTGATGACCATGATCTTTACTTCGATGATTTCGCAAGTGCACTTATCTTTCTGGAGAATGATTAGGATGCATCTTGAAGACACAAGCAAACTACCGCAGTCATTGCAATGCATAGACACACTGCAATGACAACAATTAGGGTGATGTTTTTTGAAAACCAGGAGGCGAATTGGCTGAAACCAGCTCCCATGATGGGCGGAGCAACTACTCTTTAGTGCAGCTTTATTGTTAACTAGCAGTCTTTGAAAATCCGAGAAGCTGTTCAGTGCACATTGAAGAACCCCTAAAATAGACAGCGGCAGCTCACGCTTCAGTTTGATCACGAACAATAACTTATCTGTAATGGAGAGCTCCCCCAGTTCTTTTAGGAGGGATTGAAAAACATACTTAACAGGCCCTTAAACTACACAGAGTTCAAAGGCGAGACAGTAGCCACTAATTTCTTAATAAAACACGTGGGAAGTCAGCACTAGGCATTGAGCCAGACAGGATATTGTGCTTTTCAACTACCCATTTGCATCTCTGCTTGGGAAGTCGCAAACGCAGAAAACGAAGTGAAATCCGTTTATCACATAAAACTGGACAAGCGAGACAAGGCATAATGGGCATAGGAATGCTCGGCAAAGCAGGGTACTCGACAATTCAAAACATATATCTCATATATGAGCCAATCGAGAGCTTATTTCATCCTGACGTCACGTAAACAGACCACTGGTATCATGAATTGTGCTGCAAAAACGGGTAACATAGAGAGATGACATGTTCTTTCTTCACATTTTGAAAGGTTGCTTAGGACCCCTTAGCAACCCCTCAAAATAGGAGAAAGAGCTTAAAAAGTAAAGCAAAAAATTAAAAAGTTAACCGAGTTCAGTTCGTGCAATGCATTCTCACTGCTTAATAATAATATTTGTTAGAGTTTTTAATGTCCCAAAACCACCATATGTTCCTAAGAAATGCATAAGCGGATGGCTCCCAAAATTTGAACCATCTGCATTCTTTTTGTTTTGAACAGATTCATATCCTGCGAATATCTGCTGCTTACACACTGGCTCTCTGCCCTTGCCCTGCAAGGCGGGACGCGATGAGCTGCGCAAGCCAGTGGTGTGAACTGCTCTGTGCTTGACGAATGATGATGCATGTCCATTCGAAGTTTCCGACACAAAAGTAAAATATGCACTGTAGAACGCATCAAGGGTGTCTGTCATTGTTGATACCTGAAACAATTTAAGAAGCATGCTAAACATAAAGGAAAGCCTACGCAGTTTTAATGCATGTCTGAATGGACGTGAAACATAGCTTAAGTACTGCGTGTAGCGAGGTGCTGAATATCTAATGCAATAGAACGTAATGAGCAGCTGTTTCCTCTACGTTATTATTCTAAATAATGATGGCCTTTGCTGCACTGCATGTATGCCTCCTTTTTTGCATATACTTCCCTTATTACACACCTGCCTGTGCACAAGTGTAGAGCAAGTGTGTAAAAAATAAAATTCTGAAAAAAATAAATAAGGCTGTATTGTATTTATGGAAGTCAAGTATTGCGTTTATTGAATATAATGAAGGGCGTACTCCCACACCTCGCATGTACCGAGCAGCTGTCATAAATAGCAGTGCTAATACATGGTTTTTTTTCTTCAAACACTTAATTTTTTTAAATACCAGAGACAGTGTTATACCACTATATGTTTTAGATGTGTTAATTGAAGAGGTGACCCTTCCTGTTCTTGCAGAATACGTACTTATATAACACCATGAAGTTATGCTTACATCAATGCCTCGCGGCTCCTCTTTGGTTAAAACGGTCCTCACTATTGCAGTGCACATCATCTTTCTCGCAGTCATGGAAATCAGCTGACGGTGGCACCACCTCTTCCTGTTGATTAACTTCCCTTTCCATTTCTGCCTTCCGCCACATTCTTCTTCTCTTCTTTGCGCAAAGATCGACACAAGAATTATGAGCTGGAATCACAAAACTGCTGCCATCATCTCTCACTTGCACTGCTTTCGCATTTACACCAGGGCACACCTGCTATCCCTGCTGCCATATTCATAAATTCAAACCTTCACAGCAGCGCCCTAATAGGTGGACAGACAAAACCTGACTCTAGTAAAGAATTGTTGGTTGGCTACTGCGCGTGTTTGCATCAACTTCCAATTCGAGTTACCCGCATCGACTTCCAATTCGAGTTACCCATGGCATCTCTTTTACGGTGTACCACCTGCCAGTCGCAGTGATGTTTTTCTTGCAAATTACTGCATAACATCTATAAAAGCCACTGTACTTAGTTGAAAGAAAATTACAATTGCTACTGGACAGCCATAAAAGGTGGCAATAGTTATTCCTTCATTTAAGTGGCGTGAAACTTGCACATTCATGTTTTTCCACGGCGAAGAATGTCTTTGAGCATGTTTTGGGCTACATAAAGATTCCTTGAATCTCGTGGTGTAGTGAAATATATGTTCAATGTAAAACTGGCATCTTTTTTCGAAGTTTCGTACTAGTAAGGTTATTTACTTTAACTCTGTTAGAAAGATTCCACCTCGAGTTCGATATGCTTAGTGGAGATAGTAAAATAGTTGCTACTGTAAAAGTCATGAACTCTCACAGCGTTCTGATTTTTACTGTATGACTCTGAATGTTTATTCACCTGAAAGTCCATTCTCTCGTGCACTCAAGTTTCTGTTTGAAGCATGCGCAATGCTACGCACTTCACATAATTTTTTCCACAAGTTTAACTATAGGGTATAAGCACCTCACGCTTGCAAGTATTATAGATGCTAAAAATACCATATTACGCTGCTTGAAAACCAACAATGTTCTTTTACAGCCTAGTCAATATATTACTTTTTTGTATATTCTTTTTTTTTGTTTATTCTTTTGTACATTTTATTATGAAATATTAAAACTTGATTTGATTTTATTTGATTTGATTAGTAACCAGGGGGAGGGGGTGCATTTTGTTCTATTGGCTGGCACTTTCCGCACTCAGCAGTTTCAATGCAGCATATATAATGTAAGTAGTATACTAAATCGGTGCACTCGATGGTAGGACACTGTGCTGTTGTCAGCTGCTTGAACTCCTTAAACAAGCTGGGAACATAAGTTGACATTTGGCAACATATGTGGTCATATGTGTATGGGTGTATGGTTCTGAGATAGCCGTCGTTCGTGCTTCAAAATATACAATTCAACTTTATGGGCGACATATTATTTTGTGTTTTCAAGCATAGGCAGCTCAGCTCGAGACCCACTCGTCCCGATACCCCATGTTTCACCTAGACCGGCTGTTTATTTCTACTTCCCGCTTCATTCAGTGAAATGCGAAATATTTTCTATGAATTCACAAATGCGTGCAAGAGCACAATCGCTGCACAACCGTTAACAGTCGCGTGACAGAAGCCACGCGTTTTCTCCCCAATCACATGGAACAGCACACAACTTCAAACTGAAAGTACTGTAGTAGACGACAAAGATGTCTTGCGATCATCGTTTCCTAATATTTTAACTGGATGGGGCTCTGGCGCTGCGATCTTTCAAGAACCATGGGAATTATGGGTATGACATGGATTTGCACATTCTTCGTGCTTGCGGGTGGCAATCATACCTGTGGCATCTATTATTGCTGCTTTGGTTTTGTTTTGAATGAAAGAACAAACAGTTGCGAATTTGGTGAACAGATTTCAAGTGATGATCATAAAAGGTGAAGGTGATGAATCGTAACCGCTGAACATTTGCCGATTGTTGTTTCGTAACAAAGTAGCTTCAAGACACAGGAAGCCAGAAGGAACGTAAAGTATGAATACTAGGCGAATCCACGTACTACCCATAATTCCTATGCTCGCTGAATTACAGTGGGCAATAATTCCTATGCTCGCTAAAGTACAATGGCCACCAGAGGCCACTGTAGCTAAAGCGCTATGCATTGCAGTTTCCATAGAGTTTCCTAAAATTAACTAGGAGGGACTCTGTCGCTGCGATCGTTCAGTGACCATGGGAATGATGGGTAGTACACACATTTGCCTAGTATTCGTAATTGCGGGCGACGAATCGTACTTGCGGCTTCGTTTATTGCTGTGTTTCGGTTTTGTTTTGAAAGAAAGATTCAACCCTTTTGAACTTCGTGACCTGATTTAGAAAGGTAAGTCTAAAAGAATGAAGTGGTGAAGTGCAATTGCTCAACATTTGCAGATTTTCGTTTCGTGAAAATACAGTTCCAAGCCACACGAACACACACAGAGGCAAATCAGGCCAAAAGTATGAAGATTGGATAAATGTGTGTACTACTACAGTGTACTAGAAGAGGGCATTGGGCTTACTCCACAGCTACTGCGACGCTTTTTGTGTCACATAAGAGAGATGGTGCCACAGGCATCTTCAATGGAAGCTTCACCTGCAGAAACTGCTCGCCGATGGCCGCTCGTAAAAGCTGGAACGTGCATTTATTCGATATTTGTAATAAACTTGCATGCTTTGAGTGCCCTCTGATTATATTAAGAGCTTCTGGTGCCCTCGCTTCACAGTGTTTTCCTTTTCTTTTGCGATACAGCTTCCCGAAAATTAGTCCGCTGGCACCCGGTGCCTTCTCCTTTCTAGTGCTACGCAGCTAACGCTTTTTGTGTGTGGGGGGGGGTTTCGGAGGGTGTGTGCTTGAGTTAGTAGAGTATTCCTGATAAGCACTATATTTGTTCAGGCCACATCATGTTTCCTCGAATATAACACCTCGTCGAAAAGGATGATGTACCCCACAAATTATACGATTTGATACAGTGACCAAACGTAGGGTTCGTGCTGTGTAGACCGAACGTAAAAAGAATTCGCAACAAGATGATGCCCGCCCTTTCACGACATAATTAAAAAACAGTGCATGTTCACTACCTAGAAAAGCTTTAACATGCAGGCGTGCTGGCTGGGTTTGCACCTTTATTATACAGTGAAATTGTACTGCTTAAATAATTTTTGTTCTGCTTCAGTTGTAGACCATGGCACAACAGTTTTCTGGGGGTTATTAATAATTATAATTATGCAGATACACGTACGTTAGACATATGTAGGGCGACATAGTGAAAAACTAAATAAAGATACACACGAAGCTTCTGCTCCTGACATGAAGCTCTTACTTGCAAGAACTGAAGTATACCATCTAGCCACTGATTTACACACCTTATTCACTTCATGTGTGATGGCTCATCTTCAGCTGCTTGCCCTTCTGCCGCTTCCCTGCATAATTGTCAGTGTTCAGCCCTTTCAAATTGAATGAAGACGTGTGACAACGTAAAAGTAATTACTTTCGCTTTGAGGGTAGCTGCGTGCACACTGCAACCAACTTCAATCGAGAGTCTGCGCTGAACAATTGGCAGTATGTCCATAATGCTCTCAGAGTGCAGCTTACTCTGGCAAAAACATTCTGTGAAAATATCCTCGAGCTTTTTCATGAAGCTGTACAGCTGACTTGAGGGATGAAGGAGGCCTCCTCGGTCACAAAAGTTGGTCAGCCGAACAAGTTGAAAACAGCCTCGGCGAGGATAATGGGTGAGGTATGCGCACTTTTTTTTTCATCGATAATATGCACAGACGCGGTTGCAAGTGGAGTTCGCAAACTGTGTTGGTGTCTTCCAGAAGCTTGTCTGCTCTGTGCTGGTTCTTCTCACATTCTTTCGGCCTTTTTTCATCCTTCAGGACGCCAAACAATGACAGGTCCTGCTTACTCTTCACGAACACGTTGCCTATTAGACACCCAAGCGCCTAGCAGTGGTTTTGCCGTTGTCGCGGCATGGTTACAGTATGCACTGTAAAGCATACTGTCATCTTGCGTGGTGCGTAATGCTCAAAGCTGATGGCGAAAACTCGGCGCAACAATGTCCACAGCCACACAACGTGGCTCAAACTCTGTTGCTCTGCAGGACTTGACCGGCTCACGACGGGCTCAGCTGCAACGTCCCTCCCGAAATTCTTCCATTGATGGCGATGCCAGCGCCGCCGCTCGTGCGACCAGAGAACCACAAACGTTGTTGTTAGTGGTTCATGAGAAAGAGGAAAAAGGCACCTAATTTCTGTCTGTCTTCAGGCGACACGGCGCAGTGCCCTATAGGGGTGGGGGGAAGGAGGGATAAAAAGAATAGAAGGAAAATAGAAGAAGAAGAAGACAGCCAACGAGAGAAAAAGAAGGAGATAGGAAAGTGGGGATCCGGTCGAAGCAGTCCAAGGGCGGGGCACCACAATGCGAGAGCTGCACGGCTTCAGGTGACCGCGGAGGGCGAACCGTCGGCGGGAGCTACGCTGAAGTCTGAGATCGCGAGGGCACAACCGTCCAGCTTGAAATCCTGCGAGCGAATCCCACAAACGTGCGACATTTCTGAAGCCACCCCTCTGCATACCCTCCGCCGGAGAGTGAGCCCACTGCCCCCTTCTAGTACACTGTAGTACTACCAATCATTAATTCCCATGCTCGCTGAAGCACCGTGCGTTGCAGCTCCCACAGACACTGACGCCAAAACTCTATGGCGGCTTCTATATACACTAGCGCCAGAGTTCCGTCTAGTGTCTATTTGGAAAACTCTACGCTTGCTATATCCACATTTTTTCCCCCTTAACTGACAGCAAACAGAAAGCAGAAAAAAACACAGACAGTTGCTTACCTAGCATAGCGATCACACGAGCGAGATGCCTGTGTGAACCTGTAGCACCCAGGAAATATCGATGGATTGTACGCTGGGTGCACTTCTTTATTTGACTTTGCATTTCCTAGGAAGTGCCAGCTGCATATCCTTGGTGTACGGCCCGGGTGTCCAGTTAGACCCATCTTCGCTGTAGTACAATTTAGCGTTTATAAATACTCGCTCGAAAAAAAAAACGGATAAAAAAACGCGATCTATTCACAAAACTTACTTTTGTCGTCGAACGAGTGCGATCCACCGTTCACGCCGACTCCGTTCGTAGTCTCTAGTAGGAAATCGGTAAAATCGCGTGCCTGGAGAATTCGTCTATGTGTTACTTGCACCCCACAACGCAGCAGGTATTCCTGGAGGTGGGCATCGCCACGAAGAGAGACAGCCACACAAAACGAAGTGTCCGTCGCACTGTCACAGCGGGACCGTGCAGCGGGCAGAGTGCTTAGGCTATGCAATTCTTATCGCACACCACTCTCGGCTGGTTGTCGCACTGATAACGCGGATGGACCGTCGCCATGACCACTGGCCAAGCGTAAAAATCATGAAAAGCATTGGCATCGAAAAAAGTCCTCTAGCGCGATTGAAACCCATCGCACCCAGCCCGTAACCCCAGCAGAGCGGCACAATACGCCTGTGCGAGCGAGAGAGTGAGAGGATCCCGTTAGTCTTCGCTTGTTGCCGCTCGAGGCGCCTTAATCCACGGAGGAGCTAGGGTGCCCGAATGGGTTTCCCGACCATTCAGGCACCCTACGGCGGAGTTATGTCTGAGCGTAGCCTTCCTACAAGCCACTGAACTGTACATTGTCATATCTGCACTGGATTTACGCCTATAGATTTGCCCCAGTGTTCAGTTAGCATCGGCATTCATTCCTCTTTCGCTCCCTTTTCCCATGCATTTCCCGGCCAGAGCAGCTGAGGCCGGCCTCATCTGCATGTCATTCTGATCTAACCCCCTCTCTCTCAGTCTGCTACATCTTCACGACCAGCAGTTATCTGGCCGACGTTCCAAATTCCTATAGCTATCCCGCCCATTTCTTTTTGATTGCGACAATTTCTAATTGTTAATACCCATTCGTCCCCTGTTCCACACCGGCCTCTTTATATAGTTTCCTATAATTCACTAAATATGGTAAACACAACCATTAAGAGGATTCTCAGTTCTTTATTCTATAGGGCGTTATCAAGATTCAGAGGCTAACGAGAACGATACTATATAAGATCATACAATTCTGCATGATTATAAATATACTTCTGCAATCATTATCCAGAATTTTGCTGTGTCCCTTCAGTGCAGTGCAAAGACATAGGTTGTTACAAAACATACGCAAATCGATTTCTCAAACGTCGCGTTGTCGTTTCAAACTGCTCAACAAACACCAATATACTGCAAAGATCATATCCATGTTAATTGCACTCCATTGTTATTCTTTTGTCTTCGTACAGTTAGAAAACGACGGTATGCAACTTTGTAAAAAAACTACTTAATCTTCCGCTTAAGGGAATCGTGTGTGGATGCGAAGCAGGAGGGCGCTAACGTTTTTGCACTGGCAGCAGCGTTGCGCAGGAGACTCCGATTAGACACAGAGACCCACAGTTCGCTTTCAATTAACGCGCACGCTGCGAATTTTTATTGTTCAACAACACACAGAACAAATCTCCAAGCGGCACTACCTTTGAGGTCAAGATGCAGTGCCTATGGGGTGACCAGTAAACGGCTGTGCTGTGCGAGCAGTCGGGCTTTTTTTTTTTTTTGATAAGAAAACTCGTGAGCCGACGCTGCATGCGTTGGCAGTGTGAGGCGAGAGAGGGGGAACGTAGGAGAGGGGAGGAGACGCGCAAAGGAGGTGTGTGCGAGGCGGAGAGGAATGCCTAGAGGGCGAAGTGAACGCAGGTTAGCAGACGCTGCCTGCGATTCGAAAGGGGGAGGGAGCGTAGGAGAACAGAGAGAGGAGACTGCGTATGCGCAGGTGGTCACGCCGCACACCGGATTGAGCTCTACCAGAAGATGCTTCGCATATAAAAAATAATTTCAATTTTTTTCCTCATAGTGACGAGAACTATGTGAGAAAATTTAAATATGAACAAGATGAGTAATGAAGCAACAGTTTCACAGAAGCCATCAAGAGGATTCCTAGGGATCACGAATAGAAGTAAGATGTATGAAAAAAAGAGAAGTATATGCTTGCTAATTAACCGTGTTTCCGCTTTATCTGTCACACTGTACGTGCACCATATAAAGTATCATTTTTTTAGAATACAGAAGTTCAGAAAAAAAATGTCTCAACAGACAGGGCTGAATACGTTGCTGCTCAATTATTCGCTAAGCATTGAACATTCATGGTAAAAGAAAAAAAAAACGAAATACACAGAGAGGACTCAAATTCACGGACAATTTTTGTTATTGTTTTCCTTAAACCAAACATTGCACCTCACTAACTGGAGTCACTGATTGAGTTTGCAGTGCATGTATATAGTACATCTCGCATGAAATCTAAAAATCAGTAGGATATTGAGATATGAGACTTGCATTAAAAATGCGCTGTCCTTGCAGCTGCATCTTCTAAACCAAAAATGTAGTTTTGTGCACCCGTGTAAAATAGTTTAACGAGGACACCCATATGATAAATTTCTAAAGGACCCCTTCACCAGGTGACAAATTCCCTCGGTGGTCAGCTTTGAGGGACATTCTGCTGCAAAGGGCAGAAAACCGGGCTACAAATTTGCGTTTTTGTTTCATATAATAAGACGGGTTCTGTGAAAATAGACAATTAAGGCATTAGGCCAACTTTATAAGGGAAAAAGCTCTTTATTTGTCGAGAATACTGACACACTTTTCCCCACTCGATTATAAAGGGGATGCATAGCGACTATTCGTTCATCCTGGGCGGAGTTGACAGACCGCAACGTCGATAAGCGCCTTAGTCAGGGGCAGTCGCTTGAAGCAACACCAGAGAGGGGACATGGTCATGACTTTTTTTTTTCCTAGCACAAAATACCCCATCATATACACAAATGCTGTTACTATGTGCTCCCAGGTGTCCCCCTTATCTCTCCTAAGTGGCGACAGGAAGTGGACGGCAAGCACTGAAGACCGGGGGGGGGGGGACGAGATCACCCATGCAACTCCCCCCTCCTCAAAATCCGCCACTGGCCTCAGTATGTCGCCTACCCCTGTTTACAAACATGGAATATGTTTATAGATTCGAAGCTAGCACGACAAAGAATTTCTTTTTTTTTTCTTTTCAAGCTTGGTTGCGGAAAAGGGCTGCATTATACGCTCTTCCTCCTCAGTCCCAGGAACCACTTCTCCGTTTATCCAAGCGGCTTACACACTCGGTAGACGTTTCGGGCGCACCACGACGAACGCCGCAAGAACACGAAAATCGTGCAAGTTGTTTCACGAACGAAAGCGACGGCGTGTATCACGAATATGGTGACCTCAATAGCAACTCCCGGCGCACAATGGAACGAGCGGAAACCACACCATTCTGCGTGTGCTATATTCAGGACGCTTCCTAACTGCGTTGGCGTCGTCATTAACGAAACGGTGGAGCATTACTACAAAATAGCCTTTGTCTAACCGTATATAGTGCCTCAGTGACAATTAAGCGTCAATCGTATACGCTGATAGTGCGAGGTCAATGTCCGGGTGCAATTTTCGGCCAAGCCTTTCGCAGAAATGGGCAGGTCTCGCTGCAGCACCGATTATGGAATTTCTTCAGTTACGCGAGTAATCGTTTAGGCAATCAATTTCGACGATGTGAGGCGTTCACCGCAATTGAATTTCACCAGTATATAATCGCGGGGCGATGATTACAGACACCGTCGATATTATCTCGCATCTCATTGCGCATATTCCTAATTACATAGCTTCGCTCGTGTTACATGGCCAGGACAAATAAATATGAATAACAAAAGAATTCTCCATAATAAACTTGTAGATGACGCTTGAGCCTATAGCTTTCAAGAGTAGAGTGCCATAACCTGAACGGATCCCCGCAGTGCGCATTGCCTTATCAATTGCTCGTGTAGCTTTGGTTCTCGGTGCGTGCCTCAACCATGCCGTTAGGAAACAAACGACTGCACGGGTAGCATTGGCCGATTCAAACTACCCTATAGAATGATTGAACGGCCCACTGCACGGCCACCGGCGACCCTAGACGCATAAACCTACGCAGCCGCTCACTTTATTTTTAATCTGGGGTTCAACGTTTCAAAACCCCGATATTGTTACGAGAGACGTCTTAGTAAAGAGCCACGGAAATTACGACCACGTAGGGTTAACGTGCACCTGTAAGTCCCAAGTACACGCGTGCCTCAAACGTTTTCGCCTCCGTCGAAAATGAAGCCGCCGCAGCCGGGATTCGATCCCGCAACCCTCGGGTAAGCATGCAGTCGAGTGCCACAACCCGGCACTATAGACCACCACGGTGGGGCCCGCTCACTTGTGCAGCTGATGTTCATAAAATATGTCTCATTACGTTTTGTAATGCGTGGGTCGGAAACACTTGCTAATCGGGCAATTCACGCGTTTTGACGCCTGGCGCAATTCCACGCTCCCGCCACGCGATATTTCACCGTACCTTAAGGAGAATCCTAACACTACATGACATTCATATAGCCTTTTCTTTCTTCAAAGTGATTTTTAGCAATACAGGCTCCGTGGTATAACACCAGCTTGCCAGCCATACGGGCTGAGTTCGATTCTCGCTAGAACAGAATATTTGTATTATTTGTTTCATTTGCATCCTTCTCGACTGTTCAGTCACAGATAAGATTATTTTTCGCTTACAGCCAACTACGCCGACACGTAATTTCTGCGAAACGAGCTTTTTAATGCTATCGCATTAAAATGTCAACGATTTAGAGTGTTCGAGACGCATGTAGCTGTCGCGGCGGTATAATGATATGTATAAAAAAATTTCGCTTGAAGCTTTCAGAGTACAACCACGGCCGTTGTACAACGTATGTGTGTTTAGAAAAAGTTGCTAACGATTTAGAGTACTTGGGTGCTCTACTATGGGAGAGCATAAAGCCGTCCTGTGGGCCTCACACTTGATGCGGCTGTGGCGAAAAAAGTTTAAACGGAGCGTTTCCCTCGCACTCCCGACCAGTTTCAGAGGATTTACGCGCCCACAAGTACACGACAAAATTTAAATCAGTGGCAAGTCTAGAAAAAAAATGACAGCATATCCACGGAGTGAATGACAAAAAGTGAAGCGAAGCTGGGTCCGCACGCCGCAGCCGCGCCGCTTCGGCCTCCCGTTAATTCTCGTATACTCCGGGATCTTGTCGGCGCCGTCGCGCAGCTTCACGGCACGCTTCTGCCTCGCGCGCTCGCACATGGGGGTTCCGTCTTCGAGCACGAGCCGCCGCCACCTTGCGCGCACACCGCTCTGCAGCCTCGTCTATCCGCCGACCTTCTGAATGCGCGCGCGCGTCAAAAACGGCTATTATTTTACTACACCGCACCCCCTAGCGTACGGCGCCACCGACGAACACGCGGTCGCCAACGTCTTCGCGTGACGTCATTCTTATTTTCTCGCGCGACCGCACATCGGGGTTCCGTCTTCGAGCGCGAGCCGCCACTGCGTTCCGCGTATCATACTTTTTATCGACAAACCGTGAATCATCCGCTGGCCACGTCCGCCCGTTGGTCTGTTTGACGGACGGACGGATGCTGGGCAGACGGATGGACAGACACATGGACGAACGCAGGAACGGACGCATGGACGCTCTAGAGGGCGGATGGACGGACGCATGGACGACTGCAAAGACAGACGGACACATGAACGAACGCAGAGACGGACGCCAGATGGACGCACGATAGGACGGACGGATGGACGGAAGCAAGAACAAACGCACGGATGGAGTGATGGACGCTTTAACCGTCACCCCCGGAAAATCTTTTCAGGCCTGCGCCCAGCAATCTGACGTCATTTCCGGCCGGCCGACTCTCGGGGAAGCCGCAGCGGCAGCGAGCGCAGCGCGGGCGGCGGTGGTGACGGTTCGGCGGCGTGGTGTTGACGGTGTTTCGCGTTTGTTGCTTTCCGTTGTTGTTTTGCGGCAATTTCGTTTCCGTGCGTGATGCTGGAGTGATGCGACAATGCCGAATAAGTGTTGTGTACCCGGATGCACCGGCAACTACAAAACAGGAAAGAAGATACAAGTGTTTTCCTTCCCTAAAGACGCCGACGCTCTCAAACAATGGCGGCGGTGGTGACGGTTCGGCGGCGTGGTGTTGACGGTGTTTCGCGTTTGTTGCTTTCCGTTGTTGTTTTGCGGCAATTTCGTTTCCGTGCGTGATGCTGGAGTGATGCGACAATGCCGAATAAGTGTTGTGTACCCGGATGCACCGGCAACTACAAAACAGGAAAGAAGATACAAGTGTTTTCCTTCCCTAAAGACGCCGACGCTCTCAAACAATGGCTACGCGCCATTCCTAGGAAGGACTTCGTGCCGACTTTGTGCACTAAGGTAAGAATTTGAGATGCTCCTGTTCTTAGCTTGTCGTTGCTTGTTCGGGTAGAAATTACCTATGATGGGAAATACTTGAGCGTGTGGCCGCCGGGCCTCGCGAAGCGCTGACGCCAGCAGTTGATGAGAATCGCCCAGAAAGGCACGTTCGCAGCAAGGATGGTCAGCTGCGCTTTGTTCACTAACAGTGCCGTGGTGTCGTCCATTCTTGCAAGCTCTCGGTGGAAGCGCTTCGTGGAGTGCGGTGACATCACGCTCCCGTGTTTCCTTTCATGTTGCTTGTACCGCTTAGCGCAGCGCTTTTATTTAGATGCTTGCGAAACGTAGGTAGACTTTGTTTTAGCTACACGGACTGTAAACACGGTCATGCAAACGGGAGCGCATTTTTTTCTTTTGAGAAGTGGCGTCTCAGACGTTCTTGAAACGTTTGTGCAGGTGTGCGCGGATCATTTCGACGCTTCATGCATCGAGAAGACGACATCGTACACGGATCCAAGGACAGGGAGAGTTATTGAAGTTGCACTCCCAGTACCACGGTTGCGTCCTGGATCTGTCCCAACGGTATTTCCCGGCTGTCCGTCCTACCTATCAGTACGAGACCAGAGCACGAGAGAAACCCCTGACGCCAAGAGGAGCCGACAAGAAGCCTCCCAACTCGCCCGTGCTGTAGAAGAGTCGCTGGCGTCATATGAAGCGGAGCAAGAACGAGACCGGTTTTCGTCCCTCGAAGAACTAAGGGCTCGCCTGCAAGTGGTTTCAGTGTCTCCGAAGTGGACTGTGATTCATAAAGAAGAGTGCTCCATGTTTTTGAACACTATCGACTATCGTGAACCTTGTTTGAATGCGTCATTGACCGTGTTTGCAAACCTTGAAGTCTTTGCCTGCTATCAAGGTTCACCAATCAAGAACCTTGGTAGCGCTGTTGTACCAGACTCAGTTCAAAAAGTAAGTTCCTTGTTGGAAATTTTGAACAACCTGTCGATGCTGTCTGAGGAGCGCTGCACTTATCGCCACCTGGCTCAAGCAATACATTCCCTTCTGGACAAATTGGAAGCCAGCATTGATGAAGGCAAGAAAGAGACGGTGAACTTTATGAAGGAGCAGCTACTACTCCTTTCTGCAAAGCGCATTCAGTATAGCGCACAGGTGATGGTCTTTGCATGCATCTTGCGTACAATATCACCACATGCCTACAAGTTCCTGAGAAGCACAGGTGCACTAACTTTGCCCCACCCAAGCACTATTAGAAATGTGTGCTCGTCTATTCAAATGTGCCCACAAGTTGATTCTTCTGACGACACTTTCCTTCAGTATGTGTCTCAGAGATTCAAACATCTGCAGGCACATGAACACACTGTGATGCTGATGCTTGACGAGATTTATATCAAACCTTGTTTAGATTACAAAGGTGGGAACATATGTGGTGCAGCAGTTAACTCCAACGAAGCGGCCACATCGGTGCACGTGTTTATGATACAAAGTTTGCTGAGCGCATTCAAGGAGGTGGCGCACATTCTTCCGGTAAAAGCCTTACAGGGTGAAGATCTTCATTGCATGCTGAAGAAGGTGATCTTGGGCTTAGAAGAAATTGGATACAGGGTCATAGCCGTTGTCTGTGACAATAACTCGTTGAACAGGAAGGCAATGAAGATGTTTCTGCCAGAACCAAAGCTTAGCCCTGTTTACCCGCATCCGGCAGACCCAGATCGGCCGTTATTTTACGTGGTGGATGCTGTGCATCTATTTAAATGCATAAGAAATAACTGGCTCAACCAGAAAAATGCTGGAACTTGCTTTTTCTACCCACGCTTCGAGCTTTCGAACAATGAAGTTCATCCCGAATGCAAGATGACTGCTTCATTTAAGCATTTGAGAGATTTGCATAAAGAGGAGTCACCCCTGCTTCTGAAGTCTGGGTATGGCTTGACGTCAAAAGCTCTAAATCCAAGCAGCTTTGAACGACAGGACGTCAAACTCGTACTGCAGGTTTTTAATCCGCACGTAGCCGAAGCCCTGGCCGCTCGCAAGAGTCATACTGATTTTCAACATGCTACAGCAACCGCCGAGTTCATCAAAATAATTCTTCGTTGGTGGAGCATTGTCAATGTAAAGACACCTAGTAAGGGCTTCCATCACCGTAATGTTTACGAAGAGCCCATGTCAAACCACACAGATGACCCAAAGGCAAGCTTTCTAACCGCTTTTATCACATGGCTCGATGTGTGGGAATTTTATAGGCACGACACCGGAGTACTTACCCAGGAGACATTGAGTGCCTTGAGGCTCTCTGCTCAATCCCTTTTGGCATTGGTGAAGTACTGCGTTAGTGAGCTTCACTTTAAGTATATTCTGCTAGGGAAAGTCCAGACGGATACCCTCGAGAGTCGCTTTGGACAGTACAGGCAGATGGCTGGTGGGCAGTATCACATATCTGTTCGCCAGCTTTGCGAAACCAAGGGAAGGATTCGCCTTCAAAATGCCCTTCCAAGGATGAGCAACGATGATCTCAGAGGCATCGAAGAGACGGACAGTGTCAGGGATGCGGGCACTTCTTTTAGTGTTCATGTTAGCGATGCTGACCTTGATGAGCTCAGAGCACAAATGCCGGTGATTGGTTATGTTGGTGGGTATTGTGCACACGCTGCAATGAAAGTTCTCAAGTGTGAAAGCTGCCAGAGGCAGTTGGTCGTTACCCGAAATACGGCCGAAACAGGAGAGGACACCCATTCTTTAATCGCACAACTGGATCGGGGTGGCCTCAAATTTCCTTCTGCTCTTGTAATCACAGTAGTTATGTACACGGAGGTTGTAGTTAGAAAGCTCATGACGGAAAGTACCTCTACCCAGTTTCTCCATGGGCCGAACCAAAAGAATGTCGTTCGGCAACTTACACTGGACTCTCTGCCAAGGCTTGAGGACATAGATACGTGTGAAAACGGGCACACCTACGAGCTCCTCATCACATTGGTTGCAAACTGTGCAGCAAATATAATGCTCAACAACTTGTGCAAGCAAAGGAACGATCTTTTACGCATTGAAAAAGATCAGAAGGCGAAAAATAGAAAGGCCCGAATTTTTCTTGGAAAGTAATTTTCCAAGCGTCGCGTCTTTCTCTTCACATTTATTCTTGTGAAACTGCACTGACTGTATTTGATTGCATGTCATGACTTGATTTCCTTGGTATACTTCTGCCTTATGTAAAATGAGCCTTGTTTCCAGTTTTGTATCTCTTTACAAGTTGTTAGCTTTTAAAAGCGCTGTACTTTTTTCTTTTTTTTAACTCGAACTGCCTCGGTGCCTACTGTAGCAGTTGTACAGTCCGTTTTGGTACCTAAGCTGTGTACACTTTCCTTGTGCACTCTGTGTACAGACATGTTGTGCACTGTGATTTGTTTTTCCTTAGATTTTTGTTTGATTTTTTCCCTAGGACATGCACCTACCTGTGGCAGTACATTTACTTTTCTTTCTGTCATTTATCATGCTGTGGACCACAATTTAGTCACCAGTGTTCTTATGTATTGTATTTTTTGGCAAGTGTTTGAACCTGATACCTTGTGTTGCTACTGCTACTATGATAAACGAATGGTATGTTTTCCTCTAGCCTACAATTTAAATGAAAGTGTGCTTTTTCTGTTCCAAAGCTCGGGGATGTTTTTGCTGTTACAATCTGTTTTGTTTTGAGTTTTATGTGGCAAGATATTGTGTTTTGTACTTTTGGCATATTTTCAGCATTAAGGGCAACATCTTGTGTTGCCTGTCGTCTGCCTGGACCGAGAACAATGCGCACTGTGATATTTGTACAGACGGCGTCTGGCTGTGATAAATAAATATGCATTATTCCATTCACGATATTCATTATTTCTTAATACCTTGATAAGTTCCCCAACCGCGGTGGCTCAGTGGCTAAGGCGTAGCGCTGCTGAGCACTAGGGCGCGGTTTCGATACCCGGCTGCGGCGGCCGCATTTCTGATGGAGGCGAAAAGCAAAAACGCCCGTGTGTACGAGATTTCGGCACACAATAAAGATTCCCAGGTAGTCAAACTTGATCCTGAGCCCTCCCCTACGGCGCGCTTCATCGCCTGCGTTGCGTCGGCGCGTTAAACCATACAATCAATCGATACCTTGATAAATCGTGCGGACATGGTGTCAAGGCGCCTCGCCCGAGTCGGTAGGCGTGAAGGGCGCTCGCGGCAAGCGCTCGCGGCTGGCGCAGCCACCCAGCGAAGGGCGGCCGGCCGGCGCGATGTGACGTCGTCGACGTCACGTCACGTGACGCGCAGGCCTGAAAAGCTTCCGGGGGTGACGCTTTAACCCACTCATCAGCATTCACTTCATGTATATGCTGTGATTTTTATTACTTATCGCACTACATTAACGTCCTCTAGAATAGTACCATTTGCATTTTTCAGCGGTTCGTTACATGTACAAGCACCGTCCTCTACGGTCAGTTCAAAAACTAACGAGAGGTGGCTACATACGATTACGACGGGACGCTCAGTCCACGCCTTGAGGAACTTCGCTCCTAAAAGTGGTTAACGCTTTATATAGTCATCTACTATGGGAGAGCATATAGCCGTCCCGTGTGACATGGAGCAATTCTGTGTTTAGAAAAAGTGATTAACGACTTAGAGTACTTGGTACTCTACTATGGGAGAGCTGAAAGCGGTCCCGTCGGCCTCTCACTTTATGAGGCCACAGCTAAACGATCTGTGTTTAGAAAAAGTGGTTTACGATTTAGAGTACTTCGTACTCTACTATGGGAGAGCTGAAAGCCGTCCCGGCTGACACAACTAAACCTAAGCGACTACAGAAGCAGCTAATCTTAAGTGAACACGCCTAGCTTAGGTCATCTTGGAAAGCCTCCGTGCTAGCTCTGTGTATTTTCGCCGATTTCTGCTGCTTATACAAACATCTGTACTTACAGACTACACATCAAGAATGTTGCGAAGGGGAAGTTATATTTCCATTTCATCCTTTAATCAAACGACTTCAATATGATCGAGATAGCTAGAATGGCGCTGTTTCCATGTCCCGAATTAACTAGTTATTGAACTGAAAAAGCAAGTTATGTATACACGTGCGCTGGCCGAATATTATATGTTACGCGCACTCAGGTGATATCGGCCGAACACTCAAGCTTCGAATTTCCGAGGTAATTAATGCATTCGCCTACAGACAGACAGACAAATAACTTTATTGGATCCTGAGAAACGCAGCTCTTTTAAAACGTCTCGGGCAGCTCCCACGTAGGAACGAGGAGGCCTAGCCTCACCGCCGCATTGTGGGCTCTCTGGACAGCCCGTAGTTGTGGTATCACTCCTAACTTCGTAAGGCAGAGTCCCAATCTTCTTCTGTGAGCCGACTTGGGCCCCGTAACGAGGGGCACTGCCAGAGCATATGTGCTGAGTCACTAACCTCACCACAATCAGGACAAGTAGAATCAAAAGCCTCTGAGGAGACTATGCTGAGGAAAAATAGCATTGGATAGGACCTGGTCTGGAGCATTCTAAACGTGATGGCCCGAGATCTGGACAACTTGTTATAGGGAGGAGCAAAGGACCACCTAAACAAAAACCATGCCCCCCTTATAGGTGCGAAGCACCTCATGCGCTCTGTTCGTTGACCTCCCACTACACGCCCGTAAAGCGTGTTAACACGTGCACCCAGACAGTTGCTCACTTTACTGGTGCCTTTGCAGCTGATGATGATTTATTGTCTTTGCGAAAACGCCCACATGTTGCGCAATTCGCATATATTTTGACGATTGGCACGGTTCTATGATTCTGACACGCAATAATGCGTCATGGAGACTCTTCCACAACATGGCACTATATCATTTTCTTTCTTGGTAAAGGGACACGAAAGAGAAACAACGAATTGTTTTAGGTTGTTAAACCGCACTCTGATAACTCTAATGCCATAAGATTCACTGTCACGAGTTAATTATTAGCGGAGAAAAACAAGGTTGAAGTTTCATTTTTAAATTTCGCGCCGTAATCTCGCGCCGTGATGCAAGAAATTGCGCAATGCATTTTTTCGCATTTTCGCGACCTTGGCCCGACAAAGTTCTCCGAGACTTCGTATGCTAAGTCTATGGCACTCCCTGATTACAATGTACTTCAATTTTATCGACTACAAGCTACGTAGGACCCAGTAGACGCCTTCGAAAATTGATGACGTCACAGCGTTTGGTGCGGAAATCTCAAGGTGGCGTCTGCACCCGCAGTTCCTTTTCGCGCGTTTTCTCGCTTACGAAGCGTCGTGTCGCGGTAAGAGTGGTGTTGTTGGGATTGTGAAGTAGGCCTTTACTGATATGCGAAAAAAAAAAACATTTCATTATTTAGTGTCTATTCAGGCAGTTTCAAGACATAGCTGGGATCAGTAGTGAAACACCAGCTTGCTACGCGAAGGGCATGAGTTTTCAACTCACCCGGACCGAAGATTAATTTTATTATTTATTTCGCTAGCATATTTTACGATTTTTCAGTCACGGACCAGATGATCTTTCGCTCACTACAACGACGCCGCCCTCTGAATTCCTGAGAAACGAGCGTTAACAGTAGAGGACACCTTTTACGCACATTTTCTGCACGAGTCAGCATCCATTTTGTCGTTGCGTTAGAGCGGCTGTAAGATGGAGGCTATAGCTAGCCGCGGCATCTGTATGACTCAACAGTGGCCTATGCAGTCATTGCACTACAGCCTGCGATGATGGCTTATGATCGCTGCCGCCATATGCACCCCGAATCGCAAGGCACTGCAATAAAGCATTCAGCTGCTAATGCAGCCTTCGAAAAAAATGAGCGAGCAATTAAACGCTTTTAGCACAGTATGTATCGACCCCGAGACTTTCAGGCCCCCAAGCTCTATCGTTCATTTCCGCTTTCGCCGCTTATTTCTTCCTATTATTACTTATGCTTCGACACTCGGAGTACAAAAATAACGCAATTGAGAGTTTAGGGCCCCAAGGGTCCTGGTAAAAACGCCAGGGTTGCGCAGGAAGCGCAGCACAGTCACAACGAAAACTGGAAGAGAGATATTATTAGGACCCACTGTATACACTTTCTCGGGGCTACCAATACAAGTATACGCTTACAAGTTATACCCACTATAAGCCATAAATAACAGAATATGTTGGGCGGCACCCACAACGGCATTCATCGTCGTTCATAGGAGAAGAAGGGCAAGCAGCCGCTATACATTGTTGAGTGTACTTTGTAGACGTTGTGTGTGACGAAGATGAAGAATTATTGTCGAGCACATTGTAATTGCTTCAAAGCACTGAACGCAATTCGTATTGCGTGATCACGGATGCTATATCTCTATGCTCCCACGCTGTATTATACATACGTTAATATAGATAGTTTCCAACATTACATTTGTATATAGCGTCTTTTTGCGAAAGAGTTTCGTGAACCGACATATAGCCCTGTGCAGGGGCGTGGGCAGTAATTTTATTTTAAAGGAGCCCTGAAACACTTTTTCAAGTAACCATGGAATGAATTCACTGGAAGAGCTTATTGCCTCACAAATTCAACGCCGCGAAAAATTTTAAGAGTCTGTCCAGTGCGAGTGGAGTTACAAAGGTTTGTCGCATGCTGCAATTGCAGTCTCTCTTCTCTCGTGCCGACGAAAGCGCTGGAAGCTAAGCAGGGAGGGATGGCAGGGCCACAGAAAAACGTCACGTGCACTTCGCGACCTTGAGCAGTTTATTTTTTTTTTTTTGAAATGCGCGGCTTCTCAGTGTGATCGCGCGCGCACGCGTGGACAAGTAGCGGCCTCCCACGGCAATCTCTGTAACGAGTGAACGCACCATGTTCAAATCATCCAATGGCTGATAGACGGGTCGTTGAAGTGTGATTTTCGGACATATAACGCGATTTGTCGAGAGAAGAGAAAGCCGTTTTTAGCTGACCGTTATAGTGTATTGTAAATTCCAGGCCGCGTGCTGTGCTATATTATTTGGCTCGCATGTTGTCGGGAACCTCTACTACCGATCGGCATCGTTTTCTGACCATGCTCAAAAAGTGTTGCAGGGTCCCAATAAGGAGGGCGGGGGGCACTTCGTTGATTTTTGAGCTGGCGGAGGCTGAGAACACTGGCTTTCGAGAACACTAGGCGGAGACGGCCCACGTTCGATTTCTGATCCATCCTGGATGTTTTACAGCGTAAGCTGTTACGAGATTCACAAGGGCTGGTTCTGGCGCGGCGTATAGTGGTCCGCCTTCGCCGGTGTACGCGTAACCACTATCGCACGAAGTAAAAAAAAAGTAAATAAGTAAAAAATACCGACGACAGAATGGGAATTGAACTCGGGCCATCTGCGTGATCGCCCGGTACTATACATACCTTTGAGCGACACAGCTGCTCTGTCGCGAACTGACCCTATGCAGGCTTCATGTATGGTAAGAAATCACGTCAACATGTGCAATAAGGCGTTAACACTGTGTTAACATGTGAATAAAACATGTGCAATAAATGTCCCTCGCAGCTCCCCCATCTATATATCTATTAGGTCAATGAATGGGGCTGATAATTGTTGGGGTTTTACGCCCGAAAACCCCGATTTAGTTATGAGACACGCCGCAGGGGAGGGCTCCGAAAATTTCGACCTTCTGGTGTTCTTTAACGTGCCCCAAATCTGAGCACAGGGGCCTACAGCAGTTTCGCCTCCATCGAAAATGCAGCCGCCGCAGCCGGGATGCGGTCCCGGGACATGCGGGTCAGCAGCCGAGTGCCTTAGCCACTAAACCACCGCGGCGGGGCGGGGCGGATAATGTATGGGGCAGACTTTGCACCGTTATAGGTGAGTAGGAGAGCACCCCTTTACTTCCTCGCCTTCCACTCTGACCACAACGCGCAAGCCTATGATTATAACGGATTCCTTTCTTTTTCAAGGAAATATGGGTAGAACCTACAAAACAGTATTCCACATCCGAGGTCGAAAGGCAAGGTTGGGACAGTTAGTGTGGAATTACCCCCGTTGTGTAAAACGCGCTTCCTCGACCACGGCGCGCAATAAAACGTCACCCCGTGTGTATGTATTCTCTGATAGCTCCTCGCGCGACGAGTCATTGCGTAAGCTCGCTATCAGAGACACATACACAGCAGGCGCCCTTCCAGACCACGCGACGTGCTTTCATAGAAGCCTACACACGCGCTGCTAGCCTGAGCAGGTGGCACGACTTTAGAGGTTCAAACGCGAGTACATAGAAAAAGAGACGCAGAAAAATATATATTCGTCTCTATGCGCTCGCGTCTGTACATCTATACATCACTTGAACACAGTTCCATCATGATACCAAGGAGGACATAAATGAATTTCTATAATCATCCTTGCATGATATATCAACAGCCCCCGAAATTTCGGTGGGGGCGAAATTCTAATAATATCGCAATACGATGAAGTGGGGGGGGGGGGAGGGGTTCACGCCTCAAAACCACGATATATGGTTATGATGGACACCATAGTGCAAAGCTGCGGAAATTTCGACCAACTGTGCTGACACCGTTCAGCACGCGAGCCTCTCGAAACAGCGAAACGCTAAAGAACACAAGCACTGCAGAGTGGGCGAGTTGGAGCACGACACGTGTTGGACAATGTGAGCTATATAATGCAATAAACAAAAGGTGGAAGTTTAGCGCTCATTCTAACGTCTGTATTCCCCTTTCTTCACTGGTTTCTTCTTCTTCACGCTCAAACAGAGCTGCGCTATAACCTTACGATTCCATCATGCCAAAAAATACTCTCGTGTTCAGGTTTAAGAGCTTGTTGAAGAGCCCCAGGTGGATGAAATTAACCCGCGTACTTTACATGACTTGCAGAATTATGCCGGAATCTAGCTAGAGCCTTTCTAACATTCGCTTTGCAGCTCTGATCTCGAACACTTACTGCGAGCAACGAGTTTTAATTGGCCAGCAGAGATTACGTTAATTGCTTCTACACTATATATAAAATGGCTATTTATTGGAGGAGAGGAAATAGATAAAACTGGTGTCAGGGCCAGAGGGGACAGGAGCAGAGGAGGCAGAGCGGCAACACCCTCCTTCCTTTTTTACCAAACTTTCGTCCCAAGACCACAGGGGCAGTACTATACGGCAAGTGAGTGCTTTCAGAGGGGCAGAGAACTTATGCTTGCACTTGTGGGGGGGGGGGGGGCGAATCTGCCCTGTATGCCTCCCTCGCCCCTAGCACCACTTCTGCAAGAGCGCCGAAATGTCGACTCAAGCAAGGTAAATCTAGGTCGTATGCCTTTCGCTGCGCCCCTCCCCCTCCCCAGAAAAAAAATTGCTTGAGTGGACACTCTCGTCCAAAAGTGAGGCCGTACCCCCTAAAAGATGGGCTGCGGCAGCCATTTCAGTAGAGACACAATAAACCGTAGGCGTTACCAGGGTGGGATACCGTCTGCGGTTCCAAGTGTGTATTACAAATTTTCATTGCAAGTTAGCCTCCAAGTCTTGGCAAATTTTGTTGGAAATCAGGTCACCAATGCTCATCTCGATGTGTCACTTTCGTTGTCGATACTTATTTTATCAATAACGTATATAGAAGCTCCACTAACACATAAAGGCACTTGATTTCTAAGCCGTACCACCCGAAAATTGCATGTTTTTGAGATCCATTGGGGGCAAAAGCTGCCTTCACTTTTGCTGGCAAGACACTGCTAGAGCTTCAATTCCAGTATTTTTTTTTTGTTTAGATGCGAAGCAGCAAGTGGCGGAGCTCAATCCGGCGTGCGGCGTGACCACCCTGTCTGAGCATGCATGACAGCTGCCCCTCACCTTGCCAGAACGCGCCCACGCACTATAGGCTGGGTAAAACGCTCTGGCCTCCCTCCCCCTCCCCACACTCTCTCAGCAATCACGTGATGCGCCGCACAACGAGATTCTGCAGTCGCGCGATGAACCCACGAGATTCCACGTGCCGTGCTCCAACAAGAGTTCTGGACGAGTGACAGCAGCTGAAACTGCTATGTGCTCCACTTGCAAGGACGCGTTAACATCGAGCACGGTGATCATAATGAACGGAACATTAAGTCGACCCAAGGAGATTAAAAAAATTGCTGTGAAGCCGTGCCAATCGTAGGATGGCGGCTGCGGCAGCCATATTACTAAGGGCATGTCATGCTGTTGCCGTTCGGCGATTGAGAAGGAGCGTTTTCCCCGCACGCCCACCAAGTTTAACGAGGCAAACTTTTCGGGTCATATAGTGGTCAAAATGCGTCCTTGTGTTACTAGTTTTCTTTAGTAAGCCTTAAATTCAAGGCAATCTTCATTGGAGAATATGCCGCCGACACTACAGTCTCTGCTAATTACATCTTCGGAATCCTTTAATTTATAACTATAGCGTAGCTTTTAATCTAACAAACCAAAGTCGCTTGTTGTCTAAGTGGGCACCACCATAAAATAACACGTTTTCCGATCTTTGGAGGGCAAAAGCTGGCTTCACTTCTGCTGGCGAAGCATTGCGGATGCTTCCACTCTTGAAATTTTAGGGGCGAAGCTCCTTACAGCGGCACCCGTTCGTCTCTCGTAGTCGTAGTAGTAGTGTGTAACCAGTTTTACATTTTGACCTCCACGGTGGGGCCAATGAGAGATTTCTTCTGTGCGTTGTTGAACAATAAAAAAATCGCAGCGTGCGCGTTAACTAGAGGACGAATTCTCCTGTCTCTCATTCCCCCTTAGCAGCCATTGGTATGTACATTGAGCACTATCTGACAAGAAAGGTCTGCTACGTTATACTCGCCGGGCATAACCTACTTGGTTTTAGAAAGGTTTAGCGAGCGTTGAGCCGTAGTGCCATGAATACAGGGAACTAGTATATACCATGAACTCGAGGTGATTAAAGGTAGGAAGTAGACACGAAGCGCAAGCCGTGAGAAAGTGTGCGTGTGCCACCACTCGTTCAGTCCTTGGAATGTCCGCTGGATGGCGGTGCTTCTATACGGGGAATATATGATGAAAAGATGTGAGATGGTGGTACTTGGAGTGTTGAATAGATGAACGAACGGACACACAGACAGATGTATGGACGGACTCACAGATGGCTGCACCGACGGATGGACGCATGGACGGACGCAGGGGCGGATATGCATGGACAAATGCAGGGACGGACGCACGGATGGACGTGCGAACGCACGAACAGACGCACGCACGGACGGTCACACAGACGGACGCATGGACGGACGGAAGCAAAAACGAATGGACGGACGGATGCTTCGCCCCACTCTCCATCATTCACTCCGTGGATATGCTGCCATCTTTTTAACATCTTTGGTCGACCCATGCGCTGCTTCACATGCTACTCATTTTTCCCTTTAGCGGGAAATGGTGTAATCTTTTAATCGCCTTGGTTACATCTCAGAAAAAAAAAATGTGTGACCTTCCCAATCGCGGCACGCATGCCATTCGCCATGGCACTCATCCAAAAGTACTTTTTCACGGCTAATCTCAATACTACGCAGAGCAAGAGCTAAAGGTTCGTCGTTATACTACCTAAAAGATCATGTTTGCTGAGTAGCGATGTCATAATACCTGATAACATTCAAGGGGGCGTTTAAGTTTCGGACATAAAACCGGCGACACAAACATGTGTCTTCGGGGGGTAAGTGAACTATCCTAAAGAACGAACACGCATTCGACGTCACAAAAATGAGTTAGCGCTTTTGTACAGGGACGGCCTAGTGCTCTCCCATAGTTGAGTTCCAAGTGCTCTAAATCGTTCATCACTTTTTCTGTACACAGCTGTGCAGCGTGAGCCCTGAGTTGTTATCAGTAACCAGCGAGTCTCATCACGTTGTGAGGCTCACGAGAAGGCTTTATGCTCTCCCATAGTAAAGTACCTAGTACTCTAAATCGTTACTCACTTTTTTCTAAACGGACAAACAAACATAGTAGAGCATCAAGTACTCTAAATCGTTAACCAGTTTTTCTAAACACACAACAAACATTGGTGAGGTCATATACAGACACATGTTCTTCCACGGGACGGCTTTATGCTTTCCCATAGTAGAGTACCAAGTACTCTAAATCGTTACCCCCTTTTTTCTAAACACAGCCGCCCATAGAACGGCCTAGTGATCTCCCATAGTAGAGTATCAAGTATTCTAAATCGTTCACCAGTTTTTTTTTTCTAAACAACAATGAACGTTTTATTTATAAGTGCAAGGCCCATGGGACGGCTACACGCTCTCCCATAGTAGAGCACCTAGTACTCTAAATCGTTACCCACTTTATGATAAACACAATCGTTAATGCAAGTTCTCTGCAGGCGGAGTTATTTGTGGGCAGCGACGGCTGCGGTCGGAGCTTACATTATTTCTGCAGTTATAATTGACTGTATAGTTGTCCAATTCAGGGCACACACTGTAAGCGTGAAATTGAAGCTGCACAGTGGTTGATTGATTGATATGTGGGGTTTAACGTCCCAAAACCACTATATGATTATGAGAGACGCCGTAGTGGAGGGCTCCGGAAATTTCGACCACCTGGGGGTCTTTAACGTGCACCCAAATCTGAGCGCACGGGCCTACAACATTTCCGCCTCCATCGGAAATGCAGCCGCCGCAGCCGGGATTTGAACCCGCGACATGCGGGTCAGCAGCCGAGTACCTTAGCCACTAGACCACCACGGCGGGGCGAAGCTGCACATGCAGTGGTAAAATCGGCTCCACTTTGTAGATATGCATTCATAAAGCATAAACTATACTGCTCTAGCGTTCCAGTACTCGATGTCCCGAAATGTTACAGGGCCACTTGTTTTCACAGCCGATCAAAAATGGCATCTCAAAAGTGATGCTAGTTGACGCAAATTCCGGTAAGCACCACGCGGCTTCGTTACGCTATTGACATTATTATAACAAAAAATATTATCATAACGAATAAGAACATAACTGACAATTAGCATATTCTATTAACAACCTATTTGCTGGATCTCATTGCTGAAAAAAAAAAGTTTCCACTGCTGGCGTGCACCTATCTGCATCACCTATCCGAAAAAAATATATATAGAAGGAGAGCGCGCGTCCACGTGGATGACAGTAAAGTTTCTTGATGGAAAATGAAATGGTACTGAACATAAAAAAAATATATTTCGGTGCAAACATAGACGACAAGGATAGATATCAATCACGCTCACAGTTCTACGCAGGCAGCTGCCACAACACAGTCTCATGCCGCACCGACGTTCACGCTTGCGCTGACCACTGCGTGCGCCTCCTTGCGAGTAATGGACTCTCAAACGCAACGCATGCTGGTTATTACTTTCGATATGCAGACGGTCATTATCCCCAGGGTCGAAGCAGCGCCAATGTCATTACGCACGGTCGCTGCACTGCAAGGACGAGCGAGCGATCTACTTTTCTTAAATTATTATTTTTTTTTCTTTTTCTGCGGTATTTTGCGGAAGCGCGCGTTCGCACCGCGCCGAAGCCGTTGAACATTGCTCGCGACCTTTGCGACCGCTCCGATTTTCAAGGTGAACGTGTCAGCGATTATTCCGTGCTCTTGTCCCTGCACCAGACCGGTGTCGAGTCCGCATCCGCAGTTTCACGTTGCGCGAAGGTATGCGCTACTGCTATACGCTTCTAGACCTCTAGAATGCGCGCGCAACTGAGATCTCTCCTCCCCCCCTTTCTACCTGTAATGTCAACCAACAAAGTGAAACCACGCGGACTACGCAGGCCAAAGCTAACACAAGTATAACATGTGCCTCGGGAGAGGTGGAATCTATAGCCGCCAGTTTCTGTTCACACCCGAGCCGTTAGTTTTTTTTGTTTTGTTAGGCTGCGTGACACGGCCTGAATGACTATCATTATTACCGTGACTCCCATCACGTGACCGTCATCGCGATTAACCAGCACGCAATCTTTTCGTCTAAGCAGTAGTATACTTCTGCTTAGCTCTCAAAAACACGAGCGCCCTTTTTTCATGCCTGGGATGCAATACTCTGATGGGCGAGAGAAGGAGTATAGAGAGAAAGAAAGGAAAAGAAAAAATATAAAAAGGTAGAAGGTGAGAGAGCGAGTGTGTACAGAGGCAGGTGAGGAAGGGGGAAATAAATAGAGAGAAAGAGAAGAAAACTAGAAAAATCATGACCAGTGGGTGAAGCTATAGAGCCTATAAGGTACGTGATGTTTACGTTGAAATTCGTCGACTATAGTACGAAGGGTGTGTGCTTGTAGGTGTTTTATATTGTTCCGTCACAATTATGATTGACATTGGTGTATTGCGAAATCTCTTTTTGGAAGTCTCACATTACCGTACGTTGTACCCGATAGTTGCCCCATATAACGTAGCTATGATATACGGACAACGGACAAGCCTGCTTCAGCCCTAAGATGATAGGAAGACAGAAAAAAAAGAAGACAGGAGCAGACACATAAAAGAAATATAAATAGAGAGAGAGAGAGAGCAATACAAGATATGTATAGTGTAGCAAACGCTGGGAAAGTGAAGTGATCGAACGTGAAAAAGGAGGGAAAGGTCACTAGCTCGGCTGATCAGGCGCGTAGCCAGAAATTTTTTTCGGGGGGGGGGGAGGAGGGGGCACATCTTTCATTTCAGAGAGGGTAACCCACTGAAATCGTCATTTTTTATTCTGTATACTACGGCGAAAAAAAAATTTCGCACCAAGCACAGTGACGTCATAGATTTCGAAGGCGTCCACCGAGTCATGCCTAGCTTCTAATCAATAAATATGAAGTACCATCGGCGTCAAATGAAGCCCGAACAGCGGAGCCTTCGTGATGGCATATATATATAGTGCGTGCTGTCCACTTATCACCATGTGCAGGCACACTCTTATGCGCAGAGATGCCTAACAGAATGCGCGCGCCTGTCCATGGTGATAAGTGAGCGGCACACACTATACCCCATCACGAAGGCTCGCCTCTATTCGGGTTTCATTTGAAGACGATAGTCATCAGTGTGTGCCATATACATCTAGCGTACGAAGTTACAAAAAAATCAACCGAGCCAACGTCGTGAAAATACCGAAAATACATTTCGAAATTATTGACGTCACGCACGGAGATTTCGGGGCGAATTTCAAAAATGAAACACCAACGTTGATTGTCTCCCCAAATAATCAACTTACGATAGTAAAACATGTGGCATTAGACTCCTCAGAGTGCCGTTTATCAACTTAAATCAAGTCATTGTTTCTCTTCGGTGTCCCTTTAAAATCCCGAGTTCTCGCGCGCGATCTTTACTAAATGCGAGCATTGTATGATGGGCCACCAGACGGTAGTTATAGCGCGAGAACAGAACGACGACACAGGGACAAAAAGGACACGAGCACTATAACTTCCAACTGAGTTTATTACGCAAAGCGCGAAAATATATAGAAGAGACATTAAACCATGCGACAAAAACCATGTAGCACCATGTCGTCATGTCATACCAACTAGCCCAAGCTGCCACACTTCTATGAACCACCAGAGTTCGTAAGAACGAGAATTTCGCTATAGCTCCATCGCGGATGCCAACGGGACGAATTTCACGTCACTTCGCACCGCTGTCGGCGAGGCTAATGCATAGTAGGCGCCTTTTTTATATTTTCTTTCGTCGAACTATCGACATGAGGCAGAGATGCCCGTGTGTATGACTGCTGCACAACTTCGCAAACTCAATAAGGTGCGCGTCCATTGCATTCAAAGTGACAAGTGTCACAATCCGTACACGCGATGTAAAACTGCCCACGCGTGCAAGTATTCGTGCTATAAACTTAAACGCAATAATATGTGGGGTGTTACGTCCCAATCGAAACTTCGGTGTGATTATGAGACACACCGCAGTGGAGGGCTCCAGAAATTTCGTCCAGCTGGTGTTCTGTGACGTGCACTGACATATGCCACAGAACGCGCGTACCTCTACCACTTCGCCTTCACCGAAATGCAACCGCCGTTGCCGGAATCAAACCCGCAACCTCGAGCACCTTAGCCCCTGATCCACCACACGTATGAGCAAGCATTTATATGTGAATAAACATGAAGCGTACCGACGTTATATTGATCAAGAAAAATATAACTGGATAATGACGAATTCCTTACGTCTTCGAACTGAGCGGTGCTTGAACCGCAATATAAGGCGCATCACGACATTTCGATCACTTCCCACTCGTTCACAATCCGAATAAAACCACGCACCCCACATCATTCGCCGTAAAATAAGTTTAACAAGGGTGCGAAATTAAGCAGTGTACCAACCGTACGTATTTACTCATACCGCTCTCCATTTGTTTTTTGGCTTCATATTTTGCTACCTAAAGTCGACGGTCACGTTCCAATCAAATCACGAATTTTTTTTTCTTCTTCCAGCACGCAATGAAAATTCATTTGTCACGTTACGATGCTGTAAATACCGTAATTAACTGCAGCACTCACACACTAAGGTGCGCTACTCATGAATACGAAGAACAATGAAATTTAATGCAGTGATGTAAAACTACGGCGAGCGTGCTAAGAGTTTATCGTCCCGCTCTCAGATGAATAGAGAGTAAAATGGGTTTCCAGAGCGCGCGCATGGATTAGCGCCGTCAGCTTTGCGTTCGGCAGGGGTCCCCAGAAGCGGGGCCCCCTAACTGCGTCGAACGACATAGAAAGGGTGCCGGCAGAACAGGTGAGGCCGGCCGCCTATGTGATTTACATTTTCGCCACTGGTCTAGCGACGGACGCTAAAACCCGTTCGCTCCGCCGCAGCTGATGCGAAGACGACGTCCTACGTACCATTACGCGCATGATGAGGCCGTTGCGAGCTGGTGCGGTCGTGGTCGTTGCCTCGCCAAGCGCTACGTTGGCTACGTCAGGAAACGACCTCGGAATGTGGTCCTCTTGACGTGCGTGGCGCGGCAGCTGCAGCAGCTGACACCACCGCTTTCGCTACTGCAGACGACGTGACAACCGGTGAAAGCAAGACTCGACAACAGTCCTTTGTCGACTTCCGACGACTTCGTTGTTGGCTCGGCGCGTGAATGGCAGTCGTGACGTAATTCACGTTCAATTAAAAAAAGAAACAAAACAAAAAAACAACGTTAGATTACAATTCGTACAATTTGTTAAATTTCATGTTTGAAAATGAACGTAAACCAGCTGGGGCAGTTTTGTGGTTTCACAATCAACTTTATAATGGCTTATGCAGCACAAAACTATAGCCTTTGAGATCTCTATGTGTTTTTTTGCTTATTAGGGCAAGCAATTGTCATCATATCATTGAGTGTAGATCCCACGTATTGAGTAAAATGATTACAAAATTCTAATAAGTATACTAAAAGTTTACACGAGAGTTTAGGGAAAATTAAACTGTAAAAAGAAATCCAGATCCACCATCAGCCACCGCAATCCTCAACACCAATCCAACGACTTGCCGTGATGGCGGCTGTTGTTGGCCCGAGTTCTATGCGTTGATAGTGTTTCGATGTGTCCGATCTAGCCCGATCTGTGTGCTACGACGTGTGCCTCTTCGCGCTCCTCGGATGCTGACTTCACCAGGTCACTCTACCGTAAACGTTCCCACTCTCGCGCCGAGTTCGGGACGACTGCGTAAACGCCATCCGAAAGCAGTGCCGTCCCTCTCGGATGGGTGCTCCAGCGGACAAGGAACGAAACACGACGTGACGACGGCCGCTTCGTGGAAACAACCGCCTCCTCCGGGACGCCTTCGAAGGAGTTCATCAACATCCGTCTCCTTTGACTCATGGCACTCAGACTGTGGTCGCGGCGCGGCGTGCTGCCGTTACGGACGCTCTTGGGGCGCGTCGAGGTCGCCGCTTTCGATGTGGTGCTGCCCCGTCCGTCGTCAAGCCGCGTGTGGCGCGTGTCGTGTATCGCGACGGGCGCCGGAGGCGGCGGTGATCGCGGTGCCGATGAGTCGGTGGCGACCAGGCCCCTGTTTCTGCGTCCTAGGACGCGCGTGCAGAGGACGCGCGAGTCTCTGGCCAAGACAGGACGCTCGCTACGAGCCACGCGCGATAAAGTGACAGAGAATGTCGAGCAGACCAAGAGGATTGTCACCGAGCGCATGGGACATTTGGTAGGGCATTGTGCTGTGCACATTTACTTTCGTGTGGCGTTCCTGCATGTGTGTGTGTGTGCGTGTGTGTGCGTGCGGGTGTGTGAGTGTGTGTGTGTGTGTGTGTGCACGCGCGCGAGCGCGCTAATTACTTTCTCGTGCTGGTTTCGGTTGTCATCTCTTGCTCTTGGCGGGCAGTAGTTGCATGCGCTGCAAGGGTGGTGTTTTTGTTATTATTGTTTTTTTACTCACGCCGCTGTATGTCTAATAAATCAGCGCCTTATGTGACACTCTTGCGCTCCGTAATAGAGCGGGATTGTTTGCTTGTTTAGATAGTTGTGATTTCATTTTTCTTCGCCGTATACCAGTTTGTTACAGATATTATTTAGAAAAGACGTCACAGTTGATGCCATATCGCACAATTTCAGCATACGGGAAACTAATCACAAAATACACAGCAGGGATTTAAAGCAAGTACAATCGCTCCTGTGCCTACCGAATCTTTATAGGTATCCTAATTGAAAAATCATAGGATGCGCACTCATTGGATGAAATTGTTTGGATGTATAGTGTTTATGTGTTTTAAAAAATGACGAATCAATGTTAGGGTAATAAGTTCATTTAACCTTGTAGTCGGGCTTTCCAGGAATGCAGATTTTTTTTGGAAAAGTGTATTCACGGTATAGCACTCCTTTACTGCAGTGAAACCACCTTTGCAGGGATTACATGAAGAGTGAGGTGTACCTGTTTGTTCATTTCGAATACTTCGAAATTTCCAGGAATTCAAATTCCAACCGCAGTGATTTCGAATACTGTGATAATCGTTCGAATATTCGAAGGGCTCAAATATTTGCGCGAATCTAAAGAGAGTGGCAGGTGGAGCTGAAATGAGGATTCTAAGCCCTAGGGCTACCAGCACTTAAGTCGGAGCTTGAACTGTGCATTTCTTGATTGGTCCTCGCTTCAGTTAGTGCCTCATGAGCAACTGTCAGTTTGATGTAATTAGGGTATCTGTCTGTGCAAATTGGTGCTCACATGATGTAGTGGATAACTGCAGATGTCTATCTCTGTTTCCTTAAGGTTTCTTTTGATGTTGTACGCAATTAAAAGCCAAACCTTAAGTTGCCCAATGTATTTCATGAGCCATATCTGAAGAACATCATTCATAATGACTACTTAAGCCATTTAAAGGGTCTTGTATAGTTTACACTTACTTTTTAAATTTTATTTTACATTTAGGAGTGATCAATTAAGTACAGATGGAAGGGGCTATCGTACATAAATGTATCAGTATAATAGTGGGCCAAAATTTGTACCATAACATGGGTTGCTCAATACAGCAGCGTGGAAGCCTAAGCGTGACTTTGCAGTGAAGCCAGTCTTGCTGCGTCTCACATAGACAAATGGACAAAGCAAAAGAAACTAGTGCTTTCTGGTCAGACTTGAGTTCTCTGTACTGCTCGTAATCATGACTGCAATCTGCTGAAAAGGTTTTGTGACATTGTACCCCAAAACAAATCTGATTTTATACTTTGGTAAAGCTCATGACTGCAACTTAAATGGCCCATTATGTACTTTGGCTAGAACTAGTGCAGATTGAAAACTTTGACTGAATGCATCTCAGCTTTTATCGGAACTAAGTTTGCATGCAAGTATGCTATGCTGTCATAACACACTGTTGACTTTTCTGTCAATGGCGCATTATTTCCTAGTTGTTACGTTGCAGCGCTTGCGCATTCATTTGAGAAAGTTCAATGTTCATTTCAGCAGTTCTAGTTGATTCTGTTAAAAGATCTTGACTGATGCCGGGCTTTCATAAGCACCAGGGAGAGAGAAAAAAAGAGAGATAGAGGAAAGGGAAGGCCAGGAGGTTAACCAGGTATTGGCATCCGGTTTGCTACCCAGATAAGTACCAACTGATGCAGGGAGCACGTGCCCTGAAAGAAGGAAAACAGTTATTCACCCATCTATAGTGCAAATCAGCTTGCTGAAATTATATGGATTTCTCGGAAAGCAAGCTTCAGAGGGGATAAGGATAATCTTAATACCTGGAGTTTTACATCCTGAAACCACGATACGGTTGTGAAAGATGCCACAGTGGAGGACTCCGGAAAGTTCGACCATCTGGTGCACTGACATTGCAACATACACGGGCCTCACGCATTTTGCCTCCATCTTGATGTGACCCCATCGTGGCTAAGATTGAATGTGTGACCTTCGGGTCATCTTCCTAGGAGGTGATACATCCTTCCTTGTCTTCTTCAACTATGAATTTTTCTTTCTGAGAAATCCTCAGGGTTTTCAGGAATTTTGTATATCTATTACAACACTGGGTCAGGTGACAGTCTTTCTGCTTTCGAGCACATTACTCAGTCTCGCAGTCTTCCACGAGGCTGATTTGCCAGACATGTGGGCCGCTATGCTTGTTGACAATGTTCATTCATTAACTCACTCTTGTCGCCTCTTCTCTCCTGGGCCATGTTCTTGGTTGTGCGCAACATGGCGGTGGCAGCGGGAGAACATCATGACCATACCTAATGCCCTGTCACTGGCGCGGCTCTGCTCCAGCCCTGTCCTCGGCTACCTGGTGGTCACCGAGGGCTACACTTCGGCCCTGGTCCTCTTTGCCGCGGCTGGAGTCACCGATGTGGTGAGCGATCTGGCGTCTTCACAGTGTCTCTGGCCTTTTTGAACAGTTGGCATTTTCTTTTGCAGCAAGTATGATTTTGCTGACACTTTTTCTCAAATGCGAAATCACTATAAGCCTCATTATGAGTGAAAATTGTGAGCCAAGACTTTGATACTACCGTCCCATAATGAAAATGACCAACAGTATAAACAAAAAGATATAATAAAAAATAAATGCAAACACATTGAAATTATAAGCTTCAAGAAGATAAGCTTTACCCAGGGCTTGCACCTGCGATCTCTACCATGATGGCACATATCTGTATCCGTTACATTATAGGCATAGGCATCAACAAATTTAGTAGAACACCTTTAAGGGGGTACTGGATTTTCAGTTGCCATTTTGTTGCGTCAAATCAAAGGCAGTGCCCTGAAAAGCCTAGAAAATATGCTGCTAAGCATGAGTGCAGCCTGAAAAATATATTACTTTTATGTTTTCCAAAGCTAGCTTTGGTTCCTACTGTACCCTGATGTCAAGACTTGGTATGAGCATTTTTCCAGCTGCTCATCCAAGATATCGCAATGTTTCCATAGCTGCTCAGCCCCACAGCTCTGTTGGGGACACATAGTGGCTGTTTAGCACGTTTTGTTAACTAACATTATTACAGCTAGTCTTGCTGGTTTGTGAAGCTACAAAAACTGGCATTGTAATCTGAGAAACATTTTCACGCTTGTGTTATCATTGTAGATCATGCCATTGTGAAACTGTTTTTCAGGATGCTACCAATATTTTGTGTGCAGATAAAGGCAAACTAACATGTGACGTTATGGGAGCATTTTATATAAATAGCTGTGGGGGAAAAAGTGCATCAGCCAACCTTCGGTGGCTCCAACAAAAAAGGAGTTCATTTTTTAAATTCTGTTTAGCCCTATGTTTTTTGACTGTACGTGTGTCACATGACTTGTGCCGCACGCACTCTTTGCTGGTTCTTGGGTACATGCTCTGAAACCTCATTATATCGAAATGGCATCTTACATGAAAATAAGTTTCTTATAACCTATATTTCATGATATTCGGGTTTGTTATATATTGAGGTTTGAGTGTATATATATATTTTCTTTCAAAAATAAATAGTTGGCAGCGCTTGTGTGCCTCTTTGTTATTTACCAAGCGGGCTAAAAAATGTTTAAATATGGGGACACGTTAGCTTTCAACAGGAGTTTTCCAGTTGATTCTTCCACCTTTCCTCGTTAAGAGGTCAGCTGCTACAGTGAAGATTCTCTCAATGCATGCACTGGAGGGTAGGGTTGTATTATATAATGAAGGAAGACTTTGTGCACCGTCTCATAGTTGCACAGTGCTTCGATGCTAGTGTCTATGTCCTCTATGAAGTGTCAGGCTTCGCTTTTGCTGGCGCTTAGGTAAACATTGCCGGTTAGGTTGAGAAAAAAAAAAAAAAGGTTAAAAAGTTGGCTCTGTAGGGACTATCCTGTCTTATCAGAGAAGTGGTATTTACAGAAAGGTGGCATATATTTTGGGACGAGAAACGTTAGGGAAGACTGGTTACGGGCTTCATTTCCAAAAAAAAAGCTGTTTACCTGTAATTGATTACTAAAAAACAATTAAATTACCCAGAGTATTGCAGTACTCAACATGCAAACAAGTAATAAATTTTATTACAGAATTACAAGAAAATGTAATTGATTACTACTAATTGATTTTTTTTGATGCATTACATACAACTCTGCAAGAGGACTTGATGCCACCAGCACCACAGTTAGACTAATCATGTCGTACTTTGCAGCGTTATTGCAGTTGGGGAATAATTGAAGTGTCGCAGTTCCCCTAAGTGGTCTCGTAATTATGAAACTGTAGGTTGAGCGGCCTGCCCAGTGGCACTGGACGGTGTCATGTGGCAGCCAGCTGGTCACGCACAAAAGTGAGATGTGGCTGTGAGCAGGTGTGCTGTGTAAAAGTGCTGCTTTCTTGTTTGCGTTTACTAGCCGGCCATGAGAGGGAGGTTTTGTAGACCTGTTTGTTGTAACCATGCAGCTTGACGGCTGGGTGGCGAGGTCGTTCCCCTCACAGCAGAGCAATTTGGGCACTGTAGTGGACCCCCTGGCGGACAAGTGCCTGGTGGCCACCCTCTTCCTCAGCCTCACAGTGGCGGGGCTCATCCCTGGTGAGACTGGTGTCCCTGTGCTTAAAAACCCAATTGCATGCACCCGATTTTCGAGCGATTAGGACAAGCGGCAGTGACAAACTTGCTCCGTCGTGACGGATGCAACCGCATGCTGGCGACAAAGTGTCATTGTTGTTAGATTGAAAACTATCGCATGTATGTCCATAAGTTGCGAAAAGGAGTTTTAAGTAGGTTAATGACAACATGCCGAATTTATTGCTGTATTGTGTGGCGTAAGGAAGCGATAAATGTGTTTCACGACCTTATTTTTTGGCAATCTTTGGTTTAACCGCGACAGGGTGCCCAGACGCGTATGCTGCGATGCACTTCGCGTGACAATTTCACATTGCAGCAACCAACCACAATTTTCACAAGCCACCACCGAAACATCAAAGCAAATCATTGATAACAAAAATTTATGACAAAATACGGGTGCTCTCTCACTCACAGTGTGAGATGCGAATTTAAAGGAGGTGGTTGACGCCTTGCATTCCTTGAAGTATGCGCAGATAACCAGCATCGAGAGCAAATGGGAACTGAAGCGAGGATCAGGGGTACTGCCATGTTGCCGGTAATCGTTAAGCTCGCTTTCACGCGACAAGTTAAGTTTTCTAGTTTTTCAGGTATGCACGATACGACAGCGACCGATGGGCCTCTGCGACAGCAAACCCTGTCGCTCGTCGATGTCGTTTGTCGTTTTCACTCGAAAATTATGTGCATGTGGTGTTTTTACTCCAGCAGCTCCAGCTCACATCTGTTATGTACACTGGTGATCCTTCAAAGCTACTTGCAGCGCTTTTGAGTAACGACCAACCCGCATAAGACATAGCTCGCTTATGGTGTGTATTGCAAGTCATTCTCACAGTGCTGGCATGAAAGGAACCTCCATCCTTATCGATAAATTATTTTTTTTGCATGCATCTCATGAGAAAGAAAAAAAGCATCTGCACATTTGTTGCCTGAAGGCCGTACACAAATTGCAGAACTGACATAAAAGAAGCAAATGTGCAACAGTGTGTGGCAGCAAAGCTGCCTTTGTACTCACATGATTGATTGATTTGTGGGGTTTAACGTCCCAAAACCACTATTTGATTATGAGAGATGCACTCTGTACTCACATGCATAATCATGTACTCACATGCATAATCATGTACTCACATGCATAATCAGTTACAAATCAGCAGATTTGTAACTAGCGCTTGCTGTAGTTTTGTATGAAGTCAAGGCAGGATGTGTATCTTGTTCAAGGAAGTTTAAATGAATCAAAAGTTACAGGTGTCGCTGAAGCGTGCCGGTTTCCTTTCCTTTAGTGTGCCTCAATGCCCTTGTGATGCAGTTCCCCTGACCGCGCTCATTGTGACCCGGGACATCACCCTCGTGGGCTGCGCTGGCTACCTTCGGTTCACCTCACTTCCTGCACCTGTGAGTAACTCACCTAACATTGAGGTGCTCCACTATGCTACACTCAGGCAACACTGGTGTTCCATTGCTACGGACTTTTCTCTTAGCGCTTCCTCTTTCATTTTCAGTGGAGGCGAAAGTACCTATATACATACTTCGATTTAGGTGTTTGCTCAAGAATCCCATGTGGTTGAAATTTACTTTGTACTGAAACTATGACAGAAGCGATTTATGTTTCCGCTTGTTTTGCATTAAAAGTGTTTCATTCAGCATTTCCCTGATTGCTTAGCGCTCTGATATTGCAGTGCGAAACGAGAGTGAAGAAAGTAAAGCTCTTCTCTTTGCAGAAAACATTTCTGAGGTTCTTTGACGTAAGCTTGGCAACCGTCAAGTTCACACCCACAAGCATCAGCAAGGTAAGCTAGAAACATTATCCAACTATTCTGAAGTAAGCCGTGAATCTCGACTCTGCGTTTAATTTGAAGCATTTTTTTTCTCGCTTATTCCAGGCAGTGGGGGTAGGTAGGTTTTTGTCTCGCATCTGTTGTTGGTTCCAGAGTATAATATACAAATTTGAGTATGATTCAGTAGAATGTTGTCATCGTCTCACACTGTGAAAACCCGATGATGTAAGCAGTGGGCGGCAATCACATGTGTACCTTTTTGCTGCTAGCATCAACCACTGCTTTGAGATCACTTGTACAGTGTGTCGTGCTTCATTCAGCCTAATATAATTTCTTCCCAGTTTTTTATGTCAATCTAATAGAGACATCCTGTGTTTGACTGTGCTGCTCTTGGTGTCAGATCTGGTCATAATGGTACAGCTTGTAATTTGCCAGAGTGAAATGTACAGTAGCGATGATGACGTCATTATCCCTTTGTCTTGCTGCTTGCGTCATATGATTCTCATTGCACGCAGATGCTTTGGTTTACCTTGTATAATGAATGCCCCAGTTGAGGCTGCATAGCCAGTTGCCTTGAAAATGTTTTACATAACATTGATTCTGATTTACGAAGGCGGGTTACCTGTGTCATGCATGTTGTCTTTGGGCAACACGAATAATGTTTAAACTATCTTTTAAAGTCATACAGGGTGGCACACCCCTTCAAGTGGCAGCCTCACTGGCTCAGTAACTTATAACCAATGGTGTATTCTAACAGGTTTTGGAAAAGCTACTCAACAGGGAAACAGTTAGTTACAGTCATACAGTCACTCGCTTCATCTCATGACAAAAAACGGTCAAAGGGATGCAATATTTTTTTTTTATTTCAGCAAAACCTTTGATAGAGTTCCACATGATAAACTAATCCTAAAGCTCTGGCAAATCGAACTTCAGGAAATTTTGATCTCGCAGACTAGAGGCCATCTGAGAAATCAGTACGAGTGTGTGGCAGTTGAGTGGTCAACTGAGTCGCGAAGCACAATGATAGTACCGCGCATGATAATTGAACAGCAGTGTAAACAGTAGAGAACAGAAATTAGGGCTAGTTGGTTTGCTACACTCGATCAAGCCGCAGTGCTAAGAACACGGGGTGCAAGGTGTAGAACAATACGTGTGTTTCTCGTAACCGATTTCTGAGTAGCACACGTCTCGTCACCCACCTTGGTCGTGTTTCTAGCACTGTGGCTTCGTAAAGTGTAAGCAGCGTTCATTAGTCGGGAAAGTGAAATGAAAACTAAGTCATCGAATGTAATAATGGACAGTGTACATTGGACAATGAATCCGAATAGCACCTTATCAAATAAGCATTGACAGCATCACGTAAATACGTCAGGCTTTCAATTATTTGAACTTGAAATGACTGTGGCATTTTGTTTGAATTGTCAGTCTTCACAAATATGACTCTGATCATCAAAATCGGCTTTAGATGTTATCACTTCTTACGGCCACAGCTACATGGTAGATAGCTCTGAATGAACGCGAGTGAAGTTGTTAGATGTTTCTGATCATGTTCGTATGCATTATTATATGTTACATGCATGCATGTTTAGTTAAGGGGCAAAATGTTCCGTCTCCCCCGACAGCTGGTAGCCCCTTCCCAATTTGAGTAAGTCTTCGCGCATGGCAGAAGCGTACGGCCACAGCCAAAAGTGACTTAAGCATTTGGCATGCAATATATCAAAACCTGACCATGTTTGTTTTTTCTTTCTTCCTCAGTCAACGTGTGATTGCCAGTGCACAGAGTTTAGCTAGTATGACCACTTTTTAGGCAGGCAACAGGCTTTATTTGTTAGTTATATGAAAACCTTAGTTATATGAAAAAGAAGTTCACATGTTCATCTGGAAGCAACAAAAACATCATTTATTATCAAGCACGGACAAGTAAAGTATTAAATAGGCGAATTTGTGCAGTGGAGCAGTTTGAATTAAACTCCCTTAAAAACATTGAGGACGTAATAAGACAAAGAAAATTTTTTAAATTTGAAATATCTGACTGTGACTCAAGAGTGTACTGTCTTTAAACACTGAAGAACAGTCGGCAACTTGTTATTTTGCTTTATAACAAGTTTTGTAACGCGAAGAAAAAGAATAACAGACCTCATTGAGTTGGCAGCACTGAAGCCAGACATAACGAAATATAGGTTATAACGAAGTAAATGAAAAATAGTTATGCGATGTAGTGTTAGAAATATACCTTGATAACGAATCTTTGGATATAACAAACATAATTTAGAGCAAGATACAACTTTGTTCTAATGAGGTTTAAGTGTATATTCAAGCAGCATTACAGAGGTCACGCAGGTGCAACCAATTGCAGAACTGTGAATTCTACGAATTTCCCTCACGTCTGGTCGTGGTTGCATTCTCTCTTGTGCAGGCCAACACTGCCGTGCAGCTGGGACTAGTGGCGGCCACGCTAGCTGCCCCCGTGTTTGGTTTTGTGGATCACGGTGCCTTGCACGCCTTCTGGTGAGTACAAGGGCATACTAACGGCCTTGCAATCTTTCCGTGGTTCTTTCCTGGTCACAAAGCTTGTACAAACTTGGCGCGCAACTTACCCTAAGTGGAATGTGGGGCTGTTCAGAGGCTGTTGAGCTATTGGCTTGGAAAGAGAAACTTGCACGCGTATTCTTAGTTTGCTTTATTGCCTTTGTAGTGCACGTAATGCTGCTCTCTGGTCTTTGCATGTGTGGGATTGTATTTCACTCGCACTGTGATGACTTCGACAGATATCAACCAATTAGCCCAAGACCAAGTTTTTCACACTGCACTGTAACTTTTTTAATGTTAGTTTTAAAGGTCTGTTCTCGTTTTATCGCGTATCGTTTTAATTTATGGTTACTATAATGTGTTGATTTACTTTGCAACTCTCAGCTGAGAAAAAAATCTTGCTCCCTAAAAGGCACTTGAAGCATTCGATATAGTAAAAGCTACATAGTGTACTGGAAAAAATTATTGCATGTTCGAAATAAACCCACAAACATACGTTCGACTACAAAATAATATAGACTACATGTGCATTGTTCTCTTCGCCGTCTAGTCGCTCCCGGTCTCTTGTCGAGAGCATTATTCTGACAAACAACACGCTACCAGAGCACTACTCTTGACAGCAGACTTTTCGGCACTAGATGACACAGACGGTAATTTCGGCTCACCCTAGCCTGTTCTGTATTGTTTCGTGGCCAACTGTACATGAACTTTAGAAGTTGTATAAAAATGGATGAATACAAAAGAAACTTTCAAAGCGCACCGCACTCCCTGCAAAACTTAGCCATCTGTCACAGGCTTTAATTTTGGCACTGTTACTTTATGACGAACTCACACAGTCAAAAAGTTGTCAAAAAATGCCATTTCTCTATTCCCACTTCAGTTCTCACTAAAAGGGTTTTCAGAGTAGCCTAAAGCATGTTGCTGTTCGTGATTGTCGTCATCGCTCTCATTGCAGGTATGTCACAGCGAGCACAACATTGCTGTCTGGCTTAACGTACCTGTTTACGAAAGATGCTTACCAGTTCATCAGGAAGGACAAGTCTTAGCCTCTGCAAGGGCTGAAGTTACGTTATATGAGCATCTATGCCGTGGGAGTTCCCGAGTACATCTGCTTGCACAACTATACATAGTACCCAATTGTTTTTTGTTATAGTTGAGCTGTTTTTGTCGTTGTGAAACAAATAGCGGAATTGGTGTTTTTGTTACAATGAAAAGGGCGATTTTTTCTGTTGGTAGTTTGATGGACTTTCTAAGATACACAGATTTTTGAAAGGCAGTTGTGCGGTTTGTTCATTTCTTTGCATCTGGCCAAACCTGGTAAATATCAGTAGTGGCATTCTTGCAGAAGCATGTTAAGTTTGATGAATTCATCTTGACTATTTTACTGGTGTTTAACTGGGCCACTTAAGACAATGGTTTTCTGTCTCAATAGACGACTTACGTCGCTGTAATACAACTGCTTCACTGTAACGATGCTGCTATCGCGAGGAAAGTGTGGCCTTGTATGGCTGGCATATCTCCCTGACTGTGCACTGAAAATAGTATGTGCGGGGCGTTGGTGGCATCTGACGGGCTAGTCACTGGTTGGAGTTGGCGTGTGATGGTGTACCGCTGTTTTCACATTAGATCTCGCACTCGTGTTATGATTACAGCAGCGGTTAGTCAGGGATGTAGAGGATGTGAGGTGGCAGTGTTCTGTAGCTGTATTGGCGTACAGTTGCGGAGATGTGTTGGATAAAAAAATGTTCCATCCACAGATATGTGGCAAGACTCTACTAAAAGAAATCGCAGGGGTTTCCGAAAAGTTGGTGCTTCCAAGTGTAAAACTTCCTAGTGTAAAAAAGAATTGTTCTGCTCCGGGGATCAAAGCTGGGACCTGTACCTCTCTGGCTTTCCGGTTCGCTCGGATGGTACTGTGACTGCACAAAAAAGACATTGCTCCGAGGCTTCATGCTTGATGGAGTGAAGTTTTTTCAACTGTGGAGCTTTCTTTTTAAGAAACGCACAAACATTTTTCTTACAGCTTCGTGTTATAATCATATAGATGACACCTTTTTTTCTATCAAATAATTAAGACAGCAGATTCATTTGCATGCATTTTTGAGTGGTCCAGCTTTGCTTTGGAGCTACTGTATCTATTGGTCCAGAAAGTCTGCTTTACTGAGTTGAAGTGCTCAAAATAGAGGTTGCAATTGTTGTTTTGTGCCTGATTGTTGCACCTAATAATGTACATATTCAGATAAATGAAGAGTGAGGTTGGCCAGCGCTTTGGATATTTCTTGTAACGCTGAAAAGCACTTTCCTTTTTCACTTATTCATTGTATATAAGCTTTGTAAACCTCAGGGGTGCCCTGTTCATGTTCAGGATGCATGAGTGGGCTGGTTGGTAGCGTTTTTTTGTTCTTGTTGTTGTTTGGGAAACTTGAAGCTCAACTGAAAAGACACTGCATGAAGAGTGTGTAGGCGCTTCAACTTTTGAAATAGAATGTATGATTGTATTGCATAGTGATATCTTCGAAGAATTTTTGACATTTTGGAAAAAAACACTTGTGCTGATTGTAGATTTCATCTTGACTGCCTCTTTTTCACATGAACTTCGTTTTGTCTAGAGAAAACGAAAAAAAAAAAAAACATTGTGTGAGGTAAAGGCATCTTTCTCGCAGGTTCCTACAGGTTGGCCCATCAGCTTACACAATTTTTCATGCCGACTCTATCAGCCATCATTGCTGTCAGTTCATCCACATAGGAGAAAGGCATGGATGTCTAGAAATGTAGCCTGGAGGGCGCAGGCATTCCTATACACAATGATGCGCTATGAGATTTACTTCACATAAGGAAAAAACATATTGTGTGGGGTTTATAAGTAGTTAAGGTTGTAAAAGACAGGGAATGGAATCAATTTCTAGTTGCTGCCTGACATTGCAAGGATTATGAGCAAACTGTGGTACTATCAGCGTCAAATGAAACCCCAACAGCGGCAAGCCTTTGCGATGATATAGTACACGCCGTACACTCACTGTCATAGGCAGGCATGCATATATGCACAGAGCTGCAGAACAGGATGCACGCGCCTGTCAGTTGTGATAACTGGACGGCACGCACTATACCATCGCGAAAACTTGACGCTGTAAGGGGTTCGTTTGATGCTGATAGTACAAGTGAGCTTTCCAGGAGCGGTGCACAACTAACTTCAGCTACGAGTCGGTAATCTGTATGGTTCAAAAAGACTGACTGAATGGCACGCTCTTTACTATTGCAAAGGCTTGCCGCTATTCGGGTTTCATTTGACGCTCATAGTACATGTCAACTTTCCAGGAGTGGTGTACAATCAACTTCAGCTTAGTCGGTAATCTGTATGGTCCAAAAAGACTAGCTGTTAGCAAAAGAACACACTTAAAAACCAGTTGCTTTCATTTTAAAACTGACTTGGTAGTACTACACTCCAACCCTTTCAAAGAGGCATACGCCAAGAGCAATTTTTGTCATTTATAAGAGGTGTCTTTTAGAAGCAGGGTACCATGTTTGCATTTTCTTATTAAGCACTATTCCATTGTAGGCGCACGGGGATCTTATAAAGAGGTTCAACTGTACTAAGAAAATTTCATGATCTCTGTTCATAATATGCACATAGTGTGTGATATACGTGCATGTGTTTCAAAAGCATTCTTTGCATTGTCTTCTAGAAGTGTGACCTTAATAGCATAGCATATTAACGTCGCGCACTATTCTCTACTCCCCACAATCGTAGGTTAGTCGACCAGTTATAACAAGGGGTGTACGAATATCAATTTTCAAATATGAATCGAATACGAATACATAGCTTCGAATAGGAATCGAATGTCGAATAATGCAGAGGTGCAATTTTTTTCACTAGTAATCTTTTACTCAATCATTTATTTATGTTGAAACAGTACAATTGTTATTAAAGTTAATTATTCTGTGCAAAAATAAAACAAATTTTTACTATCTGTATTTGCCAGAAAGCATAAGACTGTAATAGTTGAGCTTGTTATTGTCATCTCTTGAGTTTAATCCACACGTTGAACTAACCTTTTTTTTTCTTTTATGTGATAGCACTTCATTACAAAAAGAGAAAAGGTTTCGTACCTGCCATGATGACTAGCATGAGGCCACTGTCTTGGTAAAATATGGTAGCACAGACAAAGGACACGGACAAGAGAAGGCATTTTCAAGACAGCACAGCGCTGAATATGCCTTCTCTTGTCTGCGTCCTTTGTCTGCGCTACCATATGTTATCATGCTACCATACCAACAAGCCCAAATCGCCGTTATCATTGGCCACTGGCTTGATTGTGTAACAGTTACACCCGTGTACGATTATTCTAACACCCGTGTACGATAGTCTAAGGGATTATTAAGGCAGCCTCGGTGGTCTCAATTCGTCCAGGTTTCCCTACTCTCAGTTTTGGCTCGAAAGACCCTAATTTTATAGTTTGCTTTTTCATTTTCTCTCTGTTATCGCCGGTCAAGCAACTAAGGGAATTTTTTCAACTACACAGCAATACTCGTTATTTCGCTTGCTTCCGTTGCCTTTCTCAAGGACCGTGCGCTCATCATTTTTCAATCAAGAATTTGATATGTTATATTGCACTGATAGCTGCATGATCGCTACCGAGGTGTAGCGGGCGCACCGTGATAACGTGAGGTAAGTGTGCAATATAGATGGTTACTGATGTGTGATTTAAGGACGCCTCAAATACTGTCTGTTCTGTTGATGGAGCCACAACTACTGGTGGTGAGGGCACTATTTTGCTGCATCACGACCCCCTTTGGCGCACTGCCTGCTGAGGGCAGTAAACTGATGTTGGAAAAAGAGCGAGATCGCTGCAACGATGTAACGAAGGGTTGATTGCAGGTGATATTGCCGTGCGAGCGCGATGTGCGTACGACGGATTTTCAAAGGAGCTGTTGGGAACGCAGTGTAACTACGCACTAATCCGACTGTCTCCTTGCGTGCGCCGCCAGTAGCAACGGATAACTATATGTGATGACACCATTGTAACATTTCGGAAAGTGCATGGCCTTTTCTATGTTTGCCATTGCGTGGAAAAACACTTCAGCTCATTCGCATGACCATATAAGCAACCATGAAATCATTCCAGATCTATGAAGTAGCGGCACAGCTGACAAACGACTCGTCAGGCTTCGATATGTGCATGTATGTTTGTACGGCAATCTATTAGCGAAAACTGGCGTGGCTGTACATGTTCGCGCTCGCCCTGTGTATGTTATTTTTGTGTGACCTTTCTGCTTGAGCAGTGAGCTGCAAGTTTCTTACTGCTTGTGTTCTTCACGTGACATTACAATTTGTCGCTATAGCATTCATTCCTTTGTACTCAAGGTGACACAGTGTGCACTGAACGCCCGACAACCTCTCGAAAGACAGGTTTCGCTTTCGTGTTGTACTGATTCTTATGGCAGAAGGATAAGTCATGTTTTGTTGTTGCTAAGCTGTAACCCGATCTAGAGCCACATTTCAAGCTGCATAAAAACGTGTTAAGAATAAATTGTGAGCGCTTTGGGGGGCTATGTGCACTCAAATATGGGAGAACCAAAAGCTGTGTTTCGAACAAATAGTAGGTGATTTACTGTACTCGAATGTGTACTACAGGAGAGCTGTAAGCTGTGTGCAGAAAAAGTGGTGAACGATTTTGAGTACTTCGTACTCTACTATGGGAGAGCACGAAGCCTTATCGTACAGCTCACACTTGTCAAGGCTGCGCACTCTGAACACCATGACAGTTCCTTGTCCTGCGCGCATCCAGCCGATTGTTGCAGACACTCGAAACATTCAATGCTGAAAAGCCCCCATACTATCTTTGCTTTGCACATTTACTATTTATTAAACTTTGCACATTTATTATTAATACTTAACAAATGAGCTTTGCACATTTATTATTATTATAATTTATTGTCTGCACATTTATTATTTATTAAACTGCTTGCACCACCCAATCATATGAAATTAAGGCAATTATCTTCAATGTTTCTTTTCAGTATTTCATCCAGCGTCTTCGTAAACAAGAAAATGTATGCCTAAACTTCTGCTCTGAACTTTCTGTAACTTGCCCTGACTGAACGGAGTGGAACCAAGTTTATTGAGCTATAGCTGTGTTTCGCTTGCTTTGTAAAAAGACGAGACCGTTCGTTTGTAAGAGAGAGAGCGAGAATAAGGTTTATTATTGAATGTACAGAATATCTTTGTTGAGAGAGGGCCTCAGTCCAGGACTCCATAGCGTTGCAGGACCCTGTGAGGCAGCTGGACTAGCTACTGTTCCTTCCGGTGTAAGCTGAGCAGCGTAAACTTCGAAGGGGTTGGGGTGGAAGGAACGTCCCGTAGGCCAGGGCGTTTTCACGCGCAAATTAAGGTACACTCTTGGTACAGACCAGCGAGAGGGACAGAGGGAGGGGTATGGAGTTGAATGTATAGGAAGGCGTGCGGCGTTTGGTTTGATTGATATGTGGGGTTTAACGTCCCAAAACCACTATATGATTATGAAAAACGCCGTAGTAGAGGGCTCCGAAAATTTCGACCACCTGGGGTTCTTTAACGTGCACCCAAATCTGAGCACACGGGCCTACAACATTTCCGCCTCCATCGGAAATGCAGCCGCCGCAGCCCGGATTCGATCCCGCGATCTGCGGGTGCTTTAGCCACTAGAAAACCGCGGCGGGGCCGGCGTTTGGTTTCCCACACATTTCTGCTCTGGTATGGACGTCCACACACGCTGTCGTTTTTGCTGGCGTCTTCTTCTTTCGTGCTGGCTCGAACACGTGGAGCAGCTGCGGCATAACTTCGTCGTCGTCTTCGAAACGCTAATGACTTGCCATAGCCCTCCCCCCCCCCCCCGCCCTCTAGCGAGGTAGCCCTTGCGCAAAGGAGTGAACCCTATGAGCAGGTTGTAGGTTCTGCTATTGCGAAGCGCGTTCGTCTGGTTTTCGCGGATGGCTTGTAGTCTTCTAGGACGGCGTCAGTGTCGAGGAAAGCCGGCTTTATGCGGTAAATGAAGACACTGTCTTCGCGTCCATTAAGCAGCAGAACGAAATGCTTCGGGCAACGCTTGACGACCTTAAAGGGTCCGTTGTAAGGAGGTTACAGTGGTGGTCTGATTGCGTCATGTCGTACAAAGACGTGGGTGCAGTCGCGGAGCGCACGACTGACAAAATTTGGGCGTGAGTGTTGACGTGCAGGAATAGGGGACACCTCTCATGGCATTTCTGAGGTGACTGGCATAATCAGCTACGTCCAATGGTGATACCGGTGACGTGTCGAAAAACTGTCCAGGAAGCCTAAGGGTAGTCCAAATACGAGCTCTGCTGAAAAGCAGGGCGCGTTCGTACATATCGTGCCGCGCAGGGCGAAGAGGACGAGTGGTAGTCGCTCCGTCCAGGGTATCAACGATTGCGAGGCCATGAGCGAAGCTTTGAGTTGGCGGTGAAATCGCTCAACTATACCATTCGACTTCGGGTGGTAGGCCGTCGTCCTGATGTGGTTGACACCAAGAATTCGGGACAAGGTGCGAAAGAGCGCGGAGTCAAATTGACGACTTAATTCGATCCGTTGTGATGGTCTTGGGAACTCCGTAGCGGCTTATCCACACAGTGATGAGTCCGCGGGCGACTGACTCTGCCGTGATGTCGGTGAGGGGTAGTGCCTCAGGCCACTGCGTGAACCGGTCTACGCAAGTTAGCATATACAGGCTGTTTTGCGATGGGGGCAAATGGCCTACGAGGTCCAGGTGCACGTGACTGAACCGCGAGTCAGGGGGCATCAAGGTACCCAGTGGGCTGACCATGTTGCACTGGAATTTGGTTAGCTGGCGCTTGAGACAAGCACGTGTGCAGTGGTGGATGTCGATGTTCATTCGAGGCCATAGATATCGCCCTGTGATGAGGCACTGAGTCGCACGTATACCGGAGTGTGACAAGGAATGCAAGGCGTCAAAGACTCTGTGGCGAAATGGTGCTGAAACGTAAGGGCGAGGACAACCGGTAGAGGTGTCGCGAACGAGGGGAATCGCGCAGCCTGGAAGTTGGACATCTTCGAGCTTGAGGAAGTTCTTATGGAGTTGCAACACCTGAAGCTCGCTGTCGTCCTGTTGTGCAGTAGCCAAGGCTGCAAAATCGACTGGTGGGCGCTCATCTATAGTTGCATTGATTTCTAATTGGGAAAGCGCGTCACCAACGGGGTTGTCTTTGTCACTGATGCGCCGGATATCACTCGTGAACTCAGATATGTAAGCAAGCTGGCGGATCTCACGTGGGGTGTGGAAAGACCTGGTAGCGGTCGCTTGACACGTAAGCGGCTTGTGGTCGGTGAGGATATGGAGCTGCCGACCTTCTAGAAAGTGTCGAAAGTGCTTGACAGCCAAATAGGCCGCGAACGGTTCACGACTGAATGTGCTATAACGACGCTCGCTCTGTGGGAGCTTCCGTGAAAAGAAAGCGACCGGCTGCTAAACTCCGTCGACCAACTGCTGCAAGACTGCTCTTATGGCGACGTCCAAGGCATCCACTGTGAGTTACGGAATGGCGTCACTCTTTGGATGCGCAAGGAGTGTTGCGTTAGCCAGAGCTTCCTTGATGAAACTGAAAGCTGTGCCTGCATCCCCGTCGAGAAGATAGAAGCGATGGGCTTCGTTTGACCGGATAGAAGTGCTTAGAGTGGTTGCGAGATGGCAGCGCATTGAGGAACAAACCGCCAGTGATAGTTGGCAAGCCCGAGGAATCACGTAGTTTTTTCGTATTTGTTGGTCATGGAAACTGCAATATAGCTTCAACACGCGCGGCCGGCGGAGAGATCCCACGCGAATCCACGTGATGGCCAAGAAAGTGGTGTGAGGAAACGCCGAACTCGCTCTTTGGTCCGTTGGCGACTAGTCCATATATGTGGAGTCGTGTGAAAACCTGACACAGGTGAAGTTCGTGATCTTCTGCAGTGGTGCTGAAAACGAGGATGTCGTCGATGTACGCAAAGCAGAAGGTCAAACCACGAAGTACCTGGCCCACATACCGTTGAAAGGTCTGTGCGGCGTTTCGTAGACCGAAGGACATACTCGTGTATTAAACATGCCAAAAGGTGTTATGGCAGTCTTCAGTACGTTGGAAGGCTCGACAGGTATTTGGTGTTATGTCTTCACCGAATCAATTTTGCTGAGTACGAAGGAACCATGCAGCAATGCCGTGAAGTCCTGGATGTGCGGTATTGATTAATGGTTCGGTACCGTCACTTTGTTGAGGGCGCGGTAGTCACCGCACGGTCTCCAGTCACCCGAGGGCTTGGGAGCCATATGTAGCGGTGACGATCAGGCACCGGAAGAGGGGCCGACGTATCCGAGTTCAAGCATGTGCTCGAATTCTTGGCGTGCAATCTTGTAGCGATCAGGAGCGAGACGACGTAGCATGTGCAAACACCGGCGCTCCTACTGTCGCTATGTGATGAGTGACATTGTGGCGTATCTAGTCTTCAAGAGATGGAGCACGAAAGAGGTCGGAAAATACTTGCAGAAGCGTAGATTACGGCGGGGAGACTTTGGCATGAGCTTGCATGAGACGCAAGGGTGGCAAATTTGATGTCACGCTTTGAACAGTGAGGAGGGTCACAGAATCCACGAGATGGCTATGTCGTAAATCTACCACAAGCTTAAAATGCCAAATAAAATCCGCGCCGATGATGGGTACACGCACATCGGCGATTAAGATCTACCGAAACGTGCGTTTCAGGCCGATGTCGAGCGTAACAGACCTCTGTCCGTAGGTGCGTATGGTCGAACCAATTAATGACCGTGGTGACAGGCGGCGAGGTCAGGCGTAATCGGTGGTCCTCCAACGTAGGAGGAACAACACACACTTCGGCACCTGTGTCGATGAGGTAGCGGACTTAGGTGACGTGCAGTCCGTGACGTGGAATAGGTGGCTGTATGTCGGGCCTGAAACACCGGACGCCGTCAGTGCGGGGCCCGCACGTGCCTTTCCCGCAAACTGGCATGGCTGTTTGCACTGACGAGCTCGAGCTCCGTATCGTTGGTGGTACCAGCAGACGCTTAAACGAGGACTTGGCGATCTTTCGCGGATTTGGCGCCGTTGTCGTGACGCGTTGCGGTGGTGGTCAACCTTGAGCGCACTCATTTCAGTAGCCAACTAATCCACCTTGCAGTTGAGCTCCTCGTTAGCTTGAAGAAGGCGGTTCAAATGGTCGTTGCAGACCGGTGCAGAGAGGGTAGATTCACGTGGTCTCTCGATCGCAAATATGAATGGCGCACCGATATCCATAATCTTGTCGTCTATCCGCGCTAGTTAGTCGAGGGTTTCTGTAGAAGATAGGCTCAAAATCATCCGCACCTGCTGTGGCAGTCGCTGTAAGAAGAGTCCGCGTAGGATGGATGCGTCCAATGCAGCGAGCAACTCAGCCGTTGTTACTAACACAGTGGAACTGCAGAGGTCTCAAGAACCACAAGAAGCGGGCTCATTTCCGCCTCTATCTTGAGACCTTTGAGTTCCTCGTTGCCGTGGTTGCCCTTCAGGAACCCGGCACGGACGTCAAACTCGCAAATTACACTACATTTCAACACAACCCGGAGACATGTATACTTGTTCACAAGCAATATACCGCCCAGGAAGTCACACTCCCCACAACACCGCCTTTCTCATACACGATAGTGTCGGTGCTGCCCATAAGGCGATCTGACCCACCTGTTCATATTTTAAACATTTACTGTCCCCCAAAGCTTAAGAACGTCGCGTTCAGCGCAACTTTCACACAAGCTATGCAGGTGGCAGGAAGGGACCCCTGCTGATCGTCCGCGACTTCAATGCCCCAAGCAGGTTATGGGGTTACCCACGAGAGGACACGCGTGGAAGGAAGCTTGCGGAACTTCTTTCTACACTTGGACTCACCCTCCACACTGATCCCGCCAGCCCAACACGTGTAGGCAACTCTGTTCAACGAGATACTTGCCCGGACCTCACAATTACACGCAACATACACCATGCCGACTGGCTGAACACACAGGACACTCTCGGTAGTGATCATTGTGTATTACACACAACCGTGTACATGCGTCCCTTAAAACGCCCACTTACACAAGCTCATATCCCAGACTGGACAACTTTCCGCACCACTCTACCTATTGTAGACCCTCTCCAGTCGGGATACGACACCTGGTCTAAATCACTGACGTCTACACTGAAACCACACGAACGGCTGATACAGCTCACGGAAACTCAAACGGACGTAGACAACCATCTCCTCCATCTTTGGCAGGCCCGCTGCAGCCTCACCAAACGATGGAAAAAACAGAGACATAACAGACGCCTCAAGAAACGCATCCTAGAACTCACGGAGCAAGCTGCGGAATATGCTGCTCAGCTAGCCGACACTAACTGGGTGGACAGGTGCAACACGGCTGCACGCCAGATGTCTGGTCGCAACACGTGGCGCCTGTTTCGCGCTCTCATCGACCCAACACAAACACGCACGGAAACTCAACGTCACTAACATAAGGTCATGCACAACTTTACAGGAACGACAACACAGCTGGCAAACACGCTCAGGGACCGATACCTGTGCACCACCAAGGACCCCCGGACGGCCGCATACTCCTACGCAGGCAAAAAGAACACGCAGTTGGACACCCCGTTCCAGCTCCACGACCTCCAGGCGGCCTTACGCAAGATGAAGCGTGGCACTGCACCAGGGCGTGACCAGGTTACGGTCAAACTGTTGGCCAATCTTCCCGACGCAGCCTACACCACGTTCCTCAAATACATCAATAGCATTTGGGACGGAGAAACTGCTCTCCCTCTTGAATGGAAATCAGCTCTCGTGACCTTCATCCCGAAGGCAGGTAAACCTATTGACGTGGAGAACCTTCGCCCCATCTCCCTCACGTCTTGTGTCGGCAAGCTGATGGAAACGATGGTGCGCGACAGACTCTCCGAGTTTCTAGAAACAAAGCACACTTTTGCGGACACCATGTTTGGATTCCGCCCTCAGAAGTCAGCCCAGGATATACTTCTACAGCTCCACCATGACATATTAGATCCTGTTGAATGCCCCCACAATGACAAGGTAGTCCTGGCCTTGGATCTTAAAGGGGCATTCGACAACGTGAAGCATGAGGTAATCCTTGACCACCTCAGTCAGACCAACTGTGGTTATAAAACATTCAATTATGTTAGACAGTTTCTTACAGACCGTCAAGCCTACATACGCATACAAGATGAGGAACATGGGCCTTACGTCATCGGCTCGCGGGGAACTCCTCAAGGCGCGGTCCTTTCTCCCCTCCTATTTAATATAGTCATGCTTCATCTTTTCCCCAAATTGGCTTCTCTACCAGGGATACATCACGCTCTTTACGCGGATGATATCACGATCTGGGCCACGCAAGGTAACCTGGGTCACATGGAGTCATGCCTGCAAGCAGCAGCGACTGTAGTCGACGACTACGCAACCTACTGCGGACTCCAGTGTGCCCCGGCTAAGTCAGAATTTGTGCACGTACGTCCCTCCCCTCAGGACACAACTCAGCTCCATATCAGTCTTCCCTCGGGACTGATCCGTGAGGCCAAGGAGATCCGCGTCCTTGGCCTCTACATACACCACCAACGCAAGGCCGACACCACAATAGCCAAACTTCGCACGGTGGGAGACCAGGTGGGCCGTATGGTCCGCCGGGTCTCCAACAAGCGGGGCGGATTACGAAGCAGGGATGCAATGCAGCTTGCCCATGCTTTCGTAACGAGTAGAATACTCTACTCGACTCCCTACTTGCACCTACGCAAACACGAGGATGATCAACTCGAGGTCATCCACCGTAAAGTTATCAAGCGGGCTCTCGACCTCCCTATCACCCCGTCCAGCCAGAGACTTCTGGCCCTATGCGTGGGGAATACCTACCGGGAACTTCGAGAAGCCCACCTCGTTAACCAATACACGCGCCTTGCACAGACCCATTCCGGTCGCCGCCTCTTGGACCGAATACACATCAAACACGATTACTATATTGAGGAAAGGGTGAGAGTGCCAGAACCTTGGAGACGCGCCCTCCGGGTCCGACCCCTTCCCCGCAACATGTCCAAAGAAAACCACAGTGCCCCGCCGCGGTGGTCTAGTGGCTAAGGTACTCGGCTGCTGACCCGCAGGGCGCCAGTTCGAATCCCGGCTGCGGCGGCTGCATTTCCGATGGAGGCGGAAATGTTTAGGCCCGTGTGCTCAGATTTGGGTGCACGTTAAAGAACCCGTTCAACCGTTAAAGAACTAAGAACAGGTACTCGGCTCTTAGTGAGGAAACCAACCTTAGCGTAGATACAATGAATGATAATCTGACGAGTATCATTACGGAGTGTGCAGTGGAAGTTGGAGGCAGGGTAGTTACACAGGACACTGGCAAGCTTTCCCAGGAAACGAAGAATCTAATTAAGAAGCGTCAAATCATGAAAGTGTCAAGTACAACAGACAAAATAGAACTGGCAGAGCTTTCGAAGTTGATTAATAGACGTAAGGTATGCGTTGTCTCTTAAGGTTACACCTACCATTTTTCTTTCCAGCGAGCAATGGAAAGAAAAATGGTAGGTGTAACCTTAAGAGACAAGAAGAGAGCAGAGTGGATTAGGGAACAAACGGGGGTTAAGGATATCATAGCTGAAATCAAGAAGAAGAAATGGACATGGGCAGGGCATGTAGCGCGTAGACAGGATAACCGCTGGTCATTAAGGGTAACTGACTGGATTCCCAGAGAAGGGAAGCGGGTTAGGGGGAGACAGAAGGTTAGGTGGGCATATGAGATTAAGAAATTTGCGGGTATAAATTGGCAGCAGCAAGCACAGGACCGGGTTAACTGGCGGAACATGGGAGAGGCCTTTGTCCTGCAGTGGACGTAGTCAGGCTGATGATGATGATGATGATGCGTTGTAAGAAGGTATAACATGGAGAGAATTGAACACGCTCTGAAAAACGGAGGAAGTGTCAAAGCATTGAAGAGGAAACTTGGGATAGGCAAAAGTCAGATGTATGCACTAAGGGACAAAGAAGGCAAAATAACTACCAATATGGATAGGATAGTTAAAATAGCGGAGGAGTTTTATAGAGATCTGTACAGTACCCGAGACAACCACGACCTTAATACTATAAGAACTAGCAGTAACCCAGATTACACCCCACCAGTAATGATAGAAGAAGTCAGCTTTGGAGAGCATGCAAAGGGGCAAAGCTGCTGGTGAGGATCAGGTAACATCAGATCTGCTGAAAGATGGAGCGCAGATTGTGTTAGAAAAACTAGCCACCCTGTTTACGAGGTGTCTCCTGACGGGAAGAGTACCAGAGTCTTGGAAGAACGCTAACATCATCTTAATACATAAGAAAGGAGATGACAAGGACTTGAAGAATTACAGGCCGATCAGCTTGCTCTCTGTAGTATACAAGCTATTTACAAAGGTAATTGCTAACAGAGTAAAGAAAACATTAGAATTCAATCAACCAAAGGAACAAGCAGGATTTCGAACAGGCTACTCAACAATTGACCACATTTATACTATCAATCAGGTAATAGAGAAATGCTCAGAGTATAACCAACCACTATACATAGCCTTCATAGATTACGAGAAGGAGTTTGATTCAGTAGAAATATCAGCCGTCATGCAAACACTGCGGAATCAGGGCGTAGATGAAGTATATATAAATATTCTGGAAGAAATCTACAGGGGATCAACTGCTACCATAGTGCTTCATAAAGAAAGCAACAGAATACCAATCAAGAAGGGTGTAAGGCTGGGGGACACAATTTCCCCAATGCCATTTACCGCGTGCTTACAGGAGGTTTTCAGAAGCCTAGAATGGGAACAGTTAGGGATAAGAGTCAATGAAGAATACCTTAGTAGCCTGCGCTTCGCCGATGACATTGCATTGCTGAGTAACTCGGGGGAGGAATTGCAACTCATGATTACGGAGTTAGACAAGGAGAGCAGAAAGGTGGGTCTTAAAATTAATCTGCAGAAAACGAAAGTAATGTACGACAACCTCAGCAAGGAGCAGCGCTTCGACATAGGTAATAGTGCACTTGAAGTTGTAAAAGACTATGTCTACTTAGGGCAGGTAATAACCGCAGAGCCGAACCACGAGATCGAAGTAACCAGAAGAATAAGAATGGGGTGGAGCACATTCGGCAAGCACTCTCAAATTATGACAGGTAGATTGCCACTATCCCTCAAGAGGAAGGTATATAACAGCTGTATCTTGCCGGTACTTAGCTACGGAGCAGAAACCTGGAGACTTACAAAGAGGGTTCAGCTTAAATTGAGGACGACGCAGCGAGCAATGGAAAGAAAAATGGTAGGTGTAACCTTAAGAGACAAGAAGAGAGCATTAGGGAACAAACGGGGGTTAAGGATATCATAGCTGAAATCAAGAAGAAGAAATGGACATGGGCAGGGCATGTAGCGCGTAGACAGGATAACCGCTGGTTATTAAGAGTAATTGACTGGATTCCCAGAGAAGGGAAGCGGGTTAGGGGGAGACAGAAGGTTAGGTGGGCAGATGAGATTAAGAAGTTTGCGGGTATAAATTGGCAGCAGCAAGCACAGGACCGGGTTAACTGGCGGAACATTGGCGAGGCCATTGTCCTGCAGTGGACGTAGTCAGGCTGATGATAAAGAACCCCAGGTCGTCTAAATTTTCGGAGCCCTCCACTACGGCGTCTCTCATAATCATATAGTGGTTTTGGGACGTTAAACCCCACATATCAATCAAAGAAAACCACAGTGGTCGCCGTCAGGCGCGCGCGGAAGCGTTGCAGCGACACTTTGGTCAAGAGGAACACGTGTGCTACGTGGACGTTGCCGGCCCGCACCCTGGGGGGTTGTATACTGCCGCAGTCATACACAACGCAAACACCGTAAACGGGCTCACTTTCAAAGCCTACAGCGCAACACACGCGGAGGAGATTTCCATCGCTCTGGCTCTCACCTATCCCTCTTCTAAACATATCATCACCGACTCACGAGGGGCCTGTCGGAACTATCAGCTAGGGTGGGCTTCACCGCTTGCTCAGCGCATACTGGAACCTAGCTGCCGATACGTTAATCCAACTCCGCGAAATCTGGTTTGGGCACCCGGTCACCAAGGACTCAAGGGTAACGAACAGGCTGATCAGGCCGCCCGCGCACTCTCTTCCCGGGCTATCTCCCTGTCTTTAGAAGCCTACTCGCAATCAGACAATTCGGCCCTTTCATTCAAAGATATTACCAATTACTACAAGGAGGAGCACCGGCGCTATCCAGACCCTTGTAAGGGACTGCATCGCGCTGACGAGCGCCTCCTTTTAAAACTGTTTACCAATACTACTGTGCGCGGCGGGGCTAAAACATTTCAATTCATCCTTTGATGGCACGTGCCAGTTCTGTGGTGAGGTGGCTGACACCTTTCACATCGTCTGGGCGTGCCAGTCTAATCCATCTATCCCCCCCAACCCCAATCCCACGAGAGAGGACTGGGAGGCGGCCCTGCTCGGCTGTCAAGACCTGAAGGCCCAAGAGGGTCTGGTTCAACGGGCGCGGGCGGCATCGCTTGCCAATAGAGCCCCGGAATAGGGGTTCCACCTAGTGCTGTGAGGGTAGGAGGCCAATAAGGCCCCAACCCAATCACCTCTCTGTAACCATTTAATGGTTATTAAATGTTTTTCACCACCACCACCACCAATGCAGCAGAGTGGTCCCCTATTAGGTGTCGCATGCGACGCAGAAGCTCGGTAGGCGTTTGGTCATTGAGTTCTTCCGAAGTGAGTACCTGCTGCAGCCTACGCTGTTCCGACTAAGTTGTCCGGCGTTTGAGCTCGTAAGGGTGTCGTAGGGGTTGTCAGGGGTGGAGAACGCAGAATGTCTCTTACGATGGTGATGACAGCAGGTGGTAAAGCGCCGATGGCGTAATCGTACGTCGCTATTTGCGACGTTACCCGGCGTCGTCGGAAGAGTGGCTCGACGCTCAGAAACCAGAGTTCAGGGTCCACCTGCCAAAACTCCGGGAGCCTGAGGGTAGCGACGACAGGGTCAGGTACCGTGGGATTTGGCGTGGCGTCGCTAGTGTGTGTGGTGTCCATGGTCAGCCGAAATGAACGGGGCTGAAGAAGCAGAGTTGGCCGTGACGCTCGGTGCGTTGACGTTCGAAGTCCGGGTCACCACTTGTAGGAAGGCGTGTGGCGTTTGGCTTCCCACATATTTTATTTATTTCTGCTCTGGTATGGTTGGTTGGTTGGCTGTTCCTCAGAGTCTTGGCGCAACCCAATGGGTATGCGTAAAAGGGTGCAGTCAACAACCACTGCGATACAATGTCACCAAAACTCTTTTATCTTGTTGATTTAGCTGGAAACAAATACACATGTAGCTTAAAAATGACCGAGATACGCAATATTTTTTCGCAACAGCGCTACTGATATGTGCAACGTTACATAGTTTATAACATTTTTTCTAAACAGTATTGATGTGTGCATTACAGATAGCTTGTCACTGTCTCGCAGTACATCACGATCTTCTAAACCATGTTCATTCGCTGTATACAGACAACACAATATCCGTACACAAATTGGCGCACACCTGACAGCAACTTTCGCTGTGGTCATGTATATGGCACAGTATTACCCCACAAGATGATTCATCATCATCATCATCATCAGCCTGTCTACGTCCACTGCAGGACAAAGGCCTCTCCCATGTTCCGCCAGTTAACCCGGTCCTGTGCTTGCTGTTGCCAATTTATACCCGCAAACTTCTTAATCTCATCTGCCCACCTAACCTTCTGTCTCCCCCTACCCCGCTTCCCTTCTCTGGGAATCCAGTTGGTGACCCTTAATGACCAGCGGTTATTCTGTCTACGTGCTACATGCCCGGCCCATGTCCATTTCCTCTTCTTTATTGCAGCTATGATATCCTTAACTCCCGTTTGTCCCCTAATCCACTCTGCTCTCTTCTTGTCTCTTAAGGTTACACCTACCATTTTTCTTTCCATTGCTCGCTGCGTCGTCCTCAATTTAAGTTGAACCCTCTTTGTGAGTCTCCAGGTTTCTGCTCCATAGCTAAGTACCGGCAAGATACAGCTGTTATATACCTTCCTCTTGAGGGACAGTGGCAATCTACTTGTCATAATTTGAGAGTGCCTGCCGAATGTGCTCCACCCCATTCTTATTCTTCTAGTTACTTCAATCTCGTGGTTAGGCTCTGCGGTTATTACCTGCCCTAAGTAGACATAGTCTTTTACAACTTCAAGTGCACTATTACCTATCGCAAAGCGCTGCTCCTTTCCGAGGTTGTTGTACATTACTTTCGTTTTCTGCAGATTAATTTTAAGACCCACCTTTCTGCTCTCCTTGTCTAACTCCGTAATCATGAGTTGCAATTCGTCCCCTGAGTTACTCAGCAATGCAATGTCATCGGCGAAGCGCAGGTTACTGAGGTACTCTCCATTAACTCTTATCCCTAACTGTTCCCATTCTAGGCTTCTGAAAACGTCCTGTAAGCACGCAGTGAATAGCATTGGGGAGATTGTGTCCCCCTGCCTTACACCCTTCTTTATTGGTATTCTGTTGCTTTTTTTATGAAGCACTATGGTAGCAGTTGATCCCCTGTAGATTTCTTCCAGAATGTTTATATATATTTCATCTACGCCCTGATTCCGCAGTGTCTGCATGACGGCTGATATTTCTACTGAATCAAACGCCTTCTCGTAATCTATGAAGGCTATGTATAGTGGTTGGTTATACTCTGAGCATTTCTCTGTTACCTGATTGATAGTATGAATGTGGTCAATTGTTGAGTAGCCTGTTCTAAATCCTGCTTGTTCCTTTGGTTGATTGAATTCTAATGTTTTCTTTACTCTGCTAGCAATTACCTTTGTAAATAGCTTGTATACTACAGAGAGCAAGCTGATTGGCCTGTAATTCTTCAAGTCCTTGTCATCTCCTTTCTTATGTATTAAGATGATGTTAGCGTTCTTCCAAGACTCTGGTACTTTTCCCATCAGGAGACACCTCGTAAATAGAGTGGCTAGTTTTTCTAACACAATCTGTCCTCCATCTTTCAGCAGATCTGATGTTACTTGATCCTCACCAGCAGCTTTGCCTCTGTGCATGCTCTCCGAAGCTTTTCTGACTTCTTCTATCATTACCGGTGGGGTGTCGTCTGGGTTACTGCTAGTTCTTATAGTATTAAGGTCGTGGTTGTTTCGGCTACTGTACAGATCTCTGTAAAACTCCTCCGCTATTTTAACTATCCTATCCATATTGGTAGTTAATTTGCCTTCTTTGTCCCTTAGTGCATACATCCGCCTTTTGCCTATCCCAAGTTTCCTCTTCACTGCTTTGACGCTTCCTCCGTTTTTCAGAGCGTGCTCAATTCTCTCCATGTTATACCTTCTTACATCGCATACTTTACGTCTATTAATCAGCTTAGAAAGCTCTGCCAGTTCTATTTTGTCTGTTGTACTTGACACTTTCATGATTTGACGCTTCTTAATTAGGTTCTTCGTTTCCTGGGAAAGCTTGCTGGTGTCCTGTCTAGCTACCCTGCCTCCAACTTCCACAGCACACTCCGTGATGATACTCGTCAGATTATCATTCATTGTATCTACGCTAAGGTTGGTTTCCTCGCTAAGAGCAGAGTACCTGTGCTGCAGTGACACTCTGAATTCCTGTACTTTCCCTCTCAGTGCTAGCTCATTGATTTGCTTCTTGCGTATCAGTTTCTGTCGTTCCTTCTTCAAGTCTAGGCGGATTCGAGCCCGTACCATTCTATGGTCACTGCATCTTACCTTGCCAACCACTTCCACATCCTGCACGACTCCTGGGTGTGCAGTCATTATAAAGTCTATTTCGTTCTTATTTACGCCATTAGGGCTCCTCCATGTCCACTTGCGGTTTTCTCGTTTTCGGTAGAAGGTATTCAAAATACGCAGATTATTGCGTTCTGCGAATTCTACTAGTAGCTCTCCTCTGGCGTTTCTAGTGCCGATGACATAATCTCCTACTGCCTGGTCTCCAGCCTGCTTCTTCCCTACCTTTGCATTAAAGTCGCCCATTACTATAGTATACTGTGTTTTCACCTTACTCATTGCCGATTCCACGTCTTCATAGAAGCTTTCAACTGAAGCGTCATCATGGCTGGATGTAGGCGCGTAAGCCTGTACTACCTTCATTTTGTATTTTTTATTCAGTTTAATTACAATGCCTACCACCCTTTCATTAATGCTATAGTAATCCTCTATGTTGCCAGCTATGTTTCTGTGAATTAGGAACCCTACTCCCAGTTCTCTTCTGTCTACCAAGCCCCGATAGCAAATGACGTGCCCATTCTGTAGCACAGTATAGGCCTCATCTGTCCTCCTAACCTCACTCAGCCCTATTATATCCCATTTAATGCCTTCTAGCTCCTCGAATAATACAGCTAGACTTCCCTCACTAGATAACGTTCTAACGTTAAACGTTGCTAAGTTCAAGTTCCAATGGTGGCCTGTCCGTATCCAGAGATTCCTAGCACCCTCTGCTGTTTTGCAGGTCTGACCGCCGCCGTGGTCAGTTGCTCCGCAGCTGGTGGGGACGGAGGGCCGTGAGTTAATTGACGAATGCCTACGGGAGGGGGTGGCCAGATACTGCACCAGGGTGGCCAATCCTTCTCTGGTGAGATCATCGGTGCGTACCGGCTTTAAGCCGGTACGATCAGACAGTGGGAATGCTCCATGCATGTCTTCCTTATTGTTGTTCAGCAGCGTTGGCGGCCACCCACCACGGAGCCCAACGAGGGGACGCTACAAGGTTACAAATGCTGAAACCTGCAGACGCCAGCCGTACAACGCCACTATAACCCAATGCGCCTAGACCAAGGTAGGCTATTTGCACAGGGTTAAACCTAGCCGCCAGGAAGTTTGGAAGTAAACGGAAGAGAGTAGAAGACAGGACAGATAAATAGTAAGAGATAAAGACGAAGATGTAGGGAGAGAGCGATAGGAAAAGGCGACTGCCGATTCCCCTGGGTGGGTCAGCTCAGGGGTGCCGTCTACGTGAAGCCGGGGCCAAAGGGGTGTGTTGCCTCTACCGGGGGGCCTTAAAGGTTCAATCACCCAGCGTCGGCTCAACCCCCAGGATCCCCTTTTCCCCGGACACGGCAAAGCCACGCACGGCTAGGCGTGGGAGGGAGTCAAAACCCCCCCGTTAGCTCGGGTCCGTGGTGTCGCTACACACCAAACGCCTACTTGCGCAGGCGCCCCTGCGGTACCTCGGGTTCGTGGTGTCGCTACACATCTGCCATTTAAGGCCGCGTAAAATGCTGTCCATCATTCGCTCAAACATTGCAGGTGCATTGCACAGACCAAATGGCATAACCATGAATTCGTATAGGCCATCCGGCGTAACGAACGCTGTTTTGGGACGGCCACACTCTGCCATCGGAACCTGCCAATAACCTGAACGTAAGTCCAGCGAAGAAAAGAATTCGGCACCTTGTAGGCAATCGATAGCGTCGTCGATGCGGGGAAGAGGGTATACATCTTTCCATGTAATTTTGTTCAGTCGCCCGTAGTCGACACAAAATCTAATCGAACCGTCTTTTTTCTTCACTAGCACAACAGGTGAAGACCAGGGGCTAGAAGATGGTTTGATGACACTGCGCTGAAGCATATCATCCACCTGCTCTGCAATTACACTTCGTTCCTTGGGTAATAGTTTACTTATTTATTTTGAAGATTATCCGCAGCGCCATCTTGGGCATTATTGCGGGGGGCACAGTGCCTCATAGAATGAATCCACAGTTCCATTTAAGAAGTAGTTTTGCTTAGCAGATTTCCGTTTACTGAAAGTCTACTGTACAGTAGAACACAACTGTTATGTTTCTCACTAGTTGAGCTTGCAGTTCCGCCTTGACTTACTGAAATAAGGTAGTAAAGTTTTTCTTCACATGTCTAACAAGAAGTACCAATTCGAAAATTCTAACAACAATGCCTTACATCTTACAGTGTGCAACTGAAATTTTCAGTGTGGACTTGGCAAGGGATGCTTTAAAACTTAAGCACAATTAGTGTAGGCAAGGAACACTTACTGATGTGGAGCTGACAAGGTTCCCCAGAGTTTGTATGGATTTGGACACCAGGGTCAGAGTCCTGTGAGACTGCTCATCAATGGGCCGAGAAGATGATTACGCTGCATCAATGAAGTTGAACCTTTCAAATCGTTTGAGGTCGCTGGAACTTCGCCGCCTTCAATAGTAAAACGCAATAGCGCACTCTCACTCCGTTGAAACTGCTTTCTCAATCACTAGACTGGCTTCGCTTTTCGGTAGACTCCTTAACCGTGCCATAAGGAAAGGATGTCAGAGCCCACAAAATTGGCCGCTTCAATATATATTTTAATGCCTACTGCGTGGACTGTTGCAAACTGCCGACTAAGCCATCATTTTCCCTTTAACCAATTGCTGACGTACCAACTACGCGCAAGGAACACGCTACACACTTTATTGCTGCTGTTATCTACTGCTGATGGTGGTGATCGATTATGCTTGAGCGCTTCGTAATAGAAGGGCCTTCAAACCACCCTTTGCTGTTGACTCGTGCACAAATGCAACGCGACAGCTAAATTTCGAGCTCTGAGTAGTTAGGCAACCTTCACCAATTGAAGGCAAACGGAATATATTTCTTTGCAATCAGCGGTTCAGCATATAGCTAAGTATTATTAAATAGTATCCTTGACACCCTGCTCGGCAGCCGTACACAGTAGTCTGGACACTTGCGACTTTGACGGTGGTGATCTTGCTTGCAGGTATAATTATCGATGCTTAGCTGCAGCTACGTCACTGCCTTTCTCCGTGGAATTGGCTGGTCTCCCTGCACAGGCCTTCGGATGACCTTCTGCGAAGCAGCTCTCGGGTCAATAAGCAGGGTCTCCTTCGTGGGCGACACGATCAGCCTGATCGCCTTGAAGGATGCCACAGCATCTAGGGAGCGTTGTAGAGATAGCCTGATGGCTTCGAGGTTCCGCCTAGGTCCCCTAACCAACATTGACGCGTCATATTTGTAGCATGACCCCAGCGTGTGGTAGCACTTGTAAACCGGCAGCTTTGCTGTTAGCCCCACCAGCGCTGGGTTGAAGAAAAATGGGCCTAGGACAGAACCTTTTGCGACTCATTAAAGCATCGCTCATGGCCAGATTTCTGGACGGGCGCCATCACAGCAGTCAAGCAGATTTTCAGGTAGGGTGATGTTCTGCCAGACGTCATTGAAAGCCCTCAAGAGGCGCCGCCGTGAATTCACACAGAGGTTGCTTAGCATCTGAAATGCGATGCCGTCAGCCCAGTTGGACTGAGTGCGTGTGTATTAAACTATAGGCACGTTCATTTTAGCGGCGTCTGTGTGCTTGAGGAGAGGAGTCTTGTTATTGTTTTGTACTTCGCGACAACTACTCTTCTCCCAGAGCCGAGCAGTCACCGGCGCCATGTATTGGAACCAAAGGTCGGCGAACTCGCTCACGTGTCGACTCACTCAGGCTCAGATCAAGCCACGAGTCTAAGTCTGAGTGAGTCTGGGTGAGTAACATTTTGGTGAGTTACAGTTAAAGTGAGTCCGGTTGAAGAATTTTTTAGTGAGTGTGAGTCCGAGTGAGCCCGACTCAGGAAAATTTTTATGAGTCTGAGTCCGAGTGAGTCCTAAGCGCAAATTATATTCCATGAGCGATTCTGAGTGGGCTCCGCAATTTTTGCCGACCTATGATTGGCACCCACCCCTACTTGTATGAAGTTAATAAAATGTAGACAGATACGATCACTACACTTTGAAAAGCCCAGAGCACTGATTTTCGGATTTACAGGCGAAAAAAAACCTCTCATGAACGACTTATAAACCCTAAACACTATCACAAATGAATTACTACATCAATTATTTTGCCTAATTACCTTCCCTTGAGCTTACTTATCGCTTACATTAGTAGATGATGTGAAGCGGCTGAAACACGTTTTGCTCGGTCAAAATGCTGCAGCATGGCCTATTTAATGGGGTTTTCAGGGCCTTTTCTGTTAGGTATCACTGATGGCAAGTAATATGAAATATAGCTAAATAAGGGTTTAGGTTGGTACGTCTTGGTAACCTAACGATCTCATGTGGACCAAGGCTTGCTCATACTGACGAAATAATGATTTACTTGGGCAAGTGCAGCCGTATGTTTAATAAATGATGCACTTTGAGAGAACACGTACGGGCCCACTGAAAATGACTTGTAACAATGGAGTGCGTGGCTTCACGAGTTCGAAGGTAACGTATGGCTTCAACTTGTTTTTATTTCAACAACAAAGTAATATTTTCTTATTTGAGGTCCTACCCAAGTGAAATAAACACGTGAATAATCAAAATAAAGCCTAGTGTAAGCCATGCACAGTCATGAGGTCACACGCTCTCGTGTTACAAGTCATATTGAGTGCGACTGTACATGCGATAAAATTTACTCAAGAATTCGACATAAGCTTGTATGGTCAGGTAGCATGCTGTATATATGAAAACTTTGTTCTCTGCGCAAGCTCAAAAAAACAGTTTTGATGTTCCGAAACCTGTACACTACCCTTGTTCGCAATGCAGCATATGTATTACCGTTAGCTTGTTATGTCTATAGTTAAACGAATAACTGAGCAGTGCGATTACATCTAGTGCACTCTGAACAGGGAACGTGTACAGATTGTTGAACTGGTCAGTGAGGGTACTTTTCACAATTAGGTTATGTGACAGCTCCCTAGCATAGGAAGGTTCTGGCTTCAACATTTGCATAATTGGTACAATGCAGTGTCCCAGTCGTAGAAAGTAGACGCCACGGCTTTTAGTCTTAGCCAAGATTTATTGTCTGCGCATTGCCCTTATAGATGTCCTGCAAGAGAGGCGCTTCGAAAGTTACTCATTTCTGGTAGATTCTAAGCGGCACTGTCGTAATCAACAATGATAATAGCGTATCCGTAGTTTTACGTCCCGAAACCACGATATGCTTACGAGTACCCGCAAGTTTCGACCATCTGGTGTATAACATGCACTCAGAACACGCATGTACAGGGGTGCCCACCATTTCGCCTTCATCGAACCGTATCTTCCGCAGCCCGTGTCGAACTGCACTCCGCTATATGGCATCCGGGCATAACCTATAGTTGGTTTCATGAATCACGCAATACGAGCCACTTTATTATTCCCTATAGTAGCGTGTTTCCCTTTACCTTTCTCTGTCTCGCATGCGTAGCAGTCGCAACAGCTACATTGTTGAATTTTCTATCCCTCGTCGTGACATTGCGCCCGGACACTGCTGAGCGTAACTCGCTGCTCAATCCAGTGATGCGTGTAGAGACCGAGATGACGTGGGTCGATCGAAACATAATTGCGGCGAACGCTTTCTTTTTGTTTGTTTCAGAGAGTTCCTTCTTTACGTTATAATTTTAACACAAATACCATTCCCGGATGATAGCGAAACAGGCACTTTGGCATTTTGATGACAGGCATGCGCCGTCATCAAGTTCTTTTTGTATGCAATTCGTCGTGCACAAACAACTAGTTCAGTGTAATTTGAAAATGCAAGGATCGATTGAATCGATCGCGCCTTAGCAAACGACCGAAAGCTCCACATGTCTTCTGTGCGCAGAACGTTGATTCGCAAACGAGAACGTGACTGTCTTGAGTTGTCTCTGATATCTACGGTTATGTAACATGCGGTAAGGGTGTGCGGTGCGAAATTTGTTAAGGCAAAGTTACGTTGCGTAAGCTGTTGTGATGTTACTCTATCAGGCGGAAATTCATATTGGATGTCGCAAGCGAAGGTAGCGTAGCGCATGAATTATTTTGAGGAGTATTCGTAAGTTTGACTAACAAATAGGAAAATCAGTATAGGTAGTGGGAAAGGAGAAATGCTCCAAGTGCATACAGGTCTTAAAACCGCTTATCCTAGAAAGATATTATGGTTTTCTCACAGCTGGGCGAACGTCGACTGCGAAGTCCAGAGCGTGCAATCACGAATAAATGCGTTGAACGTTACTGTGTCGCTTGCCGCTACTTTTTTTTAAAAAAAAGACATCATACATCTTGGGAAACGTGAAGAGAAATGGGACAGAGGTATTTTTAGTGCAAACTTTTCAGAATCTGTTTCTCGTTTTCAGGGCTTTGGCTGCAGTACGCGCAAGATTCACGTGCCCCTGGAGACATCAGCCGCGCATTAGAGAAGGTCGTGGAACGATTGAACAAGCGAACGCGCTGAAGGCCAACTTTGTTGTCACCATGGGGCGAGCAACAGTTGCCGATTCCAGTAATGCTGCGAGCTCTTTCATGGTCGCTCGACTGTTGTGGTACTTTAGGCTGACCCGCTTTCTAGGGTGCCTTTTCGTTAGCAACCTTAATGAGAAGTCAATGAAGGACGCCGTCGCCACTTGGAAGAAGCCCGTACACTGCGTACGCGGGACTTTGGTTTTCCACATTTCTGGGCTACAAGGTCTTGGAATTGGCGTCCATATTTTCCTCCGTCGACGTGCACAAGAAGTTTCACCGATACTTGAGGTTCGTATCTCATTCGGTCGTTGTCACGAAGGCTTGCGTAAACTACACGTCCTTTTGCCTCCAATCCAAAGGCTTCCTCGACTTCGTGCGGAGCGCGACAGCATTTGAGACATCCGCTTCTTTTTCGCCTGTGATTAAAAGGAGGCTCAACCGTCGACGACACCTGTTTGACGCCATCGTTCGGGCTATGCTCTGCGTGTCTTTTCTCGGAGCGTCTATCACGGACAGTATGAAAAAGCTTCCTCCGGCGCCCGCACCTTGGCGAGTGGTGGTCGGTATTGCAGTCCCTTTCAGTAAGGTAGCGTCCTTCTTGTACGACTCGATGTTCTACGTAATAACGACGCGTTGCTCGGAAGTGCTGCTTCAATACCTCGAGTCGGAGTTGACGAGGTTCGAAGCTATCTGCTCAAACCAGGTGACGGTCGCTGAATACGCGCAGCTCAACTTGGCTTCGAAGATCGCCATTGTTCGCGTGAATGTGTGCAAGATTAAGGCCCTCAAGGCGAAGCTGGACCAGATTTGCGGACTGGCGATCGTGGCTTCCTCCTCAAGTCTACTAGCCTTGCTCTGCCTCAACTTGTACAGATCATTCGCCTTCGACGTGAGTGGATTGGAGCTCTGGTTGCCCGTCATGTACACGCTGTACTCTGGCCTCTGCTTCGTCGAAATGGCTTTTGTGAGCGACGACCTTGCCAAGCAAGTAAGTGATAAAGGTCTGTAATGAAGTACTTCTTCATGATACGAGCGTTGCGATTTATTCGTGAGATCAAGGGTCAGTTCTTGTAACTGTTAGCGTTTGAAAACGGTGAACACGTGCGCACTTAGTTCACCAATGTCTGGTATCAGAGGCTTTTTGAATGATTTGAGAACGCCGCCCGGCGCATAACCAAGTGGACCTGTAGGTGTTCACTCTGATAAGTTAATGTGTGGTGCCGGCTCTCAAGTGCTACCCATTGGAGCGACACCGCAGGGAGTTCTCACGAGTTAGCAGTTGTACCTAATTTAACCACCGCATTGCAAGTTCTCCTGACAACCCAATGTTAATTTTGACCCCCCAAACTCTTGAGGGCCCGTCTCTCCATTTTGTTATGGTTGGCAGCGAGGGCCCATCTCTCCATAGCGTTATGGTTGGCAGCGATTTGCCAAAGGTGGATGCCCCTATGGGTATTCTGGCCATATCCCCACAACCGTTGCGAGGCTTTCCAGTGCCCGGCTATCATTATAAGGGGGGGGGGGTCCTTGCTTTATTTACTAGCCGCCATTTCAATTATTAGTGAAAATTGGCGTCCGAGAACTAAGGACCTGCTACAAATATTAAGCACCAAAATGCATTACATGTTTAGAAGATCATCGGGTATGATTTCTACTAGAGTGTGGTTCTTTTTATTTGAGATTTGTTAATACGATGAGAGCTGAGTGAGCTTTTTACTGATTACAAGGGTTCTGAAGCCTCTTTTCTCTTTATCTTGAATCGTGCCTGTAACCCGTTAGAGGTCCCGAGTCGGTGGGCTTTTCTTTGTTTTATGCGGATGACGGGTGGTTTCTTCGGATATAAGCGGATGCACTGCTGAAGGATATTCTTGCCCTGTAATCTCCTACAGTTTCACTGCCAAATTGTAATCAACTTCTGGTTTCCTGTATGATTAGGATTGAAGGCCATCCGGTCATAAAAGATGCCGCAAGATGTAGGCGCTGTCGATTACGCTGGGGAGAATAGGGGTTGAACTGGCTTGCTGTGTTGCGGAAACTGAGTAAATGGCAACCTTTCACCCAGCCATCCAGCGTAGCCTTCATTGCTCCATTCTTGATGCTGTGTGACTCAATGGCGATTATGATTTTTCACTCGACCTTGATGGAGGAGCTACCAGGTGCTCAACCTACAATAGTTCTCTTTTTGGTGGGGCGTTCGCCAGATAATGAACGTTAATTTTCATGGTAGCCTCATCCTCTACATGCTGAGGGGGCGCGGGCGGTTTTAATGAATTATGTATATATTGTCACGTTTCTATATTCTGCTACCATGAGTCACTGGAGTTGTTGGATCTCTTGATTGAACAGTTCATTTTCTTTGTACAGCAGTGCTGCCATAGCAGCTTCGTGCGGTACGCCCCGTTTGCCATTTTGGTTGGTACCTTGAGTCAATATGGCCACGTGGTACGAGCGCATCACTCGGTCGATTCCTGGATTTCGGCGTTGGGCCCCCGGGACAGGGAACTGAAACGGCCTCGCACGTAGATCTGCTCCTGGGCGGCGATCATTCTCTCGAGCAAGATTATGGCATTTGTTCATTACCGCCCCGGGAGAAGGAAGCAGTGTCCGGGCTGGTGGTGTTATGTTCGAAAAAAATCTGCATCTAATGTTATTTATTCTAAAAAACAAAGAATACTGCTCTAGTATAGCCGACACTAAGGTGGCGTATTTCGGGTAAAATATACTTCAGATGCTTGATCATGCGCAATACTTATCGCAAAACCGATAGATGGTTATCCTTCGCAATGAAGGTGGGAATTGCCCTTGTTGAATCGACTAAAAAATGCTAGACAGTTTTGATGAAGAGGCAAATACGAATACCGCCACATCGAAACTAGAGCGATGATTTGAAAACAGCGATTATGAGTTTGGTAGCTGCGGAATAAAAACGACGCAACAGAATAGGAAGATTACGCCGTTTCAAGGGCACACCTCTTCCACATTTACTCTGCATGCAATCATGAATGAGGGTGAACTAAAAGATGCACAAATTATGTCTTTCAGGCTAGGAAGTTAAAGGACACTGTCAAGGCCGTCACCATCATTCATTCACCGGAAGAATATGTGCAAGAGGTAAGCCATGAGCCTCAACAAATTATCGTGTCGAGAAATCTTGGAATTTTCGGTCCGTACTTGGCATTAGCCGGGTGACGCGGGGCCTCCCCTGCGTCTTCTCTGGACCAAAATGAAGTTTTGTTCACCATCAATTGTATCATCATTTTAAAGCGGCATTTTCTCTCCCGCAGATACTGTACCTTCACAGCGCCATTGAACCCAATGAAATGTCCTTGACCGGTGCAGGCTTCTTTCGGCTTGATCGGGCACTTCTTCTCAAAGTAAGTCATATAACGTTACAAAGTAACATACAGTCAAAAGAACTCGCATAATTTCACATTCCACGTCCCTGACGAGTGAGTGAACAGTTGTATTCATCAGACGCGAGGTTCCTTTAAGAAAAAAAAATCACAGTTTCGCCAAAAGGGCAAAACAATGAATGCGATAGCAACATATTCGAATGTTTTACGAAGCAAGGCTGGGGTTTTCAGGAGCAATAATAATAGTAGTAAATATGTGCTTGCTAAGTAACCAAGTTTCCTGCAGTACGGTTACAGTCGATAACTACAACAAGGCTCGTGTGTAGTGGCGGCGTTGATACACGAAGTGAGGCTGGCACTCAACTAATTTAGATCCGATCTCACGTACCTCTACAAAACGCTGGCGTAAGAAAATACGGCTGCCCCAGATACACTTTTGGCACCGTTTTTTTTTTGCGTGTTGAGAGCGTAATCTGTAAAAGCTCGCGCCTGCTGCAGGGGCACTAGCGGTGCGCTGATCATTGCCGAGATACAGCGGCAACCATGAGCACCCTTCCCCTCCTCTTCATCCTTTGATCGCTCACGAGATAAGCGCACGCGAAGAAGGCCTTGGCACATCCTTCCCCGTACACATCATCATCATCATCATCATCATAAGCCTGACTACGTCCACTGCAGGACAAAGGCCTCTCCCATGTTCCGCCAGTTAAACCGGTTCTGTGCTTGCTGCTGCCAATTTATACCCGCAAACTTCTTAATCTCATCTGCCCACCTAACCTTCTGTCTCCCCCTAACCCGCTTCCTTTCTCTGGGAATCCAGTCAGTTACCCTTAATGACCAGCGGTTATCCTGTCTACGCGCTACATGCCCGGCCCATGTCCATTTCTTCTTCTTGATTTCAGCTATGATATCCTTAATCCCCGTTTGTTCCCTAATCCACTCTGCTCTCTTCTTGTCTCTTAAGGTTACACCTACCATTTTTCTTTTCATTGCTCGCTGTGTCGTCCTCAATTTCAAGCTGAACCCTCTTTGTAAGTCTCCAGGTTTCTGCTCCGTAGCTAAGTACCGGCAAGATACAGCTGTTATATACCTTCCTCTTGAGGGATAGTGGCAATCTACCTGTCATAATTTGAGAGTGCTTGCCGAATGCGCTCCACGCCATTCTTATTCTTCTAGTTACTTCAATCTCGTGGTTCGGCTCTGCGGTCATTACCTGCCCTAAGTAGACATAGTCTTTTACAACTTCAAGTGCACTATTACCTATCTCGAAGCGCTGCTCCTTGCCGAGGTTGTTGTACATTACTTTCGTTTTCTGCAGATTAATCTTAAGACCCACCTTTCTGCTCTCCTTGTCTAACTCCGTAATCATGAGTTGCAACTCGTCCCCCGAGTTACTCAGCAATGCAATGCCATCGGCGAAGCGCAGGTTACTAAGGTATTCTCCATTGACTCTTATTCCTAACTGTTCCCATTCTAGGCTTCTGAAAACCTCCTGTAAGCACGCGGTAAATAGCATTGGGAAAATTGTGTCCCCCTGCCTTACACCCTTCTTGATTGGTATTCTGTTGCTTTCTTTATGAAGCACTATGATAGCAGTTGATCCCCTGTAGATTTCTTCCAGAAAGTTTATATATACTTCATCTACGCCCTGATTCCGCAGTGTATGCATGACGGCTGATATTTCTACTGAATCAAACGCCTTCTCGTAATCTATGAAGGCCATGTATAGTGGTTGGTTATACTCTGACCATTTCTCTATTACCTGATTGATAGTATGAATGTGGTGAATCGTTGAGTAGCCTGTTCGAAATCCTGCTTGTTCCTTTGGTTGATTGAATTCTAATGTTTTCGTTACTCTGTTAGCAATTACCTTTATAAATAGCTTCTATACTACAGAGAGCAAGCTGATCGGCCTGTAATTCTTCAAGTCCTTGCCATCTCCTTTCTTATGTATTAAGATGATGTTAGCGTTCTTCCAAGACTCTGGTACTCTTCCCGTCAGGAGACACCTCGTAAACAGGGTGGCTAGTTTTTCTAACACAATCTGTCCTCCATCTTTCAGCAGCTCTGATGTTACCTGATCCTCACCAGCAGCTTTGCCCCTTTGCATGCTCTCCAAAGCTTTTCTGACTTCTTCTATCATTACTGGTGGGGTGTAATCTGGGTTACTGCTAGTTCATATAGTATTAAGGTCGTGGTTGTCTCGGCTACTGTACAGATCTCTGTAAAACTCCTCCGCTATTTTAACTATCCTATCCATATTGGTAGTTATTTTGCCTTCTTTGTCCCTTAGTGCATACATCCGACTATTGCCTATCCCAAGTTTCCTCTTCAATGCTTTGACACTTCCCCCGTTTTTCAGAGCGTGTTCAATTCTCTCCATGTTATACCTTCTTACATCGCATACCTTACGTCTATTAATCAACTTCGAAAGCTCTGCTAGTTCTATTTTGTCTGTTGTACTTGAGACTTTCATGATTTGACGCTTCTTAATTAGGTTCTTCGTTTCCTGGGAAAGTTTGCCAGTGTCCTGTCTAACTACCCTGCCTCCAACTTCCACTGCACACTCCTTAATGATACTCGTCAGATTATCATTCATTGTATCTACGCTAAGGTTGGTTTCCTCACTAAGAGCCGAGTACCTGTTCTGCAGGGACACTCTGAATTCCTGTACTTTCCCTCTCAGTGCTAGCTGATTGATTGGCTTCTTGCGTATCAGTTTCTGTCGTTCCTTCTTCAAGTCTAGGCGAATTCGAGCCCGTACCATTCTATGGTCACTGCATCGTACCTTGCCAATCACTTCCACATCCTGCACGATTCCAGGGTGTGCACTCATTATAAAGTCTATTTTGTTCTTATTTTCGCCATTAGGGCTCCTTCATGTCCACTTGCGGTTTTCTCGTTTTCGGTAGAAGGTATTCAAAACCCGTAAACTATTGCGTTCTGCGAATTCTACTAGTAGCTCTCCTCTGGCGTTTCTAGTACCGATGCCATAATCTCCTACTGCCTGGTCTCCAGCCTGCTTCCTCCCTACCTTTGCATTAAAATCGCCCATCACTACAATATACTGTGTTTTTACCTTACTCATTGCCGATTCCACGTCTTCATAGAAGCTTTCAACTGAAGCGTCATCATGGCTGGATGTAGGCGCGTAAGCCTGTACTACCTTCATCTTGTATCTTTTATTCAGTTTAATTACGATACCTACGACCCTTTCATTATTGCTATAGTATTCCTCTATGTTGCCAGCTATGTTTCTGTGAATTAGGAACCCCACTCCCAGTTCTCTTCTGTCTGTCAAGTCCCTGTAGCAAAGGACGTGCCCATTCTGTAGCACCGTATAGGCTTCATCTGTCCTCCTAACCTCACTGAGCCCTATTATATCCCATTTAACACCCTCTAGCTCCTCGAATAGTACAGCTAGACTTCCCTCACTAGATAAGGTTCTAGCGTTAAACGTTGCCAAGTTCAGGTTCGAATGACGGCCTGTCCCGGATCCAGAGATTCTTAGCACCCTCTGCTGCGTTGCAGATCTGACCGCCGCCGTGGTCAGTTGCTTCGCAGCTACCCGTACACATACGTATACATATACGTAAGTGATGGTAGCTCCGGGGGCGATGACGACGACGACTGGCAAAGACCAGCCGAGATGGTGCATATTATTGCTATCGCAAAAAAAAACTGTATGCAAAAAGACGGAGATGTGTGTGGCGCCGGCTACTGCCTTTCTCTGACGCGGTGAGTTTCAGCGCTTGACCGCGAATATAAAGTTAATTGCAAGATAACGCATTTAAAATCGGTGCACCGATTTCGCATGCGATATTTTTTTGCCAACTAGAGAGCGTGCTGACGCGCGTAGCGTTCTTAGGTTTTATTCACTTTATATGCAACATATTCTTGCAAGGGGTGGCATGCTTGTCGCCGTTAAAATTTTTCGAATGTTACAGTCAATAACACGAATCGCTTGACGCTTGGTAGATGTGCTATGACTGTTTCATTACTACGAATACGAAAAATTCAAAGACGGTTTTATACACGTGCTGCCTAAAGACACACTTAAATGCTGCGGCGTGTGGAATTATGTACTCCAGAAACATTCACAAACCAATATCGAGGAATGTTTTGTGGCAGCGCTGAAAATCTTGCCAATCGTTTTACACTGGTATGCGGGCTTGGCCACCTTTGCTGTAACGCGGCAGCTACGGTGTCCAAAAGACAATGTTGTTCGAGGAATCTAACATAAGAATTCAGTCAGCTATTCTAGGTTCGCATCTAAAGAAACGAATGTTTTGAATCTGGAATGAGCGACAGCAGGCAACTTGTTCCCAGAACTCGTTTCTGTCTTAGACACAACGAAATGAACACAACCGACACCCGGCCATAACGTATGCGTCACCAATGTGGTGGGGTGAATTGTCCCCAGATTGCAGGCTGAAGTCCAGAGTAGTTTCCCTTCAACGATCAGTTCTGTTTCACTCGTCCGAGGCCTACGGCCGCGCTGCAAGTGATCATGCGCGCATCGCCCGTTGTGTTGGAACTGGACCGGTTGAACGCTGAGCGACAGGCCAGGAAAACCATAAGCGGCATTAAACGTTAAATCAATGAATAATTAAATTACTACATTACGTAATTGTGTCGTAGTAATTACGTAGCGTAAGCGCTTTTGGCAAGTTGGCAATATGCGACTGGCCCTGCTTCGTGGAGGGAAAAAGGAGACTTCGTAGTTTGGGCCAGGTGCGTGAGCGAACGCGCTGGCTTTCTGTTGGCGTGTCGCTCGCTAGTCCAACTCGATCAGCTTTATTGTACTGAGCCTTTGGCGTCGCCGCTTTTGTGCTGTGGTTAACGCTGCATTGTCGTTATTTCACCCCATGACGAGCGAAGCTGGAAGCAGCTTTTCTGTGCGTTCAAGGTGGATAACGGAAGGAGCTTTGCCTCATGGCCTCATTTTACTCGGAAGACAATTCATCAGGTAGGGATGGTAATGGAAGGAACGATTAGTCGTTCGATCAACGACAAGTGTCCCACAAAACGATTAATCTTCGCCGATGTTTGTCTCTCAATTAATCGACTTTACCGAACAATATTTTTCGATAGATCGATTGAATTCAAATTCAGCGAAGAGGGTAAAGGCAAATACTGAATTTTAACCACTAGGCCTAGGGAAAAGCACAACTGTGATGCTATGGAGAGTGCAAGGTGGGCGAGTGAGTGCGACACTCTTGCGTTGACTCTTTTCCACCCAGTGAGCTTTCAGTGTGACTACTAGCCCGCCCTACTTTGCGGGAAATTCGATCCGAAGGCATTTCTCTGGGCATCGGTCTATATCCTTATCAGTAAAAAAAAAATTCACGTTTGTTTTTTCAAGTATATTGCTAGCAAAGTAGCCAAAAATAAATTATAAAGACGTTTTGCAGACGTGCGCACCATATTCTGAAGACTATAATAAATGTTTTATGTAGATTTACGTCTCAAAATCAATATAAAATAATGAGAGACACCAAAAAATATTGACTAAGTGATTAAATGAGCAATGAAACGATCAAAGAAAGAAGCATATCAGCAGCTGTGGCCGTATTAAGGGCAGTACAAGAATGTGAATCAATGTAGATGATATTATAAATTTCAGAGTTGTAGGGTACCAAGAATAAATGTGAATTATGTGTTCTTTTAAACACTAAAGACATACACGGATTAACATTCAGAGGAAGGTCTATATTGATGCAAAACAACCAGTGTTTCGAATAATTTGTATGGATTAATGACAGTAATAAACTTTTTGTTAGCTGCGAATAATATTTTCTTCGTGTTAACGAGGAGAGCTTCTGGAAATCTCTTCACTGAAGAAGGGTTCATCATTAGTTTAAATAACACTATAAATAAATTGTATTAGCAAGCCTATATAGTGAAAGGATTCTGAGATTATGAAGCATGTCAGAAAAAACAACCGCTAATTGAGCTGAACGTTAGTGTACGGAGGGCCTGATTTTGTAAACGTAACGGTGCTACGTGTGCTGAATAAGTGGTATACTGCACGACTTGATCCATTAGTTTGGGTGGCTGTGAATGAAATAGTAATTCAGAATTAGTAGTGTTAGTTTGTTCAAACAGTACGTAGCTTTCATTAGGCTCCAATACCAGGAGCAAGTTTGCGCTGCAGATGGGCAATGGCGGCTTCGCATGAAACCGATTCTACGCGTGGAATATGCCTTACGTTTTTTTGACAGGGGAGGTCTTTCAGTCGATTGTTGGTCCATGCACATCGAACAGAAATATATCACCATTATTCAGAACGCGCGGTCTCCGCCCTGTTTTTCCGTGTTCTGCTTTTTCTCATGCTTTTGATTGGTCCGGCGAGGTATGATGCAGCTATGATAGGCGAGAGAGCTAGCAGAAAGGCAGAGAGAAAGATGGCAATATACAGAAAGAAAGAAAAATTAATCAAAAAACAATTTCTGGACAAGGCAGTATTTGAAAACGTGGATACCCACGCTCCTATGGTGAGTGCTGTAACTCCTCTGCTATCCAGGCACACAAGCTGAGCATAGCATAGCCTTTTCTACAGTAGAGTAGAACAAGGGGGCGGAAAAAGGAAGTACGCGTCAGGACAAGAGGAATCAGAGGAGATGCAAGCATAGCAAACAGGGAGAAAATGAGTGCAAGAAAGGGAAGAGAACAAAACAAAAAAAGAAAAAAAGAGAAAAAAAACATACTTATGAAGAAACAGAAACCAAAAAAGAGGGTGTAAGAAAGGAAAGATGGGCTTAAAGAGAAAGCCAGAATCAATGAAAGAGATAGAGACAAAGATATGTGAAAGAAAGAGACAGTGAGAAAAAAAGAGAGAGAGGTACATACAAAGCGAAGAAAGAGGGAGAAAAAATGAAAATGAAGAGAGACAGAAATAACACCGAAAAGACAACAACATTAGAAAAAAAACAAAATGTAAAATAAAGAGAATCAAATGCCGCCCAGCTCTATACTTTCTTCCGGTTTGGTACTAATAGTCCGAAGTTGGCTTAATTTTTCAAGTCAACTATCGTTTTCAGCGGCGTTCCATTGAAAAGAAAGATGATTGTTTGGCAGTTTTTATCTCGACCTCTAAGCTTGCGTTTATCACCCACCCCAAAGAAAAATGAGACATTGCATGTATTATCACGTTGAATGGAACAAAGAGTGTCTTTTGAAAGCATAAATTCTTATGAATATATTTGCCCCCTCCCCGCTTTTCTTTTTCAGGTGGCTGGTTCGGTAATAACCTTCGCCGTGATATTAGTGCAGACGGGTGATGACTTGAAACGCCGTATGGGCCTACATTGAGGCAAAGCGCAGCAGGGGCAAGAGGACTTATCAAGCAAGCGCTACACCGGACGTTTATTGGTTGAAGCAAATAAAATGTGGCTGTTGGGATTGTGTGAAAATTGATATTGTACACGTAGAACCACTCATCTTATAATGAAGGCCTCGCAGATCATACATGAAACTGACCACGCCCAGTCCTTTGCTTGCTGCAACCACATTCTCCGCGCGAACTTCTGAAGGTTATTCTAACATCCGAACCTGACTTTATGCCTCCAAATAGACACAGTGTGCCTTCTCTTGAAATGCAGTCTGTTTCTCCTGATTGCCAATGGCAATATTGTCCTTGCATGGACTACCTGCCGTTTCCATGCATGCCTAACGTTTTGTCAAGATTTTGACTAAGACGTCTTGAGCGCCGGTTTGTTACCTGAATAGCAACAATGTTTCTTCTTGTTTCTTGAAATTACAGCGTTCTTTTTTTTTCTTTAGCTACGTCATCGTGTATTGAGTTGAATCTTTTTGATAAGCCACCACGTTTATACCACATCGGTAAGTACTGGTAAAACGAATATATTACAAACATTTATCTCCAGGGTGCTGGTAAACTACTGTTCATAATCCTAGAACACTTGCCAAATGCGCTTCACTCCATACTTAATGATCTAATGAACTCAGTCGCGTGGTCTCATAATTTTGTATAACAATATCGTGTTTCATTCGCAGACCAGAAAATGGCGCACATTAGGCAATACTTATCCAAAAGCCACATTAACACGAGAAGGGAGGACAAGCAAAACACGTGCGATTTGCCTTATGTCACAACGACGAAGCCGAATTTCGGCCTTTGAATCTTGTACACTTGCAGAGCAGCGTGTAAAAGGAGCTGCCGCCTGACACACCGAAACGGGGTCGACATGTTGAGCTTCCCAATGGAGAGACCATATCACACACAGTGTTCAATGCAGAAGTGGACCCGCCATACTTGGTCTCCATCAGCTCAGCGTATTCTTGAAGTCTTGCAGGCTACCGCGTGAATACACGTGTCAAGGAGCATGTGCATATTGTCGCTCCGGCAGATATCCCACCATGCATTGCAGCATTCGAAATGTAACTGTGTTTTAGGCTCACAAGGAGGCTGGTGTAATTTTCCACGACTCCGCAGATAAAAAAAATGTAGAATTTTTCCGGATGGACAACACATATGGTCATAGTGGATGTTGACCGGTGCGAAAACGCTTTCGCATGCAGCATTATGTCGCACCACCTTCGGTACTACAGGGCATTTTTTTTACCTCCAACGTTGGTACAAAGCTTCTCATTCGCATCGCATCAAAGACAAAATTACATAGCTGATCCTAGCTTGGAGCTTGCTACGTCCTTGAAAGGCCTGACACTTCCGTCTGAGCACGTTTCGCAGTGGAATTCGTACAAAAGGGCACAGGCTCGTAGCAAGCACCATTGAAAATCAAACAAATGTTCTCAGTAAAAGTTGGTTGACTTCACCCGAAAACTTAATCGCCCAAGTATATAGCAATATTTACCTTCGCTCTCAAGCTCGAAAGAATAGACGTGACCAATGTGCTGTCGTGAGAGAATATGCATCGCTGCGGTTCCTGTGCAGCAGAAACAACCTACCAACCGTTAGACGTTGTTGCAGGGTTATAATGAAATACGGCGCACTCTTTCCCTAGGTGACGGCACAAAAAGTGATTCGCGCAGCTTGAAGTGCAGTGCTCGTTCCGCTTTGACCATTGCATGTCCGATGCCGCCGTATTCTGTCGACACGATCAACCGCTCGGGATATTTTAGCACTCGCGTGGCATAAACGTGGCATTAACCCAGTGAAGCAGAAGTGCTATAGTCCTAAACGCAATGGTCACGCGAGCAGCGGTAGTCGACGCCGCCATGTCTGCAACGTAGCCTCCACTAAGCGTAGCATGACTGCGCAAGCACAAACATCTACTGATTGTAGAGGCTGTAGTAAAGCACACTTAAAAAAATTTTAAGTTTGATTGAAACCTTTCTTACCCACCATTAAAAACTTTTTCTAATGGTAGCGAAAGGTTGTGCTTTGCACAACCTTTCGCTACCAACACATTATCACCCGTTTTTTTTAGTCTATAGAACAGCCAAGACCACAAATCAGAAACCAGACAAGAAATCCCCCACCACGCTTTTCTCCACTCATTCCAAGCTTCTCATTCCAATCCAATGCATTGTGCGTCTTTTTTGTGGACTGACCGACTGTTACAAGCTGCCACTCTAGCGTCGCCAGCGAGAAGTCGGCGACGGGAATGACAGCAGGTTGGTTCGTTCCGTACGCAGGCAGAGGCAGTGAAGAGATCAGAGACGTGAGAAAACAAAACAAACTTTACTCTAGTGATATTGCAGCACACGGGATCTAATACAACACTTCAATTACAACTAACAAAATACATCGACACTTGATACAACTAAAGAAATACATAAAACCAAAACAATAAACCAGCTTACGAGAGAGAACTATTACAAGCTACACAACCTAACAACAATATAACGACGGAGTAGAAAGTTCGAAGATAAAAACAGGTGAAGGCATACGTGTGATGACCGGCAGCGTTGTGTCCCCGACGATCGGATGCGAGAAGTCGAAGAGAGTTCTGGCACGACTGCGATGTCGGCGGTGTTGCAACGCTGGTGGCTCCGGGAGGCTAGTGCTTGCAGGTGACTTCGAGCAGGTTGAGCTAACTCGAGGCGAAGTCCCGATGTCTACGTTGCAGACGTTAATATCGCGTCACAACTAGACGAACGGCTAAGTTTAGGTGGCCAGCCGATACAGAGCCACACTAAAAACTTCTAGAAGAGATGCTTGTTGATCTGTTTCTACACCATCTTGGTCAGCGACTAGTCTACCTAGCAGGGCAAAATCCTGCGCTTAAATCTCCCTCGTGTCTCCTCGCTCTCTTCCTTGTGGACAAGAGACCTCTACATGGGTCCAATCATGTGCGTTTAATTGATGGGAAACTCCGCCCCAAAAATATTTTGACCCCCCCCCCTTTTTAATTGGGAGAGGGCCCTCAACTAGCGAGAGTGACAACCTGTCGGGTTGTTGTCATACGGCTTGGCCACCAGAGCGTTTCCCACGCTTTTCCCCGTGGGAACGGTCAAACGTTTGGCTCTCAGCCGGTGTGTCTCGTAGTCTAATCCTTGTTCGGGGTATACCGCGGCCTTCTACGACCTTGCAGATGCCACCACAGTTACAAAAGGATTAACCATCGGCGGCGACGTTCTAAGAAGAGCACCCCATTTTGCACTTCTCGGCTCCCTTTCATGCGCCGCCGTTTCTCACGGTCAGTCGGGGAGTACGGCGCCCGTTAAGTGCCGTGACGCGGTGTCGCCAAAAATGGCCGTCCGTGACATTGCCCCCCACTTTCAGAATGTTATTCATAACATTTGTTCACACGGAGGGGAATTTTTTCGACAACAAGGAACAAAACACCACCAACAAGGGAGACATGAGGGCTGTCCCTCTCATACACAACATAACTAGGCAGAGTGCATCAAAGTAACACAAAAGAAAAAAACAAACAAATTGTTAGAGTACCAGCTTCAGTTACACGCAACAATATCAAGGCGCAATACAAACAAGAAGAGGAAATAGCCGTGTACGGCAGCCATCAATACAGAATACACTGCACGAATGTATACTACGAAACAAAACGGAACAGGTGCGCTCCTCTACTGTAGTGCAATCCTTCAATGTGCATTACAGCAAGTAAAAACAACCAATGCACCAAGCAAAAAAAATAACTCAAAATACACTTCTTATACAATGAAATACGCACAGACAAACAGAAAACAACCGATGAAAGAAAAAAAACATGCTCATAGACCTCAAGTCTCAATGCGCGCAACGATAACTGTACCGGGTCACGCCAATCTTAATGAATTTGCGAAATCATTCGGTTTATGCTAACATTTTCCTCAAATGCTCATTCATGCCACATCCCCATGGCAGTGGAGGCATACGGTGCCACACTAAACCTTTGAAACAACTAGAAAAATGACACATTTTCTCGGTTTTTACCTTATGCAAATTTTCGCACTCATGATTAAACTAATTCGATGCTAACTTTCCTTTTCTTCGCGTTCTCTCTCCCTTTCTTTTCCTTTTCCTCTCGGGCCAGTGCCCACTTTTCTCTGGCCTGCGCCTGTTCCTGCTGCTCCTTAATCCATTGTCTCAGTTCGGCGCCCTCGAGGCCTAACTGTTTACCGTACGCGATCCACTTATCAAAATCCATACACTCCATACTGCAACTGTCACTATAATGCCATTATAAAAACAGCGCAATCATTGCAGGATACAACCGCTTCAACTGTGCGGCTTTATCACCACGCTGTCCGCACGGTTCTCGTTCACCCCTCACTGTCTTACTCTTGTACGGAACGTCCTGTCTCGCGGACGCCAGTTTTGTTACAAGCTGCCACTCTAGCGTCGCCAGCGCGAAGTCGGCGACGGGAATGACAGCAGGTTGGTTCGTTCCGTACGCAGGCAGAGACAGTCAAGAGATCAGAGACGTGAGAAAACAAAACAAACTTTACTCTAGTGATATTGCAGCACACGGGATCTAATACAACACTTCAATTACAACTAACAAAATACATCGACACTTGATACAACTAAAGAAATACATAAAACCAAAACAATAAACCAGCTTACGAGAGAGAACTATTACAAGCTACACAACCTAACAACAATATAACGACGGAGTAGAAAGTTCGAAGATATAAACAGGTGAAGGCATACGTGTGATGACCGGCAGCGTTGTGTCCCCGACGATCGGATGCGAGAAGTCGAAGAGAGTTCTGGCATGACTGCGATGTCGGCGGTGTTGCAACGCTGGTGGCTCCGGGAGGCTAGTGCTTGCAGGTGACTTCGAGCAGGTTGAGCTAACTCGAGGCGAAGTCCCGATGTCTACGTTGCAGACGTTAATATCGCGTCACAACTAGACGAACGGCTAAGTTTAGGTGGCCAGCCGATACAGAGCCACACTAAAAACTTCCAGAAGAGATGCTTGTTGATCTGTTTCTACACCATCTTGGTCAACGACTAGTCTGCCTAGCAGGGCAAAATCCTGCGCTTAAATCCCCCTCGTGTCTCCTCGCTCTCTTCCTTGTGGACAAGAGACCTCTACATGGGTCCAATCATGTGCGTTTAATTGATGGGAAACTCCGGCCCAAAAATATTTTGACCCCACCCCTTTTTAATTGGGAGAGGGCCCTCAACTAGCGAGAGTGACAACCTGTCGGGTTGTTGTCATACGGCTTGGCCACCAGAGCGTTTCCCACGCTTTTCCCCGTGGGAACGGTCAAACGTTTGGCTCTCAGCCGGTGTGTCTCGTAGTCTAATCCTTGTTCGGGGTATACCACGGCCTTCTACGACCTTGCAGACGCCGCCACAGTTACAAGAAGATTAACCATCTGTGGCGACGTTCTAAGAAGAGCACCCCATTTTGCACTTCTCGGCTCCCTTTCATGCGCCGCCGTTTCTCACGGTCAGTCGGGGAGTACGGCGCCCGTTAATTGCCGTGACGCGGTGTCGCCAAAAATGGCCGTCCGTGACACCGACCGACCGACCGACTGACCGACACTGTTTAGTTGCTGCAAGTTGCTTGTGCCGTTTGTTTGCGCTGTGCCGCGACAATATGTATCCTCTTTCCACATTTGGACGCAGTGCGTACATGAGCACCTCCATGGGGCGAGAACGTGTGTGTACAAAGATACCAGTATGCAGCATCGAAATCGGGCACTTCACACGACAGTCGCATGCTTCAAACGCAGCTAACATCCCACTTACATTTTACCACACCATCACTGTATACTGAACTGGCCAGAATTTAGAAACAAAAGCGAAAGTATTGTAAACTAAACGGCATTTTATGGCCGAACTTGACATGCACAAGCTTGCAGCACAGTTCCGAGGACATGTCACCACTGTGGCAATGTGTGGCACTTGTGTGGCCTTTTCTATTTTCGCGGCAGCACACTGGCTTCATCGCATGCTTCTTGCCTGTTGCGAAGGGCGACACTGATTGATTGGTTCGTAGGGTTTAACGTCCCAAAACCACCATATGATTATGAGAGACGCCGTAGTGGAGGGCTCCGGAAATTTCGACCACCTGGGGTTCTTTAACGTGCACCCGAATCTGAGCACACGGGCCTACCACATTTTTGCCTCCATCGGAAATGCAGCAGCCGCAGCTGGGATTTGATCCCGCGACCTGCGGGTCAGCAGCCGAGTACCTTAGCCACTAGACCACCGCGGCGGGGCGCGAAGGGCGATACTGGCTACCTCGACATCGCTGCACTCTGAGCAGTGAAATTCACGAACAACTGATGTTTCCGCGCGATTTCCACACGTAGCACGGACATCGCGGCGAAAAGCGAGTAAAAAGCGGATAAACCGGCTAAAAGCGGCTAAAAGCAGATAAAAGCGCCAATACGCACTCAAAAACGAGTAGCGATGCTGTTGCTTCATATCGGATTTAATATCTCCGGTAGAACGTACCATTTGTATCAGTTTACTACAACGAGAATCAAGCGTTGATATGCATCTTATACGTACCAGTCAGTGGTTCCAGCGCGGGTGAACGTGGCTGGTTGGGATTCACTTTCCTGTGCCGCATCATCGGTGCTGACATCGTCTTCGTTCGTCGCTCTTACAGTGGCGAACGGCTCAAACATGTACAGTGTCAATTTTCATGAAAGGAAACACGGCGACGCGTGGCCTGCGTGCTCCGGCGGCTGCTGGCAGCGCGTTCAAGTGGAAGCGAGAGCAACGGCAGTCTCTTTTCGCGCCATCTCGTGGTGAGCCAAACAACGATTCGTTTGCGGATATCGAATCAGCGGCAAGATTGCGACCCCCCCCCCCCCCTTCAAGGCTATTACGCGAGACGCGGTAGTCGCCTTGAAGTGCAAGGGGTTGCAATCTTGCCGTTTTATATCAGCAACAAATGGTTGTTTTGCTCGCCGCGAGATGACGCAAAAAGAGGCTGTGGTTGCTCTCGCTGCCACTTGTACGCGCTGCCAGCAGCCGCCGGAGCGTGCAGGCCACGTGTCCCCGGGTTAACTTTCATAAAAATTGACACTGTACAGATGCACGGCGAAGTCGTCACTCCAAAGTTTGCCATACTATCAGAAACTATAGTATACCCAACTTCAGCAAATAAACCCGACATCGCCTACTGGCGAGCGCTGTCAGCTGTCCTTACCGGCCCGCGCATGATGTCACGAAGCTTACACCAGTCACAGGTGGTGGCGAGACTCCCGATGGCGGCTGCGGCACCTGTTGCTTGTTTTCGGCGCAATAAATTTATTCGCGTTGCTATGTGCAAATTTTCGACATGATTTTAGAGTTTACAGCATGCAATTACGAATCAGGACAGCATACCCTCGTTTAAAAAAAGCGTTTTAGTGTCTCTTTAAGAAATCCTGGGAAATTTTACTGGCAGCGCATCGGCGTTGGTTGTCCCGCATAAAACACGCGCTGAAAAAAAAAAGGCAGATCCCACGTACAGTGGGAATCGATGATATGCGAAGCACAAATGAGGAAGGTTGATATGTCACTTTAATATCACCACAACGTTACGAGGTTGAGGTAAACTATGCCGTACACGACTTCCGTGTCATGATTACCATGTTTGGATGTGTCGTTTAACTTCGTCTTCTATTAACGTCAAGTGATGCTAAATTTAGTATGTGTGAAGCTAGCGAAACGGCCACGAGCACGTTATGAACGTGGTATGTTGTCATATTCTTGCATGTCGCGCGTGTCATGATTATCATGTTTCCACCAGTGATATACCTTCGTCATCCATTGACGTCACGTAACACCACGTTTGGTATATGTGGAGCTAGCGAAATGGCCGCGAGTGCATCATGAAAGCGCGTGCATCACGAAGGCGCGTCGACGCGCGTGCACACTGGGCAAAGCGACGCTATACGTTAGCAAAACGCGAAAACTCTATAGTCTAACGCCAGGTGCGACCAGCGTCCATCGGCGCGGCCTGATGGCAACCGGGGCGAAATGCGACATGCTGCATTTGGCGCCGATGCTTTACAGAGACAGCACTGTGTCTCCCTCTTTTCGTGACGGATGGACGCCGGATGTGCTGAAACGCGCATGCGTCAAAGCAACGCAGCGCGGTGCGCTCCTGCGAGTATTTGGCAAGACCGGCGCGTGGCGTGGCAACGCCGGCGTGACGCGACGAAATGAACGCCGGTGAGCACGTGCACCGCGTCACGTCGAAATGTATTGGTGCCTTGACTGGGGCATGCAGTCATGTTCTCACATGACATGCATCTGATTTGTGGGGTTCAACGTCCCAAAACCACCATATGATTATGAGAGACGCCGTAGTGGAGGGCTCCGGAAATTTCGACCACCTGGGGTTCTTTAACGTGCACCCAAACCGGAGTACACGGCATGACACGCATCTCATAATTATGATATTTGCACCAGTCACACACCTTCATCACCCATTGGCGTCACGTAATACCAAATCTGGCATATGTGAAGCTAGCGAAACGGCCGCGAGCACATCACCAGTGTGGCATGTAGTCATGTTGTTACATGACACGCATGTCGTAATCATTATGTTTGGATTTGTCATTTACCTATGTCGTCAGTTCGCGTCACGCAATACCGAGTTTGGTACACGTGAAGCTAGCGCAACGGCTGCGAGCGCATCATGAGCGTAGCATGCAGTTATGTTGTTACATGGCACGCATCTCTTGTTTATCATGTTTGCACCAGTCACATACCTTCGTCGTCCATTCACGTACTGTTATACCAAATTTGGTATATGTGACGATAGCGAAACTGCCGCGAGCGCATCCTGAGCGTGGCATGTATTCATGTTGTTACATGACACGCATGTCATGATTTTCATGTTAGGGTCAGTCACTTGTGTTCGCCATGCAATTGTCGCGAGAGCAAGGTTTCCAGCTCCAGTATCTTCTAAGGAAATTTGTGCAAAACCAACTCCTCTGCTTCTTTTTTAAGTCTTTCTTTGTACTCTTCTACCTTTGGGTTTGTTTCTCTGGCCATTACAGTGCTTCGGCTTTTGACTTTAATGGAATGTGGGATAAATCGTGTTTTCCAGCCTGGGACAGGCGCCTATACGCTGCATTTACGGCGTACAAACGGAGCAGTCAAGGTCGCCCCCGTTCGGGATTAGAAGGGGAAAGCTTACTCGGAAAAGCGTCTAGCAAGAGGCAGGTCCAGCGCCACCGTCTGAGTCTAAGCCATTGTTAATAGGCACGCGTGTCATTGAGAATGACATGGGGACGCGACCACTTAGCCTGACCGAGACATAGTGGTCGCCGGTAAACGACCATATTCCCCCGCGCTCTTGTTAGGATGTCGGGGCGCCTCGCTGTCGCATGTACACCTGGTAAGCAATAATGTACCCGTCGCTCTTAAGGACGCTTCTAGGAAGCAACAATTAACGAAAGAACTGACGGGGCCCGAGCGTGGGAACGGCCGCCGACGGTAGTCGGCCGAAGGAGGCCGCACGAGTAACGTTGGGCAGCTCGGCCTGGCATGGGAGAGAGTGTCACGTGCGGAGGACCTTTCCCTTTGCGTGTTTCATTTTGGTAAGGAGGTTTTTACAAATGTAGTGCCTTTTATGAAAGTGTTTGTGTGATTGGTTGTGATGCTGCGAGTCCCAACATGTGATTGGTTTTTGTGAAGACTCTTTGTCCGACCAAGGGTTAAAAAGAGGATGTTTGAACTTGAAAAGTGAGCGGAGTCGGAGTAAACAGCGGATCTCACCACGGGAGACCAGGCCATGCAGGCCGAGGGGTATGTCACCATTTTCTATGTTTTGTCTTTGTGACCCAGTGCATTTTGTAACTTGAAGTTGTGTTAGCTAAATAAACCCCCAATGAGTGCTCCCCGAATTCATCGTGTTGACTTCTCATCGATGGCCTCCGCGGAGTTTCACCCACACTTATTCGTCGGGAAGAATGGGCGACGCTACTAAAAACGTCATTTACGAGTCGCCACTCAGTCGAGATCGCCCATTTGCGGCTACAAAACCGCACCCAATTGCCGTCCGAAACCCCCGAGCAGTACTACTACGACGTCGTACAGCTGTGTGCAAGAGTGAACCCGTCCATGACGGAAGATGATCAGTTGCGGCACCTTATGCGCGGTTTGCGTCCGGATATTCTGGAGAAGATGATAATCGCAAACCCGGAGAGCTGCACTGCATTCCTCCAAATTTTGCAGCGGCAGCGCATAAATCTGGCAGCTTTGATGAGCCATGTGTCGGGGCTACAACCGATTGGCATCCAGTATACCACCGGACCGCAGTCATGGATGCAAAACATCGCGCATCCCGTAGGGTTCGCACCCGCCGCAGCGACAGGGTACTCTCCTCCTACGTGTGTCGCCACTTGCGCCGCGGCCGAATTGCGTTGCCCACGGGAGGCTGCTGACAGCGAAAGAGACCTAAAAGCGATTGCGGACTCGATCGCCGTGCTGTCTGACCGGCTAAAAAGCATCGAAGACGAGGTGCGTCGCCCCCCAATGCCTTGGCCTCAGAGAACTTCCCGTGCCAACGACGGGCGTCCCCGATGCCAGATTTGCCGCCGCATAGGTCACATAGCACAACAGTGCTGGCAGCGATTCCGAGATGGCAGGAACGATCAGGCGGAGCTCCAAGGCAATCAGAATGTACAGCCTAATCCTTCGGGAAACGAGAACGGCCGGGCCTAGGGGGCCAGCCCGGCCGCCCCATCGGCACATTGTCGGAAGGTCAGCTTCTCACAGTCCCCACACGAGCCAACGGTACAGAAACAAAACTTGTAATTGACACCGGCTCGGCCGTAAATGTCATCTCAGAAGAATGAGCTAACAAAATAGGTGCTTCATTCAAATCGAGAAAAGACATATTCATCCGAGGAATTGGCGGAGGCTTGCTCACCCTCAATGGCGAAGCTGAAATAAAACTTGAATTTGGCACCACCAAAATTCACGAGACGTTTTTAGTGGTCCAGGATTGCCCGTACGAGCTACTCGGTGGTCTTCCTTTTTGTCGCGCAGCCCGGCTTCTCATTGACTTCTCCAAAAAAGAGCTGCAACTAAACGGTGAAAGCATCCGGCCGGACCCAGACAAAGTAGCAGCGATCGAAAAATTCCCAAAGCCACGAAACAAGAAAGGTGTACAGAGCTTTCTCGGAATCTGTAACTACTATCGGCGATTCATCAAAGATTTCTCTCGCATTTCTCGACCTCTGACCAACTTAACCAAAAAGGATGTTCCTTTCGTCTGGGATGCGGCTTGCGAAGTGGCCATGCAAACCCTCAAAGAGAAGCTGATCACAGCCCCAATTCTGCGTCAGTTTGAGCCGGGAAAGCCGATAGAGGTGCACACTGATGCCTGTGATTACGGCATTGGCGCCGTGCTTGTACAGAAAATTGGAACTCAAGAGAGAGTTGTCGCCTATGCCAGCCGCCACCTTAACAAGGCTGAGACGAACTAAAGTACCACTGAGAAAGAATGCCTCGCCGTTGTGTACGCCTGCGGACAGTTCCGGCCTTACGTCTTTGGTTCTAAGTTCACGGTCGTGACTGACCAAGCCAGCCTGGCTTGGCTAATGAAAGTAAGGAATCCGAACGGTCGTCTTATGCGATGGTCCCTGTTGCTTCAGGAATTCGACATAACGTTGCGACACCGCCCTGGCCTCAAGAATGGAAATGCCGACACGCTTTCCCGCCTTCCTCATGTTCCCGCGCCTGTAAGCGAAGAAAACCCCTTACCGTTGCTGGTTCTGGATCAGGTGGGTGTTGGAAAAAAGCAGAGGGCAGACCCATGGATGAAAGAAATTATGCAGCACCTCGAGCACCCTGATGCGCCCGTTGTCAGGAAAACTAAAAGAACGGCACGGAGCTTTCGGTTGATCGACGGTGTACTGTATCGAAGGGCGAAAGGGTTTCAGGAGGATCGTGCTGCGCTCGTTGTCCCCAAGTGCTTGAGATCTGAGATTTTAAGGTACTGCCATGACGCCACCACGGCAGGCCACTTAGGTGTCAAGCGCACATGGGAGAAAGTTCGTTGCCGATATTTCTGGCCGAAGATGTTCTCGTACGTAAGCAAGTACGTTCTCTCCTGCCCCGACTGCCAGACACGAAAGCAACCACCGGGGAGGCCGGTCGGTTTCCTCCAACCGATCCCACCTGCAGGTCGACCTTTTCAGCAGGTGGGTATGGACTTCATTGGGCCTTTCACTAAATCCAAAGCAGGGAACCGCTACATCGTCGTGATTACCGACTACCATACGAAATGGGTCGAGGCTGTCGCGTGTCCAGCGGCCACTGCCGCAGAAGCAGCCAGAGCTTTCGTCGAACAAATCGTCCTACGTCATGGTGCCCCGGAGAAAGTAATAAGCGATCGTGGGCAGCACTTTGTCGCCAACTTGACCGAAGAAATATTCCGGCTTGTGGGTAGCGAGCATGCCACCACAACAGCATACCACCCACAGGCCAACGGCTTGTGCGAGCGTTTTAACCACACGTTGGCTGACATGCTCAGCACGTACGTTTCCTCACACCACCGCGACTGGGATAAATTCCTACCGTTTGTTCTATTTGCATACAATTCTTACACCCACGAGACGACTGGATTCACTCCATTCTTTCTTCTTCACGGACATGAACCGACACTACCGGTGGATGTAGGGTCGGGCGCGCAACGTGGATTCGACTACACCCTGGATGCAATGAAATTGGCCCGCAGGCTGCGGCAGGCTCGAAAAATAGTAAATGAACGGGAGAAGCGTCAGCAGGAGAAGAACAAGCGCAGCTATGATGCTAGGCGACGAAGTGTTGTTTATCATCAGGGCGACTTGGTGTACTTGTGGACTCCCTCCCGGGCGAAAGGGAAGACAACAAAGCTTCTTCACAAATATCACGGACCTTTCCGTCTTGTGCGCCAGGTAGCCGAGAACAACTGGGAGGTGGTAGACCAAACTGGGAAAAAACGTGACGTTGTGAATGTGGCGCGTTTAAAGCCCTGCAACGTTCGATTGGGTTCCAATGCCGACGACGCGGACGATGAGTCTGATGATAATCATGAGGTGCGCGATCTCGGTGGTGATGTGCGCGAGGGAAGTGCCAGGAGAGATGACCACGGATTGCATCGAAGTGTTGTGCGCGAGTGCAGTGCAAGGAGGAATGACCACGGATTGCATCAAAGTGTTGTGCGCGAGTGCGGCTCCAATGGTGATGTGCGCGAGTGCGGTTTGCGAGTGGGTCAGGAACTCCGTTTGCAACATTGTGTGCGCGGGACACCGACCAGTGTTCCAGTACAGCAGTGCGAAAGCTACGACACGGACACTGAACTTTACTCGGACTGGAAGACATTTTCAAGTAATAACAACGCACAACAGAACGTCAGTGCTTACGAAACGGACACTGAATTGTACTGCAGTACCGACGAGTGAACCTATATATTTCTGTGCCCAATGATTTTTTTTTTCATCTGTTGTTTTTATGTAATTTTTTAAAGCCTCTCACCTTTTATACACATGCATAAGTGTCTTTAAATAAGCATCTCACACACTTGTTGAATGCAAAACCTTTTTGTATAGTTAGTCTATTTATTGTCGTGTTTTGCAGATAAAACGAGTGGGGCACTCTTTTTCGTAGGGGGGAGGTGTCGCGAGAGCAAGGTTTCCAGCTCCAGTATCATCTAAGGAAATTTGTGCAAAACCAACTCCTCTGCTTTTTTTTTAAGTCTTTCTTTGTACTCTTCTACCTTTGTGTTTGTTTCTCTGGCCATTACAGAGCTTCGGCTTTTGACTTTAATGGAATGTGGGATAAATCGTGTTTTCCAGCCTGGGACAGGCGCCTATACGCTGCATTTACGGCGTACAAACGGAGCAGTCAAGGTCGCCCCCGTTCGGGATTAGAAGGGGAAAGCTTACTCGGAAAAGCGTCTAGCAAGAGGCAGGTCCAGCGCCACCGTCTGAGTCTAAGCCATTGTTAATAGGCACGCGTGTCATTGAGAATGACATGGGGACGCGACCACTTAGCCTGACCGAGACATAGTGGTGGCCGGTAAACGACCATATTCCCCCGCGCTCTTGTTAGGATGTCGGGGCGCCTCGCTGTCGCATGTACACCTGGTAAGCAATAATGTACCCGTCGCTCTTAAGGACGCTTCTAGGAAGCAACAATTAACGAAAGAACTGACGGGGCCCGAGCGTGGGAACGGCCGCCGACGGTAGTCGGCCGAAGGAGGCCGCACGAGTAACGTTGGGCAGCTCGGCCTGGCATGGGAGAGAGTGTCACGTGCGGAGGACCTTTCCCTTTGCGTGTTTCATTTTGGTAAGGAGGTTTTTACAAATGTAGTGCCTTTTATGAAAGTGTTTGTGTGATTGGTTGTGATGCTGCGAGTCCCAACATGTGATTGGTTTTTGTGAAGACTCTTTGTCCGACCAAGGGTTAAAAAGAGGATGTTTGAACTTGAAAAGTGAGCGGAGTCGGAGGTAAACAGCGGATCTCACCACGGGAGACCAGGCCATGCAGGCCGAGGGGTATGTCACCATTTTCTATGTTTTGTCTTTGTGACCCAATGCATTTTGTAACTTGAAGTTGTGTTAGCTAAATAAACCCCCAATGAGTGCTCCCCGAATTCATCGTGTTGACTTCTCATCGATGGCCTCCGCGGAGTTTCACCCACACTTATTCATCTCCCTGGTCGTCCGATGCGCCTAACTTGAACAACCCCGACGTTTCGCTACACAATCATGCCATACCATGGCAGTTTTGCAACATGCCACGTGAACAAAACTACTGCAAGAGCTGCAGGACCAGTTATGACATTCATGACATAAATGTCATAATTTTCAAGTTATGACTAGTCAAATATGTTTTTCATACAGTCTTGTTATGCTATACAAAGTTTGGTATCGATACCATTATCGAAACGGTAGTAGAGCTAAAAGTCGTAGGTGGCTAGATAGATAGACAGATACGCTCAAAGTCGCCGAAGTTCGCAAAAATGCATCGCATTAAAATATTAAAAAGGACGCGCTGGGATGACGCTACACCAAGCCATGGCTAAGGTCGCTACATCAAAAAGAAGGTTGGCGGCGATGCCAGTGCAATCAAACGCTTCAAACCGTTTGGTTCATTGATTGATTTGTGGGATTTAACGTCCCAAAACCACCATATGATTATGAGAGACGCCGTAGTGGAGGGCTCCGAAAATTTCGACCACCTGTGTTTCTTTATCGTGCACTCAAATCTGAGTACACAGGCCTACAACATTTCCGCCACCATCAGAAATGCAGCCGCCACAGCCGGCAAAGCGTTTGGTTGATGTCATGTTCAATCGTTATTCCATGGATGTGAGTGAGTCAGAGATTCAGAGAGAGTGTGTTTGTGTATGTGCTTGCGTACGTGCGTGTGTTTACACATTAGTGAAACGACGCCGGTTTGAGTCTGCCAGCTGTCACTGGGGCACCTTTCGTCGTGTCGGTGAAACCATAGAGTTTCCTAAAATTAACTAGAGGGGGCTCTGTCACAGCGATCGTTCAGCGACCATGGAAATGATGGCTAGAACACACATTGCTTTGTCTTCGTACTTGCGGCTTCGTTAATTGCGGTTTTGGTATTGTTTTGAAAGAAAAATTAAAGCTATTGAACTTCGTGACCCTATTTGGAAAAGCAAGTCTAAAAAATTGGCAGATCCCACGTACAGTGGGAATCGATGATATGCAAAGCACGAATGAGGAAGTTTGATATGCCATTCTAAAATCATCACAATGTTACGAGGTGAAGGTAAATCATGCCGTACATGGCTTTCGTTTCATGATTATCATGTTTGGACGTGTCGTTTACTTTCGTCATCTATTCACGTCACTTGATACCAAATTTATCATATGTAGAGTTAGCGAAACGGCCCCGAGCACGCTATGAGCTTGGTATGTTGTCATTTTTCTATATGACACGCCTGTCAGCATTATCATGTTTGCATTAGTCACATACTTTCGTCAGCCATTGACGACACGTAACACCAAATTTGGTATATGTGGAGTTAGCAATACGACCGCGAGTGCATCATGAAGGGCCCAATATACTCTAATGGAGCGTTGACGTGCGTGCCCACTGGGCACAGCGACGCTAAGTTAGTAAAACGCGAGCACTCTATATATCTGACGCCAGGCGCGACCAGCATCCGTCGGTGCGGCCCGACGGCAACCGGCGCGAAATGCGACATGCTGCGTTTCGCGCCGATGCGTTACCCAACAAACACTGCGTCTCTTTGTTTTCATGACGGAGGGACGCCGGACACGCTGAAACGCGCATGCGTAACAGAAACGCTGCGCGGCTCGCACCTGCTAGTATAAGTCACGACAGGCGCCTGGCGTGGCAATGCCTGCGTGACGCGACGAAATGAATGCCGGCGAGCACGCGCACCGCGTCACATCTAAATATATTGGCGACTTTGACTTGTGGTACGTAGTCATGTTCTCACATGACACGTATTTCATGATTAAGCGCAAGTCACGTACTTTCGTCATCCATTGACGTCACGGAGTGCAATATTTGGCATATGTAAAGCTAGCGAAACGGCCAACAGCAAATCATGAGCGTAGCATGTAGTCATGTTGTTACATGACACGCATCTCATGTTTATCATGTTTGCACCAGTATCATACATTCGTCATTCATTTACGCCCCGTAATACCAAATTTGGTACAAGCGAAGCTACCGAAATGGTCGCGAGCGCATCATGAGCGTGGCATGTAGTCATGTTGTTGCATGACACGCATGTCATGATTTTCATGTTAGGGTCGGTCGCTTGTGTTCGGCATGCAATGATGTCATACCATACCAGTTTTGCAACATGCCATCTGAACGAAACCACCGCAAGAGCTGCAGGACCATGAAATATAAACTATGACATTCATGACATACATGTCATGATTTTCATGTTATGACTAGTCAAATATAATCTTCATACAGTCGTGTTACGCCATATCAAGTTTTGTATTGATACCATTATCGAAACGGCCAGGAGAGCTAAAAGTTGTAGGTGGCTAGATAGATAGATAGATATAGATAGATAGATAGATAGATAGATAGACAGATAGATAGATAGATAGATAGATAGACAGATAGATAGATAGATAGATAGATAGATAGATAGATAGATAGATAGATAGATAGATAGATACGCGCAAAGTCGCCGAAGTTCGCTAAGAAATGCTTCGCATAAAAAAAGGTAATTCTGGTAGAATCTCAGTTGCGCTGTGATACGTGATAACTATAATAAAATATTCATAGTATTACATGCCGAAACCACGATATCGTCACAAAGCACGCCAAGTTGTATGGCTCAGCAAATTTCGGCCATACGTTCAATATACACTCACAACGCGCAGGAGACAGGGACGTACGTCCATCATGTTGCTGACACCAAGCCGCAACTGCCCAGGCCCGTATCGAACTGCACTCTTCTACAGCATAGCCTGTAGTTAGGTTCATGAAACACTCGAAACAAGCGACCTTAATATTTGCTAGTCATGTGTTTCTTCTCTTCCCTTTCTCTGTATCTCACGCGTAGCTCCTGCAACAGCTATAGGGTTGAAACATTCCCATTCCTCGTAATCACATTGAGCCCGGAAACTGTTCAGAATGTCTCGTTGTGTAATACAGTGGCGTGCGAAATGATCGCGAGGACATGGCTCGAAACATCACATTGCGGCGAAGGTTTTTTTTTTTCGCGAAGTTCCTACTTTCCCCATTAGGTTAAACACCCCTACCGTTCCCGGATGATAGTGAAACAGACACTTTGGCATTAATATTTGGAGGCATGAACCATCGTCGAGTCACTTTTATTGCACGCAATGCCTCGTGCACAACCAACCAGTTAGCCGGTACATGAAAGTCAGAGGATCGATTCAATCAATCGCGCCTTCGCAAAGGACCGAAAGCTCGATATGTCTTCAGTGGAAGGAACGTTAAGTCGTAGACGAGAACGTTGCTGTCTAGCGCTGCATCTGTCTGGATCCTTAAGTCCTGGGAATATCTACGGCTATTAACCATGCGGTAAGGGTGTGTGGTGCGAAATTTGTGGATGTAAAGTTACACTGCGATAAGCTCTTTTGATCCTATTTTATCTGGCGGGAAGTGATGACATCCGCCATCACTTCCCGTATGCAATGTATGCATTCATACACCACCTTCAGGGATATTCAGACACTAAAGGCAAGGTAATGCTAGATCTCGTCGAGACAGTTAGTGCTGCGATAGTTAACATGGTACCTGAGTTTCATAAACAGATCACGTGGGAAGTACCGACACTATTACATTTATTACAGTCTCACGACGGAAAGAATTTATGACAAACTGAGAGTCCACAAGTGACATGAAGCATCACGGAAGCATCGACAGGCAAGAAGGCAGAAGCGACCACAGGACGCAGTCAACAAGATATGATAAGTATATTTAGTGAAAATATCCATTGAGTAGATATTGATCGAGGCCGAAAAATTAAAGGTGAAAGTGTGCACTAAATGACAGAGACTTAGAAAAAAAAGGCCAAGGTTATTTTGGAGATATATTACAGTGCCACGTAGGAAGTCTGCCTCAATTCAACAACGTATTGCGGATCAAGGAAGAAATAAATTGAAAGCATACGAAGCGCTTGGTTAAATATGAATTACAACAGCCGATTTGCCCTAAAAAATCGTCCGAATTCTCCGGGTGACCTAAAGTATGAAGCATAGCGCGAAAGTATGATGAAAGTGCTTGCACTTGAGAACTTCAACTGGAACAGTGCGAAAGAAAAATTTCAGAGTGTACTGTTTTGTCTTTAGCTGGGGTTCCCGTCAAGCCTATTTGCGAACCAGGGCATAATAATAAAAAAAGAAAAAAAAATTGTTAAAAGCCACAGAAAAATGCTTACAGGACAGCCAGGTACTGACCATTTGGGGAAAAGTAAGGTTGATTCTAATATATAAATGCTACAAACAAAGGAGGAAGGAAGAACATTAAAAGAGAAGGCACGGAGTTTAACCAGGTACATGCCCGCTTTGCTACCCTATGCTGTAGGAATGGGAAAGGGAAGTATAAACATGAGAGAGAGAGGGAAGAGACGGGAAAGAGTGAAGAGAATTGTCAGTACATGGGCTGACGTGTATGCAGCGTGGGTACTGTGCGAAAGTCGAAAGCGTTCAGATAGGTCCGTCGTCCTCAGAAAGTGCAAGCAGGTTTGAGCCGACAAAAGTCGAGGATGGTGCTCCAGCAGCATCTGCACAGAGAGTGGCCGATTGTCCGATTGTCGCAACGCGTCAGAAAGTTTTTGTCTCTCAAAGGCAAATCGAGGGCAATGGCATGACATGGTCGATGTCTTCTTCGGTGCTGCAGATAACGCATTCCGCACTGTCGGTCACTCTGATGAGGGTTTTATATGATTTTGTGAAGGCAACCACAACCAAAGCCTACAAAGAAGCGAAACTTCACGTCGACAATGCTGGATGGAGGTTGAAGTTTGAGGTGGGGGTTTATTTGGTGGAGTCTTGTATGGCATATGCAGGAGTGTTCCACTCCAACGGACACAGACTATGTGCCAGGTAACGACGCTGCCTTTCAGCGTCTTTTCTCGGCGGAGGAACCACAAGGGTGTGCTCTTTTTGGTGGTATTACGAACCCCGTTGTCTGGGGAATCATTGCCAGTGATCCTGCAATGAGCAGGTAGCTAGTGAAAATTGACCTTGGGGCCTGTTTCTGTGATGTGGGGATGACGTTTGGGAATCTCGTACGTGAGCTGTTCGTGGCAACCTCGTCGAAGAACTGCATGCCCTATCAGGCTGGTATCGAGCCGGTAAACACTGCCCACTTGCTCGGTGTCTGGGATGCGATGCAGGCTGGTGATGCAGGCAGAAAAAGTTGGAAAAATAAAGGCGAATCCTTGTACTAGGCAGCGAAGCTGGCAATTTAAATGGCGTTTCGCGGCTGCCGCAGCGTTGAACTTAGTGAAACTTGGCTCATGGTCGCCGAGCTGGTAGAAGTACGAGCACAGAATCGACCAGCGAAAGCACGGCGGAACTAGGTAGCGCGAGGTGTCTCGGTCGCTGGGCGTTACTTGTAGCAGCACTGCTTTTGTCGCTAATGCGCATGCGCGGATTGGCATGACGTCACGAGGTTATGCCAAGAGTTTATCATGTTCAGAAGCCCCGCCGCGGTGGTGCAGTGGCTAAGCTACTTGGCTGCAGGCACGCAGGTCCTTGGATCAAATCCCGGCTTCAGCAGCTACGTTTTCGATGGAGGCAAAAATGCTCTAGGCTCGTGTGCTCAGATTTGGGTGGACGTTAAAAAAAACCCAGGTGGTCATAGTTTCCGGAGCCCTCCACTACGGAGTGTCTCATAATCATATGGCGGTTTAGGGACGTTAAACGCCATGCATCAGTCATCAACATCAATCAGGGAAGCCCTGCTGCGGGGTGAGGACCCTGCTTCACAGCCACAAGCCAACCGCCTGACGGAAGAAGCCGCAAGAAGTCAGAACCTCTTCGCCGGCTTCTAACCGTGGAGGTGCCGGACCCCCATCACCTAGGCACGTGTACCGGGGACGGTGAGTAGAGGGCCTCCTTATCTGGCGGAACAATAAGGTTGTCATCCCTCCAACCAAACAGGTGTTTTGGAGCTGGTGGCATCGCTGATTACCAAGGTGATGGCGCGGCTGGCTTTCCTTGAAACTTGTACAACTTAAACAGCTAGCTCAACCACTTTCGATGTTAAAAATACCAGTGTGCGTAGAACATAATAACCGATTGAAAAAAAAGTGGCAGCATAACTACGGAGTGAATGATGGAGAGTGGGGCGAAGCATTCGTCTGTCCATGCGTTCGTCTGTGTGACCGTCCATGCGTCTGTTCGTGCGCCCGTCCCTGCGTTCGTTCATGCATCCGCCCCTGCGTCCTTTCATGCGTCCATCCATGCATCTGTCTGTGTGTCCGTTCGTCCAACTATTCAACACCATCTCGCATCTTTTTATGATATATTCCCCATATAGAAGCACCGCCATTCAGTGGACATTCCAAGGACTAAACGAGAGGTGGCACACGCACACTTTCTTACGGCTTGCGCTTCGGGTCTACTTCCCACCTTCAACCACCTTGAGTTCATGGTATATACTAGTTCACTGTATTCATGGCACTGCGGCCCAATGCTCGCTAAACCTTTCTAAAACCAAGGAGGTTACACCCAGCGAGTATAACGTAGGAACCTTTTCCTGTCAGACAGGGCTCAATGTACATGCCAGTGGCTGCTATTGCGAAATGAGAGACAGGAGGATTCAGCTTTTAATTTCTTACGGCTTGCGCTTCGTATCTGCCTCCTCCCTTTAACCACCTCGAATTCATTCATGGTATATACTAGTTCATTGTATTCATGGCCCTGCGGCTCAACGCTCGCTAAACCTTTCTAAAACTAAGGAGGTTACACCCAGCGAGTATAATGTAGCAACCCTTTCTTGTCCGATAGTGCTCAATGTACATGCTAATGTCTGCTAATGGCGATTGCAGCGTGCGCGTTGACTAAAAGCCGAATGCTCCTGGCTCTCATTCCCCATTAGCAGCCATTGGCATGTAGATTGAGCACTATTTTTTATTGTTAAACAACGCACAGAAGAAATCTCTCACCGGCACCACCTTGGAGGTCAAATGTTATACCTATTTTGAGTATGTGCCACTAGTGGTTACGTACTTTGAGGGACGCACAAGCCACGCCATAAGGAGCTTCGCCCCTAAAAAGCCACCCGCATTTTCCCATGGGGGATCTTGAGTAAATTCGTCGCAAAGGGGGGGGGGGGTATCGCGTGAATGTTGCGTAATTGGGTATTGCTTGGGAATGCTTAATTTTTATTTCGCATTTATTATTCTTATTCATTGAACGAATCAGAAGCGTTGCCTTCAGTGTGTGGTGAGACGCTGATGTTGAGTTGCGTCCCACAACTGGTTGAGGGTACTGTTGCGACCTTTTCGCAGGTGTCTTCCCGGGGTGGCACGATACGCGAAACGCGAGCATGCGCAGTAGGGGTGTGAATGGCGCCGCCGACGCCGAAGCGCGACATCGTGCGACAAAGAAATGCTCCGCATTTAGAAATATCAGAATGAATTTCGAATCGACAGGCGGCTAGACAGTTGGACGATAACCCACCTGTTCGTAAGAATTCGTCGCACAATTTCAAGGCACCATTCAAGCCATTTAATTACCTTGCAGTCGTTCGATTAAACGGTGAAATGGAAAGCCAACGCCTTTTGCCGCAGTACTGCTCATTATGAATATCACAAATTAACCTGTTTGGAGAGATAGCAGTACTTCGCTTTATAACTTGACCCACCACGTAGGTTTTGCAGGATCACTAAGACTAGCTAAGTCGTTCTTATTAGGCTCCATAGACAGTATTCGCACAGTGACACGCCTAGCTTGTTTGTTAAGAGGGACGGCTCAGTGCTCTCCCATAGTTGAGTACGAAGTACTCGATATTGTTAAACAATTTTTTCTAAGCAGTATTGCCTCGTAACGTGTTCGAAATCATCTCCATTCGCGGTATTCACAGCATGCAATACCTGTACGTGAAGGGGGGGGGGGAGCTGGCAATACCTCCCCCTGTAGTCATGGACAAGACAGAGTAATATCAGAACATACGCACGCTACACTTACACCTACGAAGTTTGAAAATGTTTCAGGGTGCTGGAGCTTCGCCTAAAACAATAAAACGCGACAGTGCTCTCTCGATCCATTTAAACTGCCTTCTCAATCTCTATACTGGCTTCACTTCTCGGTGGACACTTCACGGTGCCGCAAAGAAAAGAGCCTCGGTGCCCCATAACATTGACCACACAGAGCTATCCTAGAACGCCTACTGCTTGGAGGGTTGCGAAGTGGCGCCTAATCCGTCATTTTACTGAAGTACTTTCTGCGCGCAAAATGACACGCGCACCTCGTAGCTGTGCGCTTTATGGCTGCTGTTGCTACAGCTGATGGTGATAATCAATTTTGCTTGAGCGCTTTGTAATCGATGAACCTTGAAATCACCAACCTGTTCGCTGTTGACTCGGGCAGACGTGCAACGCGGCAACTAAATTTCGAGCTATGAGTGGTTTGGCGCCCTTTAATAACTGAAGGCAAACGGTGTATGGTTCTTTTCAATCAGGTATACACAGTATATAGCTCAGTATTATTAAATAGTGCAGACTTGACCCCTGCTCAGTAGTTTGCCCAGAGTAGTCTGGACAGCTGTGAGTTTGAAGGGGTGTATAGTTTGGCGGCAGTTACCCTTGTGAAGCAATCATTTGAGGCTTAGCTACGTCACTGCTTTTCTCCGTTGAATTGGCCAGTATCTCAACACGAGCCATCAGATGACCCCTTCCGCAGAGGCTCCAGGTTGAATGAGCAGCGCCTCCCTCTTCGCGGCTGACACGATCAGCCTAATGCCATTCAGGAGGCCACGTCTAGGAATTGCTTTAGGGACCACCTGATGGCCGCCGGTTTACGCCTAGGTCCCCTAAACCACAGTGGCACGTCGCCTTCGTAGAATGACTACATCGTGTGGGGGCGCTTGTCAACCGGTAAGTGTCAACCGGCTTAATGGCGTTAGCCGCCATCCGATCTAAAGGGTACAGCCATATCAATCCATCCATCGTTTCCTGGTAGCCCCGCCAGCGTCAGGTTGAAACGAAAGGGGCTCAGGACAGTACCTTGTGGGACGGATGAAAGCTTCGCAGGTGGCCAGATTTCTGGACAGGCACTAGCACCGCGGGCAGCTAGACCTCAGGTTGGGGAGTTCTGCAAGATGTCATCGAAATCCCTCAACAGGCGTCGCCATGCAGCCACCCCTAGTTTGCTTAGCATGTTCTATGCGATGCCACCAGCCGCGTTGGACAGAGTACGTGACTATTATAGACACGTGGCTTTCAGCAGCGCCTGTTTGTCTAAGGAGAGAATCCTTGTAATTGGTTTGTACTTAATCATATGGTGGTTTTGGGACGTTAAACCCCACAAATCTATCTACTTAACGACGACAACTAATGTGCTAGAGCAGAGGACTCACCGGCGCCGCGCATTGGGACACATCCCTGTTTATACGCAGTAAACAAAATATAGACAAATATGATCGATATATTTTGAAAAGCCGCATAATATTGATTTTAGGACTCGCGCGCGATAATGAAAGCCCATATATATGACATATGCAGCCTGAATAGTATCACTGTGAACTGACTGGAATGATGCCCCTTGCCTGATCACCTTTCCTTGAGTTTACTTAGCAATTACTCAAGTGCAAGATAGGAAGCAATTGGCAAATTTTTCGCGCGGCTGAATTGCTGCAGCATAGGCTGTTTCGTGAAACTTTCGGGGCCCTTTCAGGTATATATGAGTGATGACTAGTATTAACAACTATAGCTAAATGGGAGTTTTGGTCGGCACATGTTGGTTACCTAAAAATCTCATGTCGGCTAATGTTTGCTCATGCTGACCGAATGATGGTTCGTTTGGACAAGTGTGGTCGTATGTTTCTTGAATGACGAATTTTAGAAAAGGCGCACATGCTATGCAATGTACTCCAGAGCTTGACACTAGCTCGTCTGGTCAGGTAGCATGTTGAACATGAACGCTACGGTCACTGAGGAAGCTCAACAAGGACAGTTCTGATGTTTCAAAGCTTCTACATTTTCCCTGTTCATAATGCAGTGGATTTATTATTGTTAGATTGCTATGTCTAGATAAGTGTGTAATTGAACAGCGGGGCTACGTCATCTGCATTCTGAACAGGCAACATGTACTGCTACAGAAACGTCGAATTGTTCTTTCTAAATTCGAGGGTGCGCACACGTTTCACAACTATATGTTATGTGACAATTCCCTAGCACCAGAGACGTACTGCCTCAACTTTCCCATAATTTGTACAGTGCATTGTCGAAGTCGTAAAAAGCAGGGGGCACGACTTTCGGGCTGAAGGAAAGTGAATGCGCATTGGATTTCGATATTCCGCAAGAAATATGTCTCGAAAGCAATGTATTTCTGGTAGAATCTGGGCTGCGCTGTGGCCAATAATTATGATATTAACATATCTGTAGTTTCACATGCAGAAATCACGACATGCCTACGAATCACGCCATAGTGTAAGGCTCCGCACATTTCGAGCATCCGGTATTTAACTTGCGCTCGCAATCCGCAGCAGAGGGACCTCCACCATTTCGCATTCATCAAACCGCAATTGCCGTGACCCGTGTCAAACAACATTCTGCTACAGAACAGCTAATGGCTAGGTACACGAATAACGCAAAACAAGCGGCTTTATTATTTACTATCACGTGTTTCTTTTTTTCCCCTTCATTTCCCTCTGATGTGTAGCAGGCGCAAAGCTATATATAGGACGAAAATATACCGATTCCTCGTAGTCACGATGAGCCCGGACTCTGTGCAGCGTAAGTCGTTGCGCTATGCAGTGGCGTGTGAAACGACCACGCGTGAGTGGGTCGAAGCATGAGATAGCGGCGAGTGTTCTTTTTGTCACGAAGCTACCCCCTTCCGCGGTAATTTCCGCGGTAATTTGAGCATGATTCCCAGATGCAAGCAAAAAAGCCACTTTGACATACTGATGAAAGGTACGCACTATAATTATGTCCCTGTTGTTGTATGCAATGCATCGCGCACAACCAACTTTTTTTTATTGATGTAATGTAAGGAAACGTTGGCTCACCGATAGGGTGCCGGCTACTCCTTAAAAACTAGTTCGGCGTTGCGTGAAAATGCGAAGATTGATTGAATCGATCACACCTTCGCCAATGAGTGAAAGCTTCGTATGCCTTGCGTAAAGAGAACGTTGACTCGCCGACGAGAACGTTGCTATCTAGAGCTGTGCCTGTGAGCATCGAAGAGAGGTTCTCACGTCCTGACGATATCTACAACTATCTAACATGTGGTAAGGGTAAGGGTGCGAAACGTGTGGATACAAAGTTGCGTTGCGATAAGCTCTAGGCATGCCACATTATCTTACGAGAAATGATATTGTATGTCACAAGTGAAGCTAGCGCAGCTGTTACTCGTTTGTTTTCGCGGTTTCCCTTGAATTAGGCTAACGAATAGAAAAATCAGTATAGGTAGTGGAAGAGGAAAGATGACCTAACTTTATACGAAACCTTGAGCCCATTATTCTAGAAAAGTTCCGTGGTTTTCGAACAGCTCGGCGAACGCCAGCTGCGAAGGGTCTTCGTGAATAAATGTACCAGCATGAATAAATGCGGGGAAAGCTGTTTTGGTAGCCTATACTTTGCAAAAAAAAGGCATCAACACATACGGAGAAAAAAAAAAGGATTGGAACAAAGGGTATTTTAGTCCGAATACTTAGTATATGTTTCTTCTTTACAGGGCTGTAGCGGCAGTACGCGCAAAAATCTCGTGTCCTGGGAAACATCAGACGTGCATTAGGACGGAGGGAAGTGAAAGAACGCGACAAGCCAACACGCTGAAGGCTGACTTCGTAGTCACCGGGGAGGCACCAGTGATTTCCGAGTCCAAGAAGGCTGCGTGCACTTTCGTGGTGGCTCGACTCTTGTGGTACTTTAGGCTGAGCCGCTTTTTGGGGTGCCTTTTCATTGGCAACCTGAGTGGAAATACGATGAAGGACGCCGTCACCACTTGGAAGAGCCTGTACACCTTGTACGCGGTGGTTTGGTTTTCCACATTTCTCGCATGCCACGTTAACGAATTGATGAACACGTCCACGTCCGTCGACGTGGACAAGAAGTTTCACCGATACTTGAGGTTCGTATCTAGTTCGGTCGTTGTCGCAAAGGCTTGCGTAAACTACGTCTCCTTTTGCCTCGGGTCCGAAAGCCTGCTCGAGTTTATGAGGAGCGCGACGGTGTTCGAGACGTCGACTTTCTTTTCACCTGTGGTTAAAGGGAGGCTCGACCGTCGTCGACGCTTGTTCGTCGCCATCTATCGGGCTATGCTCTGCATGTCTTTTTTCGGAACGTTCATCATGAACGTCACGAGCAGTATGAAAAATCTCTTTCCGGCATCCACACCTTGGCGAGCGTTGATGGTAACGGCAGTCCTTGGCAGCAAAGTGGCAGTCTTCTGGTACGACTTCATGTTGTACGTCATCGCAACGCGTTGCTCGGAAGTGCTGCTTCGATACCTGAAGTTGGAATTGACGAGACTGGAAGCTAGCTGCTCGAACGACGTGACAGTCACTCAATACGCGCAGCTGAATTCGGCTTCAAAGGTCGCCGCGGTTCGCGTGAACGTGTGCAAGATCAAGGCCCTCAAGGCAAAGCTGGACAAAATTTGCGGTCCGGCGATCGTGGCTTCCTCATCAAGTCTGCTGGCGTTGCTCTGCCTGAACCTGTACAGATCACTCGCCCTTGACGTGCCTGAATTGGAGCTTTGGTTGCCTATCATGTACACGCTCTACTCTGGCCTCTGCTTCATCGAAATGGCTTTTGTGAGCGACGACCTTGCCAGGCAAGTAAGTAATAAAGGTCTGTTATGAAACACTTCAGGTTACGAGCATTCTGGTTTAATCACGTGATACGGACCAATGCTCTAAACTGTAGGCTTGCGAGATAGGCGGATACTGAGCACTTCAAAGTGGACCTGTAGATGAACACTCTGATTAGTTAAAATGTGGTAGTACCCCTTAGGTGCCCCTTATTACGGCGACACCACGGGCGTTCTCACGAGGAAAAAATATAGAGCTAAGAACCGCCGCATCGCAAGTTCTCTGGCCAGCCTACCATAGACGTTGACACTCCGAGCTCTTGTTGGCGAAGCACAATTTTTCTTCATGAGGTTTTTCTTCTGTGAGGCCTGTAGGGCGCCGTACTAGTTGTAGTGGCCACCGCTACGGCGATGGCGCTATGGCGCTATGGCACTCACACCGCTAGTACTAGGCTTGCTCACTAGATGGTGCTGCGGCGCTCACTCCACTGTGCAATTACAATAGGTATGATGTTGTGAGAAGAATACGGAAAGGGGTCATGGTTCCTGGTCTGACGTTCGGCAATGCAGTCTTGTGCATGAGATCAGAAGTTCAAACAAGATTAGAAATTAAGCACCGTGGAATAGGTAGGCATGTCTTAGGAGCTCTTGCGAATACACCAAATCAGGGAGTACAAGGTGATACGGGATGGACATCGTTTGAGGGCAGGGAAGCTAGCAGAAAGATAAAATTTGAGAAGCGATTGAGAGAAATGGGGGAGGAGCGTTTGGCTAGGAAGGTATTCAGCTACTTGTACATGAAGAATGTCGATACAATATGGAGAAAGCGAACCAAAAAATTGACTGGTAAATACTTAGAAAGCAGCAGGGGGCCCAACCAAAAAGAATCATCGGTTAAGAAGAAAGTGAAGAAAGCCGAGACCGATATGTGGAGAATCGGCATGATTAAGAAGTCCGCACCAGAGATCTATCGAACTTTTAAGAAGGAAATTGCCAAGGAAAGGATCTACGATAATACTCGGGGTAGTTCTCTACTGTTTGAGGCCAGGACGGGAGTATTGTGAACCAGGACATATCAGGCCAAATACGAAGGGGTAGACACGGTATGCAGTGCGTGTGGAGAGGAAGAGGAAAGTGCCGAACACTTGATAATGTTCTGTAAAGGGCTTCACCCTATAGTTCAGGATGATGGCGCTGAGTTTTTCAAAGCACTGGGGTTTAGGGACAGGGAGGGCAAAAATAGACTTTAAGCGGGTAGAATTAACTAGGAGGAGGTTATCTGATTGGTGGCTAAAGTCAAGGCACGAGTGAAAATTAAACTCTTCACTGCAAAGTACGAGTCCTCAACCTCACTATTTAAAGAAAAAAAATCTAGATTTTGGTTCACTAAGTACTACGGCTTGGTGGCGTTAGCCACCGCCCGATCTAAAGGGTACACCCATATCAATTCATCCATCCAATCCATCCACTCCGATGCGTGCTCTACTGTGACAGGAGACCGCTAGAGGCGCAGCTATAAAATGAGTTCGCTCTTGGCGCGCATCCTCTTTTGCCGGCCGTGTATGTTTCGCGCATGAGCGACGAAGACTGCAGAGAGGAGGGCTTAAAAAGCGGCTGCAGCACGCGCTGCAGTGAGAGCCCACGAAGCCGAAGCTGCGTGGAAGCATCGGCAAGAAGATCCTGAACTGAGGACCGACGAAGAGTCGGTGAAACCCGCACAAAGTGTTTGTCACGGGTTTACATGACGATCGACGAGGCAAGATTTACAGAGCATTCGCGGTTTGCCGATGTACCTCCGGAGCTGTGCCCACTTACCACCATTCGCTCCGTTAATATGCTGTGATTTCTGTGATATTTTGTCCCCCCGTAACGAAGGGCATCGCCAGAGCATGCGCTCTAGATGCCCGATGAGAGATTAAAATGAGGTTTTAGTTGGTTGCGCTTTGCGATCGGTCGACGCCTCCATGAGTATTCTGGGCATACCTCCACGCCCGATGCGTGGAAGCGAAGTCCCCGGCTAATATTGGAGAGTGTTCCTCGCTATACTAGCCGCCATTTCAATGACTGGTACAAATCTGTGTCCCAGATCAGAGGGCATATTACAGATATTGAGTAGAAAAATACTGTGCTTGTTCAGAAGATTACCGGACAATATTTCTGCTAGGGTGTAGTCCACATTATTTGAGATTTCTTTATATTCTGAAAGATTAGTGAAATTCTATCGGTTACCGGGGTTCAGTAGCCTGTTTTGTCTTCATTGTAAATCATGTCTTGTAACCGGCTAGTGAGACCGAGGCGGTGGGCTTTTCTTGTATAAGAACGACGGGTAGTTTTTGCTGAGGCAAGCCTGTTCAAAGATATTCTTCTTGCAGTGGAATTGCGTACAGTTCTAATGTAATATTGTAATCAACTTGTGGTGAGTGCCACAATTAGCACAGAAGGATATCTGCTTGCACAAGATGCTGCAAGGCACAGTCGCTTTTGGTACAGTCGTGGTGGAAGTTATTTTTTCCATAGTTGGCTGTATGCTTTGATTCATAGAAAATAAGTGCTGAACCAGCTTTCCCTGTTGGAAACAAGTTAATTTAAAACTTCCACATAGCTGTCCAGCGTAGCCTTCATTATCCCACTCGTGATGCTGAGTTACTGAATGGTGTGTTTAATTTCTGACTCGGGCTTCATAATGCAGCTTCCAGAAGGTGAATCTACAATAGTTATCTTTTTGGCGGGGGGTCTCCTAGATACTTCATCAGCTAGGACTTCCATGGTAGCTTCGTTCTCTCCCTGCTGAGGGGGCACGGGAAGTCGCAGGGAATATGAATAATAATAGACACGGATAGGTTACACAGAATATGAAGAGGTGTACAACATCCTCACCAGGCAATCATCTTGTATCAACCACCCGTCACAAACTATTTCGAAAAAGAAAATGTTGCTTTGAAAAAAAAAAGAAGTAGCAGCATGCAGATATGGTACGATAGCTCCGGAAATTGCACCTACAATGGCACGCATGGCCCCGCCTCAGTGGTATAGTGGCTAAGGTACTCGGCTGCTGACCCACAGGTCGCAGGATGGAATCCCGGATGCGGCGGCTGCATTTCCGATGGAGGCGGAAATGTTGTAGGCCAGAGTGCTCAGACTTGGGTGCGCGGTAAAAACACCCAGGTGGTCGAAATTTCCGGAGCCCTCCACTACGGCGTCTCTCATAATCGTGTGGTGGTTTTGGGACGTTAAACCGTACATATCAGTCAATCAACTGAGACTCGCATGGGCAGCGGGTGACATCACCGGTATATATGTGTTCCTTTGGTGAATACAGCCTTCAGTTGTTAGCAGTGTCTATACCTCTCAAGGTCCGTATGTAAGCCTGAGCTAGAAAAAGTTGTTTACTTTGAGGACAGTCGCGTGTCTATGTGCTGCTATCTCGGGTCATATTTGTTTAATCAGTCGTTTAAGCAATCGATATTCATTGTACAACTGCGCTATTCTAGCAATATCATGCTCCAGTGTTGTGCTTCCTTTACCTCTATAGTTTGTCTCTTGAATCAATATGCCCAAGTGGGACTAGCGCCTCACTCTGCTGTTTCCTGGATTCTGGCGTCGAGCGTATACGGGACCCAGAACTGGAACGGCCTTCGCACCTGGATCTGCTCCTGGATGAGGATCAGTCTTTCAAGCAAGAGCGGGAAATGGGTCCTTCGCATGCCCGGCAGAAGGAAGCCCAGTCCGGGCCGTGGTTGTTATCAGTGAAAAAAAAAACTTTATCTTATGTTATTGAGCGTAGAAACCAAAGAGTTTGCTAGTATTGTCGACTGCACTGGCGCAGTTATCAATGTTAGGTATAATACATTTTACAACCTTGATTATGCACGAATTATTGCAAAACTGATGGTCGGTTATTATATAATATCGAGGCCTGTAGAACACTTCTTAAGCAGTGCTTTTAAGATCATTGAAGTATTTGTAAAGAAAAAAAATGCAGAGAGTTTGGTGGAGAGGCAAATCCGAGTATTAAAATATGAAACTATAGCGAATATGAATTTAATGACTACAGAATAACAGCATGACGAAATGGTGCAATTGCAAAGACAGACGCTTTTACGTTTCTGTGCGTGCCATTTTTGATTGTGAGTGAACTAAAAGATGCGCAAATTGTGTCTTTAAGGCAAGGAACTTGAAGGACACTTCCAAGACGGTGACGCTGATCCACTCACCGAAAGATTATGTCCAAGAGGTAAACCACGATCCTCAACGAATGCTTTCTATGTTGAAAAACCTCAGCATTTTAAAGTAGTATTTTCTCTCACGCAGCTACTGTATCTACACAGCGTCATTGAACCCGACGAGATGTGCTTGACCGGCGCAAGCTTCTTTCGCCTTGATCGGGGGCTCCTTGTTACGGTAAGCCGTATAACGTCACAAGGTCACATGAAATCACAAAAAAAGTTGAATAAAGTCACCTTTTACGCTCCGTACGAGTGAGGGTACAGAAATGTGCATCAGCCGTGCGCTCCTTTTCAAAACCTGTTTGTAAGAAGACACAGACGTGTGTGGCGCTGGCTATTTCTCATCTCTGACGTGGTAAGTGAGTTTCGATGCTCCAGAAGTATTACACAGTCAATGATAAGATAACGCATATCGCATTGGTGCACTGATATTGCTTACGAAATTTTTTTTGACATGTAGAACACGCACTAAGACGAGTAATCTTTTTCGAGCAGGCATGACACAAATTTGAGACAACTCAAAAGGGACATTTTTTGTTTCCTCAGTATGCAGAGTTAAGACGTTTGCTCACCACACACCTGAGTCTGCCGACACGTTCGAAATATTTTAATATATTTTGAAGGTGTCGGAACTGAGCAGGAGGAAGCTAGCCCCAAAGCAATGGACATTATGGAGAATGTCCCATGGACAATGGACGTGCGGGATGCAGAGTTTGCGAACTCTGCCTCCCGAACGCAGCTTTAATCGCACAAGTCACTGAATGGGAATGGCTGTCTTTCCGTGACGTCACACTACCCTAGCACGTGACAGAGACGCCACGCCTTCGATATCAAAACCTAAAGTTTGTTCTTTAGACAGCACTAATAAAAATATATGCAATGCACTCCCAGGCTCCATACCAGACCTGTTAAGATTCTCGAAACTCTTGTAATTAAGACCAACAACCCAAAAACAATTTCGTCTCTATAGTCACTCTTCCAGGATTCATTCATCTTCTAAAGCAAAATATCCCTGCAAGAACGTGCAGACCTATGGACTTAACATTTCTTTCTGTGAGTGCTACTTTCAAAACCACGAACTGCTGGATGCTTGGTAGATGTAGCGGGATTGTTGCGCTGCTACGAATACACCTAGTTTAGAGATTGTTGTAAACACTTGCTGCTAACAGGCACACTTCTCTGCGGTCGTTGTAGAATAATCTGCACCAGAAACACGTATCAAAACCAATATCACTCAAAAAATGTTTTTTTTTTGTAGCTGTGCTGAAAATTTTTTCAATTGTTGTACAGAGTTTATCCAGACTAGGCTGTGTTTCTGCAGCCAAGATGTCTAAAATGTTAACGTGCTTCGAGAAGACTGACTGATAAAGTCAGTCTAACTTCTTATCATCAGAATAACTTCTTAAGGTTGCCTACATATTTGCATTTGAAGAAACAAATGTTTTCGACCTGAAATAAGCGAAAGCAGGTAACTTAATTTAAGGGGCTGATTTGTGCTTCCGATACAGCTTGGCTCCTCCAAACAGACAGTACAGGAAACCCATAGGCGAAATCAACTTTTGAATCACTATTTAAATAAATTACATAAATAAATACATATGTGGTAGTAATTATAGCGTGAGTGCTTTTTGGCAAGTTGGCAACATGCGACTGGCTCAGCTTCGAAGAGGGTAACAGTTGACTTCGTATTTTAGGCCAGGTGCATGTGCGAATGCGTTGGTTTCGCGCTGGCATGTCTCTCGCGAGTCCAGTGCGATCAGTTTTATTGCATTCAGCCGTCGACGTCACTGTTTTTGTGCGGCGCTTAACGCCACAGCGTTGTCACTTCGCCCTACGGTAAGCGAAGCCGTAACAGTGTTTCAGTGTGTTGAAACTACATACTGGAGGCAGCCTCGCGTTATCGCCTCAATCTACAAAGAAGCCAATCCATCCGGTAGAGATGGCAATAAAAAAGAATCAATAACAGTTTCACCAATGACAAGCGTCCCACAAAATGATTAAGCTTCACCGATGTCTGCCTTTCAAATATTCGACTTAATTGGTTGAACCTTTCCTATTAGTCAAACAAATTTAAAGCGAGTGAATGGAACAAAGAGAAGACACTGAATTTAAACCACTAGGCTCTGGAAAAGTCACGACTGCGATGCTGGGGCGATTGAATGGTGGGCGAGAGAGTGTAACAATGTTACGTCGATTCTTTGCCGGCACAGTAAGCTTGCAGTGTGATGCGCTGCCGGCCTCTGCGGGCGAATTTCTCGCAAAAACACTTTTCTGTTAGTACCGGTCCATACCTGAGAAGTGAAAGAAAAAGACGTTTCACTCTTTTTGGTTGAGGCCTATTATTAGTAATGGAGCGATAAATAAAATTAGGGAGACGTTTTGCAGACGTGGGCGCCATAGCACGAAGAGTGTCATAAACAAATATTACTTAGGCTTTTTACGTCCCATATCTACGATATTATTATGAGAGACACCAAAGCGTTTGGACTAAATGAATAAACACACAAACGAACGATTAGAGAAAGTAGAAGTTGAGCAGATGTGGCAGTAAAAAAGTACAGGAATGTGAGCGACTGTAACTGGTAATATACATTGCAGAATTTGAAGGTATCAGGAAGAAATTTATATAATGTGGTTTGAAAAGAGATAACGATAAAGTATGTTTACCAATAAGACGAGGGCTGTTTGATGTCGATAGGGATGCGAAACGGCCGGAGTGTTTTCGATAGTTAGTATGGAATAATGGTAGTAATAAATAGTTAGCTGCGAATATTGTTCGACTCGTGTTAACTAGAACAGCTTCTACTGGTGTATGGTTCCTTATTATTTTAAAGAACACTGTACATAAATAGTATTTATCAAGTCCACGTAGTGAAAGGACTCTGTGATTATGAAGCATGTTGGAAGCACATATAGCTGAATAATCTGAACGTTGGTATACAGAGGGCCTGATTTGGTAAATGATGTAGCGGTGCAATGTGTGTAAGATAAGTGGTACCCCCCGACGTGATGCAGTAGTTCAGGTGACTGTGAATTAAAGAATAATACAGGGTTGGCAGTGTTTGCTTGCTGAAACAGTACCTAGTTTTTCTTAAAATTCTAAAACTAGGAGCAAGTTAGCGCTTCTAGTGGTCGACGAGGGCATCGCGTGAAACCGATTCCCACAACGCGTGCAATCTGTCAAGCTTTTCTTTGACAGAGGAGTTCTTTGAGCCGACCGCTAGTTCGTCCACATCAAAGAGAAATATATATATGATCATGAATCAGAACGCGTGGTCTCCGCCCTGTTTTTCCGTGTTCTACTTACTCTCATGCTTTTGATTGGTCCGGCGTGGTATGATGCAACTATGATGGGCGCAGAACTAGCACAAAGAGAGAGAAAAAAGATGGGAATATACAGAAAGAAAAAGAAATGATTCAGAATACAATTCCTGGGCAAGGCCCTGATTTGAAAACGCGTATACAATCCCACGGTGAGTGCCGTAACCCCTCTTCTATCCAGGCGCACAAGCTGAGCATAGCATAGCCTTTTGTACCGTACAGAAAAGCAAGGGGGTGGAAAAATGAAAGTGGGCGTGAGGACAAGAGAAATCTGAGGAGATGAAAGCATAGCGAAAAAAAGAGAGAAGGAGTGCAAGAAAGAGAAGAGAGCCAAACAAAAAATGAAAAAAAGAGGAAGAACATACATATAGCTTATGAAAAAACAGAAACTAAAAAAGTGGGTTTATAAAGGAAATATGGGCTCAAAAAGAGAGCCAGAATCAATGAAAGAGATAGACACAAAAATATGTGAAAAAAAGACAGTGAGAAAAAAGAGGGAGAGAACAAAAGGGAAGGAATAGAAAAAAAGTACATATTAAGAGAGGCAGAAACATTAGAGAAAAAGGGAGAAATAAAGAAGATAAACGCAAGCCACCCAGCTCCGTAGTTACTTGCAGTTTGGTACTAGAACTGCAAATTTGCCTTAACTTTTGAATGCAACAATCTCTTTCATCAGCGTTTCATTCAAAAGCTGCCTGGGTACTTGATAGCTATTTATATTGTAGTTTTATCGTGTCCTGTAAGCTAGCGATTATTAAAAAAGCCTAAAGAAAAACGAGACATTGCATTGCACGTTAGCGAAGTGGAGCGTGTCTTTTAACGCAGACATTCCTACAGATATACCTGCCTTCTTTTTTCAGGTGGCTGGTTCCGTAATAACTTTCGCCGTAATATTAATGCAGACTGGCGATGACTTGAAACATCGGATGGGCCTGCATTAAGGCGAAACGCTGCAAGAGAAAGAGTACGTGTCCAGAAAGCCCCACGACTGAGACTTTTTGGCTGAACCAAATAAAACGTGGTTGTTTGACAGCAGTAGAGTCGATGTCCTACGTCGAGAACCACTCGCATTACACTGAAGGTGTCGCAGAGCTGTCATCATCACGGAACTCATCAAACCCAGTGCTGTGCTTGCTGTGGCCACACCATCCCGCGAACTTATACAGAATAACACTGGGTTTGTTGTGTATGCTTGCTGAAATAGGCCTAGCTTTTAGTAAAATTCTAAAACGAAGAGCAAGCTTGCGCTTCAGATGGGTGATGCCGGCTTCGCATGAAACCAATTCCCGCAATGCGTGCAATCGGCCAAGTTTTTTTTTTACAGCGAAAGCTGTTATAGGATCATAACACGGTTCACGCGCGGCGCCGTAGCTGTCCGCCGCCGGTGTCCGCAACCACTATCACATGAAATGGGGAAAAAACTCAGTAAATAAAAAATGCCCCCACCTCCCGAAGTGAATTGTGAGGAAATGCGACAATTCCTTTCGGGGAGGGTACCTCACGATTCTCTTCGGGGAGGGTACCGTTGCCGTCAGACATTGAAGCTTCGACAGCTTCTGCCATCGCCTTAAGAGGCGCCCAGCCAGCGAACAGTCGAGAGTGAGGATCTAGCGGACGGGAGAGTGGGTGGCCAGTGTTCTAGGCTCCGTGTTGGCGTTTCACATCGACGTCGTGAGCACACATTTCCGGATGTTCTTGAGATGCGCCCAGTGGATGGAAGAGTGGGGCGCAGGAAAGAGAGAAAGAGAGAGAGAGCGAATGGTGGGAGAAGGAGCAGCGAAGCACTGTATTCACCCTCTCCAACACTCTCTCGCACCACGTGCTCCAGTTGCTAGGGGCGAGAGCAAACGTGCACTCCCGCAGCCAACGTCGGCGTTGCCGCAGCTGTTGCTATGGAGAGGGAGTGAGAGCAGATAGAGAACACCTGCTGGGGCGTGGACACCAGCGTGGACAACGCCGGACGCCTGACGAAGCCCGACTAACAAATTCATGATGATAAAGGGCGCGAAAAAACGACACACAACAGAGAAGAAGTACACGGGACGACGCGCTACTAGCAACTGGAATATTTTATTCAGGAAACACCATTTATACCGCAGTGACATCAATTTTAACCCAACGAATCGACCAAAAAAAACTAAAAACTAAAACTACATGCTCAGCATGCCTACAAGTAACGTTGCAGATAGGCTATCTCCCCTTCCTGCAGACTGATAGAGGGGTGGCTGATGCAATCAGGCCCCTCCCTCTGGATAAAGAGGGCTTCTATAATCTCCCTCTCCGCTGAGCCCCTGTGCCTGCTTTCGCACGGCCTTAAGAGAGTGGCTTCGAGGTATGGGGTGGATCTTGTGTTCTCCGCAGAAAACAAGGTGGGCCGCATCTGCTCAGCGGTTGGTAAAAAGACAGGTAGGCCAAAGCAGTGTGAAAAAAGAGGCTGTGCCATTAAGCACGTAAGGCAGTTCGTTCCTTGCGCACGTGGTGTTGTATATAGAATACCACTGCCGTGCGGCAAGGTATACATAGGACAAACTGGTAGATGCCTCAACGTGCGGTTGCGAGAGCACAGCAGCTCTTTAATAGGAAGACCGTTCACGCATCTGGCGATGCATTGCAGAGGGTGCGATCAGGGTAACTGTAAGCCTGCATTTGAGCAGACAACTGTAATCTACAGGCACAGGGGCTCAGCGGAGAGGGAGATTATAGAAGCCCTCTTTATCCAGAGGGAGGGGCCTGATTGCATCAGCCACCCCTCTATCAGTCTGCAGGAAGGGGAGATAGCCTATCTGCAACGTTACTTGTAGGCATGCTGAGCATGTAGTTTTAGTTTTTAGTTTTTTTTTTGGTCGATTTGTTGGGTTAAAATTGATGTCACTGCGGTATAAATGGTGTTTCCTGAATAAAATATTCCAGTTGCTAGTAGCGCGTCGTCCCGTGTACTTCTTCTCTGTTGTGTGTCGTTTTTTCGCGCCCTTTATCATCATGAACCAGCACCAACTCGCCCAACTTTTTACTTTACTAACAAATTCATTCGCACTTAAGAACAGCAAGGGCACAACGGGATTTGGACCCGGGTCCCCTGCGTGCCAGTTCACAGAGTCACACTGGTGCTTGGAACTCTTTTCCAAACTTACCTTAGACAGGCGTGATTTCAGTAAGTGAATCGGGTTAATATGAGTAATAAAGCGTATTAGAACAACACATTGTGTATTGCGTAACGAGTGGGTCCTCCGGTCCTCCAACTGATTACAAAAACTTGTTCTTGGTCACTTATTAACTGTGGGACACACCCACCCGCTTCAGCCATAATAAGTGTGTAGAGGTTACCACGCTTCTCTTGAGAATGAGGAAGGAAAGCAATGTGAATGCCGGCCAACTACACTAAAGTTATTATTCGCATTCCGCAGTACCAAAATAACCAAAATGAAGTTATTTTCCTTCATCACTTATATATGACTTGGTGGGTACCCAACAAGTGTACTTGTGGCAGTTACCTAAAGAGTGACTGGAAAAGGTTCTGAAAGGACGCTCTTCCAGCTTTCGCTGTGAGTGTGCTGCGTGTTCCGCGCAGGCTTGGCGTTTTTTGATAGGGGAGGTCTTTGAGACGATCGTAAGTCCATGCATATCTAACAGAAAATTATCATCATCATGATTCAGAACGCGCTGTCTCCACCCTGTTCTTCCTCTTGTGCTTTCTGTTATGCTTTTGATTTGTCCGGCGTAGGATGTAGCAACTTTTAGTGAGTGAGAAAACAACTCACAGAGAGAGAGGAGGAGCAAGATGAGAAGAACCATATAGAAAGAAAGTGAGATTCTTCGGAAAACAGTTACTTGACAAAGCGGCATTCATAAATGCATAAAGCATGGCCTTCTACAATACAGTAGAGCAAGTGAATAGGAAAGGAAAGTCAGTGTGAGAACAAGAGGAATGAGAGGAGATTAAAGCATAGCGAAGAAAGAGAGAGAAAGCGTGCAAGAAAAGGAATACAGAGGAATAAGAAAGAGAAAAAGAGAGAAACAACATACATATAGCTCAGAAAGAAACTTTGTACTAAAGCCCATGACATAACAAAAAATTACGTAGCGGTGCATGCTCGCACCGCCGAAGGCCTGAGTTCGATTGTCACTTCAATCTCTGTTTGGATGTTTCTAAACTTTTCGATCATGGACAATGTGAGAATAAATAGTTTTCGTTCACAAGCGATGGTACCGACAACAACGCCGGAATTTCCGTTATATGGGCCATTTACTGAAAATTCAGTGAATGAAATAGAGAGATACAAGATTGAACTTTTCCTTTTGAAACGCTTCGAAGTGGACAAATGCGTAGCGACCACGCATTGAAGGAGCTAATCGCGCAGTTGACGGTCATGATGCATTAGTTCACATCACTGCTCCCTGAAAGCAACACCACCCTGCAGCCCAAGAACGATGCGAGAGTACAGTGTTACATATAAAAGGCTTGCTCGTAAAACATTCTGAGTATGCGAACATGAAGCACTTGATAGCATACCCAGCATCTGTTATCACGAAACAAAAGGTCATGGGTTCGATTCCTGGTGATTGAACTTTTTTTTTGACGTCTGATTATGTGGTTAAGTCGACGTCTTTTTCGAGACGGAAATGAATCCCTGATGTCTTGATGGAACCGCACACAAGACACTGTTGTGTTAAAAGACATGTAATATGAAGCGCAGATGCTCCTGCAAAAGGTCAGGTAACCGGCAGAGTCGTGAAGAAAAAGATTTTGTGGGCAGAGGAAGATTCATACTTCCTCAAGAGCCCTTTCTGAATGCATAGGCCAAACTCAAACGATGCGGAGCTGCCAACGTGATGTAGTTAATGGCCCCGAGAGAAAAAAATAAAGGTCCTTAAGTATTACAACTCAGGACTTTGGTATACGCATTCCCTCTACAAAAATTTTACCTTGGTTGTACTGAATTTTAAAAACTAAAGATTGGCCAAAATTATGCCTTTAAGTTTTCATTCGTTGAATATGATGTCGAATGAACCTGGTGGAGTATATGAATAACCTTTTCTTTCTTTCCTTTACAATTTTTACCTGCTCTGTGAGCGTTCATTTGTTCTTTACTAAAAAAAAAAACATTTACGTGTGACACGCAGATGTGGTTTCCTTTAAAGCTCTGGAATTGATTTATTGATTGAATAATTGATTGATTGATATGTGTCGTGTAACGTCCCAAAACAATCATATAATTAAGAGAGACGCTTTAGTGGAGGGCTCTGGAAATTCAGATCCCCTGGGGTTCTCTAACGTGCACCCATATCTGAGCACATGGGCCTGCAGCATTTGCGCTTCAATCAAAAGTCCGGAATTCAGAAAGCGGCATTAACATCGACAAAAAAGAGAGACAGAAAGAAAAAGAAACTTGAAGAAGAAATGAATAAAACACTTGCGACACTATGGTACTGCACATGTGTCTGTGGCCTTATCGCATGTGGCGTAGCACGTGAGCTCTGAGCGGAAGTACGACTGCATGCTCGCCAGAGATGTTCGCAGCTGCGTCTAGTCATCTTTTATAGCTTCAACCCTGCAGCAAAAATGCGCTTGTGGTCAACTGTAAAAGCTTTGAAATAATCGTCTACCGGAACACTGACTGTACAGACCTAAATTTGGTGGGTATTTCGTACTTCTATTAGTCTCTTTTTTTTCTTTTGATGCTGCACTAATATGGTTAAAAGAGGCGTGCCAAGTACTCTGCTCATATTTGCTTGAATTAGGTGGTCATGTTCTCAAGTCTTTGCTGCATGCCCGGAAGTCAATATTAAGGTGGTTGTCCCACTCCGGCCGCTACCACTCCGCCTTTTACGCATTATTTACGGATGCAAGGGCTCGCTGCGCTTCACAAAGAATACTGAATTGGGCAACTTCGGAAAGCTTATTATCCCCCTTTTTAAATGACATCTCATTTCAATGCCTGATCTGAAGCATTACTCAGTAGCAATGAAAATAGTGTGAGCGACAAAAGTATTTTCACTGTACAAGCCTCCATTGTACCGCGAGTATGGCGAAACTATTCAACGTAACAAAGCGGAATTTTATGTGCCTTTAAACGAAGTGCCATTCAATGTTTCTGTGAAGAGATATTGGACATAAACTAATTAGTAATTTATTTACGTTTCTATGAATATAGGCAAAATAATGAAGGTTTGTGTAGGAATATTTTTTTCTTTACAAAGCAGAACCAAAATCTTTAGGGGCTATGTAGACTACATTATATTTATTTTTCATGTGAAGTCGTTTAACGCTCAGACGAACACATGATGAATTATTATTGTGTCAATGGTGCAGTTTATGGCTTCACTTGGTCACGCATTACCGATAAAGCGACAAAACTATATAAACTGATACTCTGAACTTCTTTATAATAAAGTCGCAGGCCCTTTTATGTGATTCTGTGAAGAGAAAATTTTTTTATTTTCACTAGGAAACCTACAAGACAGCATTGATTATAGCTAATTTTTCTGCTGGCCAGTAATGCAAAAACTCGCTTTTTTTAGACGCTAACTACCAACGAGTATTGCACATTAGTACATGCATATTGTGTCTTACTCCTATTTGTACACACTAAGATTACCACTCAGTGCTTCAAAGTAAACATTTTCAATGAATCATAAATCTCACACGCTTATTTTCGTAGTAGCTCCATGAATGAAAAATCAAGTTGTTTTATGTGAGTTCAAACGTTCGCCAAAAGTGGTGCAATAAACATAATGAAACGGGTAAAACAGGTATGGATTACATCTACAGGCTTTATAGTCTGCCTCACAAGTTAAGTCTAGTCGCCGTGCGTAAAAAAAAACACCAACCGTGAAAGAAGGAGAATTGAGTAATAAATCCTTTACACTCGCACCACGTCAGCAGGTGGGGCGGTGTCATCAAGCGGCAAATGGTTTCGCTACGCCGAAAAATTGCGCATTCGTCACGCATTCGCGAAGCCAGCGTTCCCCGCCGTGTATTTGGTAATGTGCATCTGTTCGCGGCTCAGCGGCTCGTGTTTTGTGGGTTACTATGACTTTTTTTCATGCCTGTAAGGTTCAAAATTTTGAAAGAAAGGACGCTCAGATGCCGTGAGAGTGATATGTATATAGTACCGCTTCAAAGGGGACAGGATGTTTTTTTTTTTTGCTTTCTTGCCTTGCATATAAAGACTGTTCAGATTTCACATACTCGACAAAATACAAAAGTACCACAAAATACAATCAAAAACCGTCCGCTCTGAGCTGACTGTTGGTCAATGCTTTGGCATTCGTACCAATGGTTCGATGCTCACAGTCCACACTGGTACATCTTCTTGTCCCTTCACGACTTCAAGAAACTGGCCCACTGATTCGCAGAAATATTGTCACACAGATGGCACTTCTACATCCGTATTTTCGTTTTACGTTCTCAAATCTTGTAATTGCCGAAAATTTCTGAGTAAGAGTGTATGGTCAACGAAGAATAACCTGACTTCGACGCCCATGAGAATGGCCACATGAAAAAAAAAAAAATAGTGCTGATACATACACTGCAGCACGGACGAATATTTTCGATGCGAAGCATTTCTTTGCGTACCGCAATCACTTATGGTGTATATTAGCGAGGCGATCTACTCTATCTATCTATCTATCTATCTATCTATCTATCTATCTATCTATCTATCTATCTATCTATCTATCTATCTATCTATCTATCTATCTATCTATCTATCTATCTATCTATCTATCTATCTATCTATCTATCTATCTATCTATCTATCTATCTATCTATCTATCTATCTATCTATCTATCTATCTATCCGCTTCCATATGGTTGCCCTCATGATCGCGTGAACCAAAATTAGTATAGGAGGATAAGATAATATCATGAATATGACGCCATAGTCAAGACATCAATACTTTCATAATCTCGTCGCGTACGCCGTCAAACATCTTCCACTAGGGAGTGGCAGAAACCTGCGGGCGGGTATGTGCCACAGGTGATCCACACTTGGAATCTACCCAGCAACAGCGAGAACACATAGGAACAGTTTTCACACGTTAGAGTTAAGAAAAACTTGACATCGGGAACAATGATCCGACGAATGCAAAGAATAAATGTCAAGGTCCAAGAGAGAATGGAACCCAAGCTATATACTTGGCAATCAAGCATTCTACCCCAAAGTCACTCCAAGTCTCAGAACTACTTTTCAAATAGACCCATAATGTTCGTGAAACGTTAATACTGGTTGCCTTGCTGGCTGTCTAATTATATGATGATTAGATATGTAATCCTACGATACAGTCGTGACGTCGGGTTAACGACAATTGTAGTTAGGTGCCATGTGCTGAAGTCGATTTATGTAAGAGTGTTCAGGGGTACCATCCTTGCGAGCCCCAGCGCTTCATATCAGCTTCTCGCTTCTGGCGTCACTAATACTCATGTTCCACGTTGACATGATCACGCAAGAGCAAAAAAACTGATTATACTAACATCTGCAACATGTGTGTCTGCGTGCAAGATTTGTACTTATATATAACGTAATTTCATGGCGTGTCGCGATATAAAAATTGCAACATGGTCACCTTCCCTACTCATGCTTCGCGTAACGTAGAATATTAAGGTACGTAGGATATGCCGATTCATTTTTTGAAAAACTGTTCAGGCACCCCAAATGGCAAAATAGTCGACGGTGCCTGTAAGCTAATATAAAGAAACCCAGAACTTTCCAGAACAAATAGGTGTATTCCTGCTGATATAGCAGACGCATAAAAACAAACTGGTTTCTGTAACTGTTTGGCTCCCGGAAAAGTTGTGCCTTCCAATTTCTCTAGAACTGCCAGCATGCTCGTGCGTGCTAGAAAAGAAAATGAAAATGAAAAATAAAACGACCATTTCGCATGGAACCTGTTCTCAAAAACACTCCATATATTTATCGATCGGCCCCATCCTCAGACGTCCCGCCGTTTTCGCAGGCACACTACTCTGCAACGACTCTCTTACAATACAACCATATGGCACCGAAGGAAGAAGATAGAAATATTGGAACACGCGATTTTTCGTACACTTTGTTCTCGTTGGCACATGTATTTACGCGTGTACTATTTAGACTTGTATAATTGTAATACACCAGTTTTTTTCTTTTCGAGTGTTCATCGTACAATCAAAAACCACCGATTGAAGTGTATTTTGCTTTTTCCAGTGAATGGCAACCGATCTAGCAGAAAAGAAATAAATCTTGGATTGAATGTAAAATTTTAAATACATGCACAATTAACGCTACACGAACTAGATAATCTATACAATGAGGAAAATTTGCAAATAACTATACCTTATGCAGCCACTGCATGTTTATACCATATATCTTACTTTATAAGCACCCTTGACTGACCCCAGGATGCTACGTAACTCTCATTGACATTCTTAGCATCGCTGATGTCATCTGGCGGACAAACACGTGCGGAGGGTTCCCCTTCAAAGAGGGGTCGATGGTTAATAGCAGCGCCCGCATCTCTATCGATAAATTGTATGGGTGCGCATTCTAGGCGGGACAGACTTCGTGCAACGACTATTAGGGGGACAAGTCGGGGGAAGGTTGCGCCTGCCGCGTCTCCCTCGCGTGCACGTCTATTCTGACAGATTTACCTATACTCCGTTTCATACATCAGGTGCAACGCTGTGAAAGCTCTGCAAGAAGTTTGGCCAGAAACATGCGTGACTTCGCGCGTCTTGCGCTAAGCTTTCATCGTTGTAAACGCTCGTGCGAGACTAGCACAAACGCACCTGCAGAGCGTCGTGAAATGCTAAAATAAAACATCAATAAACAAGAACCAAGACAAGCCGTATAACCGGGCGTTTTCATTTCGGACGCGCAAAGCAGAAAGAAGAAAATAAATCCTGTGTGAGATAAAAAATAATCGTACTATTTCTTAGTGCGAACGCATTTATTGCAACAATTCTCGCTAGCCTTCACAGCGTTGCACTTGATGTAGGAAACGGAGTATAGGAAAAGACATTCGTAGAACACATGAACATGGGCTCAGAGGTGTGGCTCTTATGTGGGTGCCATCATAATCCCTTATAGTTTTTGAATATGCATAGCCCCCCCCCCCTTCTCCCGCCCTCCCACTAAGTGCGACACTGAGCTTGATTGTGCTGCTACCCGATAATCTGTGTTCGTGCGATCACATCGCATTTGGAAATCTACTCTTGGCAAAAATGAAGAAATTCCTGAAGCAAACACTTCATGGGAGCTTAGTTTACAATGATTTAGGCAGTAGCACACAGATAGTGAACGCGAGACGGGAAACGGCGTGAACCAACTTATGGATTATCCAACGTCATCCCATATACTAGGCGGTTCACGTAGTTTTCATAAAACGTTTAAAAAAAACCATTGGCTCTAGGAGCTTCTAACTCTACTATATTGGTGTAAATCATCTGTTCAACTAATCGTCAACGAGAGAAAGAGAGGGAGTGAGAGAGAGGTTCGTGAAAGGAAAAGACGCAACTTCTGCAGCCCTAATCAACAATAGGCTCTTTATTTAGAGGCACAAGAGGCACTTTTATTGTAGTTGGAAAGGGCGAAATTTAGAAAATAACCCCAGGATCGTTATCTTGTGCTGAATTGTGCTTGGCTGTTTCTGTAGCGTAAGTTACATTGGGGGAGGTTCAGCAGTTTCGCGTGGCAAGAAAAAAATGGCAGATCCCACGTACAGTGGCAATCGATGATATGCGAAGCACAAATGAGGAAGGTTGGTATGTCGCTTTAATATCACCGCAACGTTACGAATTGAAAGGAAACTATGCCGTACACGACTTCCGTGTCATGATTACCATGTTTGGATGTGTGGTTTACCTTCTTCTTCTATTAACGTCACGTGATGCCAAATTTAATATATTTGAAGCTAGCGAAACGGCCGCGAGCACGCTATGAACGTAGTATGTTGTCATGTTCTTGCATTACACCTGTGTCATCATTATCATGCTTCCATCAGTCTTTCGTCATCCATTGACGTCACGTAACACCAAGTTTGGTATATGTGGAGCCAGCGAAATGGCCGCGAGTGCATCATGAAGGGCCAACGCAAAGTCGATGCGCGTGCAGCAAAACGCGAGAACTCTATAGTCTAACGCCAGGTGCGACCGGCGCGACCAGCGTCCATCGCCGCGGCCCGATGGGAACCGGTGCGAAATGCGACATGCTGCATTTAGCGCCGATGCTTTACACAGAGAGCACTGCATCTCCCTCTTTTCGTGACGGTTGGACGCTGGACGCACTGAAACGTGCATGCGTCAAAGCAACGCAGCGTGGCGCGCTCCTGCGAGTATATGCCAGGACCGGTGCCTGGCGTGGCGATTCCGGCGTGACACGACGAAATGAACGCCGGCGAGCACGCGCACCTTGTCAGGTCTAAATGTATTGGCGCATTGACTGGGGCATGTAAATTTAGTTATCTTCTGACACGCATCTCATGCGTGTCAGACATGACACGCATCTCATGATTATCATGTTTGCACCAGTCCCATACCTTCATTATCCATAGGAGTCACGTAATACCAAATCTGGCATATGTGAAGCTAGCGAAACGGCCGTGAGCACATCATCGGTGTGGCGTGTAGTCATGTTGTTACATGACACGCATGTCGTGATTATCATGTTTGGATGTGTCATTTACCTATGTCGTCAGTTCGCGTCGCGTAGTACCGAGTTTGGTACATGTGAAGCTAGCCTACCGGCCGCGAGCGCGTCATGGGCGTAGCATGCAGTCATGTTGTTACAAAACACGCATCTTATGTTTATCATGTTTGTACCAGTATCATACCTTCATCATCCATTCAAGTCCCGTAATATCAAATTTTGTATAAGTGAAGCTAGTGAAACGGCCGCCAGCGCATCATGAGCGTGGCATGTAGTCATGTTATCACATGACACGCATCTCATATTAGCATGTTTGCACCAGTCGCGTACCTTCGTCATCCATTCACGTACTGTACTACCGAATTTGGTACATGTGACGATAGCAAAACGGCAACGAGCGCATCATGAGCGTGGCATGTAGTCATGTTGTTACATGACACGCATGTCATGAATTCATGTTAGGGTCTGTCACTTGTATTCGCCATGCAATCATGCCATACCATACCAGTTTTGCAACATGCCTTATGCAGCCACTGCATGTTTATAACAAGGTATAATTATTTGCAAATTTTCCTCATTGTATAAATTATCTAGTTCGTGTTGCGCTATTTAAAATTTTACATTCAATCCAAGATTTATTTCTTTTCTGCAGGATCAGTTGCCATTCACTGGAAAAAGCAAAATACACTTCAATCGGTGGTTTTTTATTGTACGATGAACACTCGAAAAGAAAAAAAAAACTGGTGTATTACAATTATGCAAGTGTAATTATTACACGCGTAGATATATGTGTCAACAAGACTAAAGTGTACTAAAAATCACGTGTTTCAATATTTCTATCTTTCTTCTTCCTTCGGTGCCATATGGTTGTATTGTAAAAGAGTCGTTGCATAGTAGTGTGACTGCGAAAATGACGGGACGTCTGAGGATGGGGCCGATCGGTAAATATATGGAGCGCTTTTTAGAAGAGACTTCATATGAACTGGTCGTTTTATCTTTCATGTTTATTTACTTTCTTTTTCTAGCAAGCACGAGCATCATTTTTTAAAGAAATCGAAACGCATAACTTTTCTGGAAGCGAAACAGTTACAGAATCCAGTTTTGTTTTATGCTTCTGCTATAACAGCAGGAATACACCTATTTGTTCTGGAAAGTTGTCGGTTTTCTTCCTATTGACTTACAGGCACCGTCGACAAGTTTGCCATTTAGGTTGCCGCAACAGTTTTTCAGAAAATAAAATGGCATATCTTACGTACATTAATAATCGACGTTATGCGAAGCATGCGCAGGAAAGTTAACCATGTTGCAATTTTTTCATCGCGACACGTCTTAAAATGACGTTATATATAAGTACAAATCTTGCACGCACACACACACGTTGCAGATGTTAGTATAATCAGTTTTTTTTGCACTTGTTGGATCATGTCAACGGGGAACATGAGTATTACCAACACCAGAAGCTACAAGCTGATATGAAGCGCTGGTGCTCGCGAGGATGGTACCCTTGAACGCTCTTACATAAATCGACTTCAGCGCATGGCACCTAACTACAATTGACGTTAACCCCACGTCACGACCGTATCGTAGGAGTACATATGTAATCATTATATAATTAGCCAGCAAGGCAACCAGAATTAACGTTTTACGAACATTAGGGTCTATTCGAAAAGCAGTACTGAGACCTGGCATAGTTTTGTGGAAGAATGCTTGGTTGCCATGTATAATGAATGGGTTCGATTGCTGCTGAGACCTTGACATTTATTCTTTGAACTCGTAGGATCAGCGTTCCCGGTGTGAGTTTTTCTTGACTCCAACGTGTGAAAACTGTTCCTATGTGTTCTCGCTGTTGCTGGGTTGATTCCAAGTGTGGATCACCTGTGGCACATACCCGCCCGCAGGTTTCTGCCACTCCCTAGGGAAAGGTGTTTGACGGCGTACGCGACGAGATTATGAAAGTATTGATGTCTTGACTATCGCGTCATATTCATGATATTATCTTGTCCTCCCATACAAATTTTGGTTCACGCGATCACGAGAACACCTATATGTAAGCGGCTAGATAGATAGACAGATAGCTAGAAATATATATATATATATAGATAGATAGATAGATAGATAGATAGATAGATAGATAGATAGATAGATAGATACGCTAATAGAAACCAATACTACTTGCTCTACGTAAAGAAATGCTTCGCATAGAAAATGTTTGTCAGTGCTGCAGTGTATGTATCCGCACTATTTTTTTTATGTGGCCATTCTCATAGGCGTCGAAGTCAGGTTATTCTTCGTTGACCATACAGGCTTACTCTGAAATTCTCGGCATTTACAAGATTTGAGACCGTCCACCGAAAATGCGGATGTAGAAGTGCGATCTTTGTGACAACATTTCTGCGAATCTGTGTGCCAGTTTCTTGAAGTCGTGACGGGACAAGAGGAGGTGCCAGAGTGGACTGTGAGCATCGTACCAATGGTACGAATGCCAAAGCATTGACCAATGGTCAGCTCAGAGCGGACGGTTTTTCATTGTATTTTGTGGTACTTTTGTATTTAAAATCTGAATAGTCTTTATATGCAAGGGAAGAAAGAAAACGTCATGTCCCCTTTGAAGTGGCACTACATACATATCACTCTCACGGCATCTAAGCGTCCTTCCTTTCACAATTTTTAACCTTACAGGTATGAAGAAACTCAAAGTAACGCGCAAAACACGAGCAGCTGAACCACAAAGAGATGCATATTACCAAAGACGCGGCGAGTGACGCTGGATTTGCGAAAGCGTGACAAAGGTGCCATTTTCGGCGTACCAAAACCATTTGCCATTTGATGACACCAACCCACCTGCTGTCGTGGTGCGAGTGGAAAGGATTTATTACTGAACTCTCCTTCTTTCACGGTTGGTGTTTGTTACGCGTGGCGACTAGACTTACCATGGGAGGCAAACTACGAAGGCTGGATTTATAATCCATACCTGTTTTACCCGTTGCATTATGTTCAATTGAGCTCCTTTTGGCAGACGTTTGAACTCACATAAAACAACTTGATTTTTATTTATTAGATGAAGGTACCTTCAAAACAACGTTTTCGAAGTTTATGATTAATTGAAAAAATTTAGTTTGAAGTACTGAGTGGTCAAGTTGGTGAGTGCAAATAGATACAAGACACAATACGCATCTACTAATGTGGAATACTCGTTGATAGTTAGCGTCTAAAAGAAAAAAAAGCTAGTTTCTATGGTACTGGCTAGCAGAAAAATTAGCTATATTCAATGCTGTCTTGTAGGTTCCGTCGTGAAAATAGAAGAATTTTCTCTTCACAGAATTACAGAAAGGGGCCTGCTTTTTTATTATATAGAAGTTCAGATTATCAACTTATGCAGTTTTGTTGCTTCATCAATAATGCGTGACCAAATGCAGCTACAAACTCCACCATTGACACAATAATAATTCATACAGTTTTCATCTGAGCAATAAGCGACTTCGCATGTAAAATAAATGTAACGTAGTCGTCTACATACCCACTAAATTATATGGTTTTGCTATGTAAAGAATAAAGACATTCCTACACAAACATTCACTTTTTGCCGATTTCTTTAGGAACGTAAATAAATTACTAATTAGTTTATGTTCAATATTTTTCATAGAAACCTTTAATGACATTTCGTCTAGAGGCACAGCAAATTCTGTTTTGTTACGTTGAATAGTTTCGCTGTACTCGCAGTACAATGGAGACTTGTACAGCGAAAATGCCTTTGTTGCTCACACTGTTTTCATTGCTACTAGGTAACGATTCTGACCGAGCAATAAAATCAAATGTCATTGAAAAGAGGAGACAATAAGCTTTCTGAAGAAGTCCAATTCAGTGTTTGTTTGTGAAGCGCAGAGAGCCCAGTGCATCCGCAAACAATGCGTAAAAGGCGGAGTGTTTGTGCCCGGAGTGGGACCACCACATTAAATCATTCGATGTCCGCATAATTTCTCCCGATGACGTAGACAGGCCTGCCAACCACATGATTTGCCCAGAGAAGAGTGAGTGATTTCTAGCGTTCTTTGAACGTATCTTTGACAAACGCATGCCAAATATCAGCCTTCTGTCTGATATTTTGTTTTCTTCATTCTCTTTTTTGGTAAGTTTTAGCCTTTCATGAAGCCTTACCAACTGTCTCATTGAGTTAACCTGCCACGCATGGGGTCAAGATTCCACACACGGGTTCGCAGGAGCATAGGCTACCGATCCACAGAGTTTTCTGGCCACTTGCAAAAAAGTGTTGCAAGGCCTCTTCAAGCTTAATTGCAAGCTTGTTCCGCGAGTATCGTGGATATTTGTTTTTTCTTGCCTACTTTTCCACCACTAATCCTGCAGCCGCGTTTTACAGGGACCCGGCAGCACTTCTACAAGTAATCATTGAATGGCGTCGCTAGGGGAGTTTATTGTCTAACAAACCGATGGCCACAAAAAAAATGTTAGTAGCCGTTAAGAAGCTAGCAAAGTTTGATATTGGCCTGGTTGTTAATCCATCTTCAACAACCAGCACAGACGGAGAAAAAACGAACGATAGAACAGAGGCAAGCGGTGACTTCCAACTGACTGTTTATTGAGAAACGCGCATGTATACATGTTATCATACCACGTCACCAGAGACTACGCGAACAGTCTCGTAACAAGCGTCAAGAAGCAGAACGTACTATCAAAAATTACAAGAGAGAGAGACCACGTCACCAGAGACTACGCGAACAGTCTCGTAACAAGCGTCAAGAAGCAGAACGTACTATCAAAAATTACAAGAGAGAGAGAGAAAAAGAGAGAGAGAGAAAAAAAGAGAGAGAGAGAAAAGCAAAGGCGGGGAGGTAAACCAGCTGGCACCCAGTTCTGTGACCTGGAGGAGAAAGGGGATGGAAAATATAGAATGTAAGAAGAAAAAAAGAAGAGGTAAAGTCCTACACTAGCATCCATAGCAGGGTGTGCGCATGCCTGGAACGTCATAGTATTCCCAACTGCCACATAGCGCGGCTCAATTTCGATTGTCTTAGATAGAGTGCGTTGCAATCTATGATGCCAAAGAAAGCTTGACAGGACTGGCTCGAAAGTATTTTCTTTTTGGGCAAGTTGTTGCATACTTGGTGCAGATAACGGAGGCGAGTAAAACATTTCGTGAAAGAGGAGGAGCAGAAGAGAGGTGGCGCTGTTGTTTCTTTCCGTCTGCTCCTCCTGTTTCACGAAATGTTTTTTTTTTTGCGCCTCAGTTATCTGTACCAAGTATCGATAACTTGTAGTGCGCTTCGAGCTGCGGGGACTTCAATACGACAATGAAAGTGAGCAGTTTGCTTATAAAAGGCACCAATACAGCGACGATATGTAGTTGTTCATCGCGGAGCGCGGAGATGCTTAGTAAAATATTTCGTCGTCTCTCTGTGGACGCGAAGGGGTAGTAAGGACACCCACGCCACTGCCATACTACATTCTCAACACTGAAAAAAAAGTCGGTATTATTGTCAGAAAGCGACAACAGCGTCGCCGCCATGAACGAAAGTCTGGGATTACTGTTGCCTAATCGGGACCATCACCTCAGTGTCACAATACAGCCGACCACCTGGCTTCTCTTTCCCGACAGCTACCAGCGCTGCCTCCAGCCCCGCTATCACCAACAATCGCCTTACATTCGTTGAGCCATAAAGAGTTGAGAAAAAGGCAAATAAATGCACATATAAAAGCAACAAAAAGCAAATCGAAATTATGTACCGTGGTATACGCTATCAAGACAAGCCAATTATTTAAGGCTCATAGCATACGAGGGCTTGCTGACGCAGGCACCCTTTTAAATTATCGAGGCCTCAATGATCACTCTTGTCTGGTCCTTCGCAGGTTTGTCAGGACCATGGTTTGATTGAACACGGGAGTACGGACACACTGAGCACAATGCTGGGCAAGAAACCCGCCTTTCTATTTTTTGCTTCGAAATTGTGCTCGTGAAACGGAATGTGCAGCCAAGATATTTCAGAACACATGAAAGGGGAACACTGTACTCGACTTGGTCGCCACGTTCAACAATATAGTTTTTGTGTTTTCCATTACACTTTTGCGACGACTGCATGCTTCCCAGACATGCGCTTGCACATTATTGATACAGTTTGTGCAGAACAGAAGAAACTACAGAAACACCCGAACTAAACGTACTGTTTTGAGCCTACGTAAGTAATGACTGCCACCTTCCCCCTTGACAGTGTCTGTCCTTCGGCAACTCTATTGTCTTATCTGATTTTTGTTCGCAGTGCCTCCACCGGAGAGTGAGCAGATATGTCGACTGACCCACTTGCTCAAATCTAGCTATGAGCACTTTGAAGCGGCCATCAACTGTGTGAAGGCAGGATCGGAGAGAGCATTCATGGACAAGCGTGTGGGTCTGCGTGCACCGATCTGGTGAAAGGGGTTCGTGTGCACACTTGCTAGCGAAACCAAAACTTATGCTCTGATGAGCGCCACTATATAGAAGACGACCAGAGTGACTTCATGGTTCCTGCTTGATCGATTGATTAATATGTGGGGTTTAACGTCTCCAAACCACCATATGATTAAGAGGGACGCCGTAGTGAAGGGCTCTCGAAATTCCGACCACCTGGGGTTCTTTAATGTGCATTCAAATCTGAGCGCGTGGGCCTACAACATTTTTGCCTCGATCAAAATGCAGCCCCCCCGCGAGGATTTCATCTCGCGACCTGCAAGTCAGCAGCGTAGTACCTTATCCACTAGACCACCGCGGTGGGGCTATTGCTTCAGTCGGCGATTGTAGTAGTGTTAGTTCTTAAGCGTTAGTTATTACACGCGCACCATGCGGGCTCAAGTCAAAAAAAAAAAAAACTCGTGCAAACATGAAGTGTAGTCGATCGATGGTTGGTGGAACGACGCTCACTCATTCTAGACGCATCGGAAGAGTATGGCAGTTTCGCTTTTGCGAGTTCTTGTTTCGGTTTCGCCAGTTAAATCTGTAAGATTTCAGTCCTCACAAATAATTGATAACAGCTGCTTTTCTGAAATCTCAGAATTGACAGCAGCCTCCTGGCAGGAAGGGCTGCAAATTTTACCATTTAATCTTGTCACATGTCCCCGCTAAATAAACCTTTATTGTCTTAACTTCTTTATTGCTTTTGTAATTGATGCCTTTGCTCAGTCCGAGATGCCTTCCGCCACAGAAAAAAGCAATTATGAAGAAAGATTCAAAATATTACAAACTTTACGTATTGCTGGTGAATTTCGGGCACATCTATTTAGACATGCAGTATAAACCTTTAAAACAATTTCATTAAAACTCAAAGACTTAGCTTGCCAGTGTTTAAGCTTTATAACTTTTCTGCCATCATATAAACTTTATCCGGTGTGGCACGACCAATAGTTTTGCAAACATCCGAGAGAAATTCAGTAGATAATCGCTGTAATAATACACCAACATGAGTCCTACTTTGTACTTGTACGCTTCAGCCCGAGTGCCACCGCGTATCAATCGTACATGTGCTATTTTACCATATGCGGCAAGAATATATCCACTAATGTTTTGTGTTCTGCTTCGTAAAATCATCATTTGAACAAGCTGCATTGTACTGTATTTGTCTATTGTGAATCAGCTAAAGCTCTTCAGTGACGTTTCAAAGTAATTTGTACATAGTACTTTACGATGTCCTTTCCCACTCGCGTAACAGCCCGCGAGGGTTTACGGTATCATAACTAATCAAAAATAAATAAAAAATCAACTAAAGAGGGTTAGTCACAGTGACGAGAGAATTAAGACTGTCTGATATTTTTTGTTTGTTTCATTGTACAGGCTGACGAACGGCTTTGCAAAAAATAACACTAGGAATGAATACAGGAAGGCACCTTCATACAAATGATGGATTTGACAGCTTTCCGACGGAGCGTATTTTCTCTCCAATCCACCGTTTAAGCAACAAACACTGCGTATATACCCTGCTGCTCTAGAAAAGAAGGTGGAGGCTATCAGAGAAGACGACAGTGAACACGATGTTCACGCCGTGAATACAGTCTTCTGCATTGGGTTTGAGCCATCAGATGAGAAGAAGAAGATCGTGAGTGATGTCTTCTTCCGCATTTGGGCTATCTGTAACCTCGCAGGCAACGAAGAAGTTTGAAACAAAGGCATAAGTGATGGAACCACTGTCCGACCAGTGTGCTGAGAGTTACCTCGAGTTCTTGAAGGCTGGCAAGCCCACCAAGCCTACCTTGGACTACCTTGACAGGCTAATTAGGTTGAACCTGGAGCGAGTCACCTTCGAAAACCTGGACGTGCTTCTGCAGCGACGCGTCAGCTTGGACGCCGAGACCATCTTGGGAAAGGTGACGGGACGAGGCCGTGGAGGCTACTGTTTCGAGCTGAACTCCCTCTTCGGCCGCCTTCTGCTGGCTCTCGGCTACAGCCTGAAACTGAGGGCGGCCCGCCTGCGTCTCACGACTCCCGACGACTCGTCCAAACGCACGCGGCTGTCCCACATGGTCCTGCTGGTCGAGCTGGGCGACAGCGACCGCTACATCGTGGACGTCGGCATCGGGCAGTGCGGACTGCACCGGGCACTGCCCGTGGCCGGTGACGCGGCGCCCTTCCGCGTTCGCATCCTGGACGCCCTGGACACCTTCGAGGTCGCGGTACCCACGAGTGACGGTGGCTGGAAGGCTATCTACGTCGTCGAGCCATACGATCTCGACTGGCTCGACTTTGGCACGCTCAACTGGTACTCGTCGACTCACCCCGACAGTTCTATGCGACGCCTCCTCGTAGTGGGACGACGATCGCCCCGTGGAGATGGTTGTTGGCTGCGGCTCATTAACGACCGGTTCGTGCGCTGGTCGCCGACAAGCGGCGTCGTCGAGAAAAGGCTGATGAAAGACGAGAACGAAATTGTCGACATTCTGAGAGATGAGTTCGGGCTGAATATGAGTAGGGTGGATGACGAGGCGCCGCTTCGCATTCGCTTGCGAGAGCTGCTCGAGAGCTTGAGGCTGGGTAAGAACCTTTTTCTCAAGAAAGTGTTATGGCCCGAAAGTTGACTTTGGTGTTTATGCACAATCAACAGAAACATGCTGCAACAGCTAAGTTTTCTTTGAAACAACAATAAATGTATTTTTTCTACGTTGAATGCACGTGCATGTCAATGTCTTTCATCTCTCTGTACCGCCGCACCAAGTCATACCGAATAATGGCTGATGTTCACGCCGTGAATACATGACACGACTCTCATTGCAACCAAAAGTTTGCATGTCAGAACGGTGAAAAAAAAAAACAGCAGGCCTGCGCGGAAGGCGCAGCAACATCACAGCGAGAGCTAGAAGAGCGACCTTTCAGAGCCTTTTTATAACACTCATTGGGTAACTACTGCAAGCACACTTGCTTGATAAGCCCTAGGACATAAAAAATAAATTGTTTGGATAGTAGGCCAGCATTGCCTAGGCTATTTTGGCGTCGTACTTCTGAGAAGCGTGGTATCCGCTATACACTCGCAAAGAATTGTGTGCCAATTTTTCATGCGGTGGCTGACGACGATGAGGAATTTCGGCTGAAGTGTGTATGTGCCACAGTTAATAGAAAAACAAGAACAAGCTTTTGTAATGGGTTGTAGAATTGGACAGTCCACTGGGTATACGCTATTCACATTGTGCGACGAGTGGTTGTTTTATCGCTGTTTTAGAAAACTTTATAAGTCGTAATAACGCGATTGCTTTCCCGACATCAAGCCTGCCTAAGGCAGGTTTACCAACAAGTGACAAGCAGCGGCGTAGCTCAATGTTAGAATACTGGGCTGGCACCCAGCAGACCCAGGTTCGAGGGTCCCTGTGTCATTGGTGCTAGATTGTTTTCTAATTTTGTGCGATGTGCTTATGGACAACGGCGGTGGCAGTGGTGGCGGACAACTGCGCGTGACCCAAGTTATGATCTTATAACAGCTTCAGCTGTAAGACGATACAGCTATTGCGGCTGTGATCTGTCCCCCTCTCTCGTTGCAGTGGCCATCTGTCACCATTACCGGTAAAAATGTTGCCTTCAGCTCTGAAATGTGTACGTCATTGAACAACACTGAACAATGAAACTGAGCAATGTTGTACGAACATTGGAGTGTGTGCAACACTGTTGTACAACACTGTTGTACAACACTAAACGAGGTTCAAAACGAAGAAGCCTGAAGCCTGGTGTCTTTACGTTTCAGAGAGGGGTGCGACGATAACGCAGTAGCCAGTGGGCCAGGTGCCTTTCTTGGATCCCATGCATGTTTCGGCGTTAGGTGTTTCATAACAAAGGAGTTTTCAAAATAGGACGTTTCTGGACGAAGCGCAGGCGTGCTGTACTACGGCATTGCATAAAATTATTGTCAGGAAAAGGGGAAAAAAGAACGTCTTTAAGAAAGGCGGGTCTCATGCATCTATTTCTACCTCTTTGTTTCTGCCTCATATGGCACTTGCAACAGGTAGGTATGAACTATACTCTGGTATTCACAATCATCTCGAACATTTTTTGCACAACTCTATACATATACGAGTTGCGTGTGAAACTACCACGTGAAATCTGGTCGAAATATTATCTTGTGGCGAACGCTATGTTATACAAAGAAACCTTCCCTTCCACGTAAGGTTTTCGCAGTAAAAACGGAGCGAGGTGCATACGCCCTGTAAATTACTACCAGTCTAACATGTGGTAAGGTGTCATGGGACGATGCGAGTAAATACAAAAGTACGTTTCAACAAGGTCCAGATTACCACTCGTTATGCAAAGTGATCGTGTCGGATGTCTGCTACAGCGAGGCGAGCTTATCTTTGGTTGTTTGTCGCTGTTATCCTAAAATAAGTAAAAAAATAACAAAACATCTCTAAGTAGCAGATGGAGAGAGAAGAAGCCACTGATTATATGTCTCGAAGCGACTTATTCTATGAAGGTTTAGTGTTCTTTTTTTAAATTTCAAACGCTTGTGAAATTTGAGCTGCAGGAAATTTGTTACATTGCGTCATCACAGAGAAACGTGGAGAAAGCCATCATTCAGTTAGTGAAAGGTATTTTTGTTTCTATATAGAGAAATGAAAACAGATGCCGGAACACGCAGAGATGTAATCAAAGCCTTCTTCGGGCGACTGCTTTGTATCATTTTAATCTTCTTCACAGGGTTGTTGGGGCAATTCATGCGAGAATCACGAGGATGTTGAAACACCGGCCACGTAATATCGAGAGTGACGAAACAATGCCCCAAGCCAAGACGACGAAGGCAGACTTCGTTGTCACCGTCGAGCAAAAAAAAAAGGCTTCCGAGTAGAGTAAGGCCGCCTGCTCTTTGGTAGAGGCTCGATTATTGTGGTACGCCCGGGTGACCCGCTTTGTCGGCTGTGAGCAACTTGAGCAGCAAGACACTGAAGAACGCCGTCGCCACTTGGAAGAGCCCGTACACCGTGTACGTGGCGCTTTGGTTTTCAATTTTTCTGGGACATTAGGCCATCGCATTGAAGTACAGGTCCAGGTCCATTGACATTCACAAGACGTTTCCCTCCCAGGTACCTGGGGTTTGTTTCTTACGCCGTTGCTGTGGCTAAGGTGTGCATCAACTACCTGTCCTTTTGCCTCGGTTACAAAAGCTTGCTCGAGTTCATGAGGGGCGCGACGGCGTTAGAGATGTCCACCACCTTTTCAGCCACGATTAAAACATGGCGCGACCGTGGTCAACGCCTGTTTGACGCCATCATCAGGGCCATGCTCTTCACGTCTTTAGTCAGTGCATTCATCATCGCCGTCCCGGCCGTTTTGAGAAAGCTCCCACCGACGTCCACTTTTTGGCAGGGTGTGGTCGGAACGGTAGTCCTTTGAGGCGAAATGGCCTTCTTCTTGTACGACTCTACGTTACGTGTCATCACGACGCGTTGCACAGAAGCTCTGCTTTGATACCTACAGTCTCAGTCTTTGAGACTCGAAGCCTCCTCGAACTAGATGTCGGTTATTCACTACACGCAGCTCAACTCGGCTTCGATGATGGCCGCGGTTCGCATGAACGTGGACAAGATCAAGGCCCTGTAGGCGAACCTGGACAAGACTTGTGGTCTACCAATCGTGGTTTCCGCTTCCATCCTGTTGGCGTTACTATGGCTCAATGTGTAGAGATCCTTTACCCGGGACAAGACTGAATTGGAGCTTTGGTTGCTCATCGTGTACATGCTCTACTCTGGCCTCTGCTTGGTCGAAATGGCTTTCGTGAGCGACGAACTCTCGAAACAAGTAAGTAATATAGGTCGGTATCAGAGCGATGTATCATTTCATCCACGTTTGTACTAGTTCATGTAATAAGCATGGGAGTGGTTGTAAGAATATCAAAGTGAAAAGAAAAGCCTGACGTGGCTTTCGTGAGCGAATACCCCCTTGGAACAAATAATATAGGCGGTTAACATAGCAATGCATCATGTCATGCGCGTTTGAATAAGTTATTGTTATAAAAATCGGAGTGATTGTAAGGAAAATGAAATGGAAGAGATAAGCGTGACGTTGTAACAGTCGCTGCCATGGAGGTCACTTCAACGCCGTCACGCGCATGGTGGGGGAGTTAGAGAAAAAGAAAGAGGAATGCAAGAGAGGAGGGAGAAAACGCACTCGACGCTGCTCCGAATGCGCGGGAGCACTTGCTGCGTAAGAAGGAAAGCCACCAATCAAGCCGGCAGGGATATGGGAATGTAAACACCTGTAATAAGGTTCAGTCCGCTGAACTACGGGCATGATAAACGTTGAAGACTTCCCAGGCATATGCACCTCGCTTCGGTATCATTGTCATAAAATTAATGTTCTTCAGTGCTCTCAAAATAGCACCCAAAAACGCATAGCCCACGGAACCACGTCGGTGTTCGCCACCATAATTTCCCCCCCCAAAAATATTCAAAGCCAAAGTGATATATTGTAAAGAGCTAACTAACAGTTCAGTGGTATTGGCTACACTAATATCAGTAATGTTGGGTACAGTATATACTTAACGCTTTTTCATGCTCAGTAAGTCTACCCACAAATGATTGTTAGCTACGCTGAGCACAATTTTTTTTTAACTGCGCTTGTTCTGCTGCCTTGTCAAAAGCATAAAAATGTGAAAAAGTGAACAAAGAGATAAATATCACAATACAAATTCAAGTACCGCTTCATGACAACTGGAGCGATGTTCGGAAAACGAGTGATCCGGAATATTGTGTACGGGAACGGGGCAGTGGTTGGGAAGTTAGAATACTTGACATAAAAAACACTATTTTCTGTCTTGCGTTCTCTCTTCCCTGCCATTCCATCACACCCCTACACAAAGTGTCAAATCAACTAGCCCAGCAGCTTGCTATTTTGAGTAATAGGAGTTCTTTTGAGAGGTGCGTGATGATATCGATGCCACTGAACAAGATACTTAAATATTTGAAGGGCCACAGTTTTGTTGCCATTAGGTTCTGATCACAGCGTTATTGTCCGCAATCTTAAGGGCGCAAAATTACATTTTTCAGGCCAGAAATTGAAAAAAAAAACATGAAGATCGTGACCATGATTCAGTCACCGTAAGAGTACCTGCAACAGGTGATCCACTAACTGCAAAGAAGCATAATATTTTGACATTTAGTGCAGGAAACTCTCACTTGCAAAAACGTTGGTTTAACATATAGTTCGCAATAAAAAGCTTCAATGATATCCCCGGTGGTTTTATTAGGAATTACAGGCAACCTATTTAAATTAGACAAACATCTGAATAATAAGTACTTCAGTTGAACGAACTTGATCTGCAGACCCAGGCTTACTTTCGAGACAACATCATCGAAGTATTGCACTCTGTAGCATTGGCGTAGCCGATGCGCATTGTCCCATCATCACCGTCATCGGCATGACTACGCCCATTGTACAGCAAAGACCACTCCCATCATCGGACAATCAATCCGGTCCTGTGCTTTCTGCTGTCACGTTAAACCCACAAACCTATTATTAATACCATAGGCCCATCTAACTTTCTTTCTTCCCCTCGTGCGTTTGCCTTCTCTGGGAATACAGTAAGTTACCGTTAAGTGACTAGCGGTTACGGTGCCTACGTGCTACGTGCCCAGCCCATGTCCACTTCTTGATTTCAACTATATCTTTATTCCCGGTTTGCTCTCTTACTCACTGTGCTCTCTTATTGTCTCTTAAGGTTACACCTATTATTTTACTTTCAATCGCCCTCTGCGTCGTCTTCAATTTAAAGGGGCTTTGCAACACTTTTTGAGCATGGCCAGAAAACGCTGTCGATAGGTACTAGAGGCTTCCGACAACACGCGAGCCAAATAATATAGCGCCGCACGCGGCCTAGAACTCGCAATAAATTATCAAAGTCAGCTGAAAATAGCTTTCTCTTTTCTCGACAAACCATGGAAAATAAGTCCAGTGAGCCCATCTATCAGCCACTGGCTGATTTGAACATGACGTGTTCGGTTGTTACAGAGGTCACCGCGAGATGCCGTCACTTGTCCACGCGTGCGCGCGCAATCGCACTGAAAAAGCAGCGTATTCGAAGAAAAAAATGCTCAAGGTCACGAGGTGCGAGTGACGTTTTTGTTTGCCACTCCTATTCCTCCCTGCTCAGCTTCTAGCACTTTCGCCGGGGCGAGAGAAGAGAAAATGTGATTGCAGCGTGTGACAAATCTTCGTGACTGCACTCGTACTGGATGGATTCTTAAAATTTTTGCGGCATTTAATTTGTGAGATAATATGCTTTTTTAGTGAATTTATTACATAGTTACTCAAGAAGTGTTTGAGAGCCTCTTTAAGCTGAAACCTTTTTTAAGCCTCCAGATTCCTTCTTTGTAGATAAGTACCGGCAAGATACAGCTGTTATGTACCTTCCTCTTGAGGGATAGTGGCAATCTACCAGTCATAATATGAAAACGCTTGCCTAATGTGATCCACCTTATCCTTACCTTTCTAATTATTTAACTCTCTTGCTTTAGCTCCGGTGTTACCTCCTGTCCTAGGTAGACATATTATTTAGTAAATTCCAGCGTCTCTCTATTCATCTCAAAACGCTGTTTTCTGCCGAGACTGTCGCACAATACCCTAGCTTTGTGCATAAACATTTTCAGACCTAATTTTCTGCTTTCCGTGTCTAGTTCAGTAATCAGGAGCTATAATTCGTTACCTGAGTTACCCATCAAGGCAATGCCATCAGCGAATCGCAGGTTACTAAGAGACTCTCCATTAACTCTTATCCATAACTCTTCCCAATCTAGAGCCCTAAAAACTTCCTGTAAACTCGCAGTGAATAGCATTACAGAGATCGTGTCTCCCTGTCCTACTATATTTATTGGGATTCTGCCGCTTTCTTTAGGGAGAACAATGGTGGCTGTGGTTCCGCTGTTAATTTCTGATTGATTGATATGTGGGGTTTCACGTCCCAAAACCACTATATGATTATGAGAGACGCCGTAGTGGAGGGCTCCGGAAATTTAGACCACCTGGGGTTCTTTAACGTGCACCCAAATCTGAGCACACGGGCCTACAACATTTCCGCCTCCATCGGAAATGAAGCCGCCGCAGCCGGGATTCGAACCCGCGCCCTGCGGGTCTGCAGCCGAGTACCTTAGCCACTAGACCACCGCGGCAGGGCCCGCTGTTAATTTCTTCCAGTATGTTTATGTGGTGTGGTGTTCATCGATGCCCTGATTCCGTAGTGCCTCCATCACTGCTAACGTTTCGACTGAGTCGAACGTCTTCTCGTATTCTGTGAAGGCTATGTATAAGGGTTGGTTGTATTCCGCGCATTTCTTTATCAATTGATTGATAGTATGAATATGGTCTATTTTGGAGTAGTTCGTACAAAATCCTGCTTGTTTTTTCAACTGTTTGAACTCCGCTGTCGCTATAATCCTTTTAGTTATTATTTTTGTAAATGGTTTGCAGAGAATGGACAGTCAGCTGATCGGTCTGTAATTTTTCAGGTCTTTGATGTCTCCTTTCACATGTAATAAGATGATGTTGGCGTTGTTCCAAGAATATGGTACTTTTTCCGACAAGAGACACTTAGTATAGAAGGTTGCCAGTTTTTCTAACACAATTTCTCCTCCATTTTCAGCAGGTCCGTTACCTTAGCCTCACCAGCGGCTTTGCCTCTGCATTTATTCTAGGGCTTTCGTTGCTTCACGTGTAGTTACTGGTAGGACATAGAATTTTTCTGGGCTATTACTGATTCTTACGATATCATCCTGGTTGTATCGGCTCCTGTACAGCTCTATCTAGAACTCCGCCACTTCAACTGTCCTATCCATATTGGTTATAACGGCGCCTTTCTTGTCCCTTAATGTAGACATCCGATTTTGCCTCTGCCCTAGTTTGCCTTCGAAGCTTTTAGGACTCTGCTGCTTTTTGCAGCCTGGTCAATACTCTCCATGTTATACCTTCTGATGTCGGCTACCTCACTCCTATTGGTTAACTTCGAAAGCTCTACTAGCTCTATTTTGTCGGTTGCATTTGAACATTTCAAAGTTTGTCGTCTCTTAGTAAGATTTTTCGTCTCCTAGGATAGTTTGTCAGTGTCCTGTCTAGCCACCGTACCTCCGACTTTCATTGCACACTCTTTGACGATACTAGAAAGAGTGTCGTATATTGTGTCAACGCTGAGGTTGGTTACAACATTTAGATTTGCGAGTCTATTCGGAAGGGAAACTCTGAATTCTTGTGTTTTCCCTCTCACTACCAGGTCATTAAGTAGCTTCTTAGGTGTCAGTTTTTGTCTTTGCGTTTTTAAACGTAGGCGAATACAAGTTTTTCCATTCTATGGTCACTGCATCTGATCTTGCCAACTACTTCTACATCCTGTAAAATGCCTGGGTGTGCACACAGAATGAAGTCTATTTAATTTTGAGTTTCCCCATTAGGACTTCGCCACGTTCATTTATGGTTAGCCTGTTTTCTGAAAAAGGCATTCGAGATTCGTAAATTAATTAGTTCTGCGAACTCTACTAATAACTACCCTTTGGCATTTCTAGAGCCGATGCCATATTCCCCCACTGCATGGTCTATCGTCTCCAGCTTGCTTCTTGCCTATTTAGGCATTATGAGCCCCCATCAGTATAATATACTGTGTCTTTACTTTAATAATTGCTGACTATAAGTTGTCATTTTGTTGAAGCATTCAACAAAATGATCATCATGGCTTGATGTAGGCGCGTAGGCCTGCTTCACTTTCATTGCACCCTTTGTTGAACTTAGTTACGATACTTGTCACCCTCTCTCTGATATTTGCTCTATGTGTCCAGCGATATTCTCTTATATAAAAAACCCCCACCTAGGGTAATCTGCTGTCAAGTAATCCTCGGTAGCATAAAACGTGCCCATTCTTCAGCACTGTATAAGCCTCACGTGTCCTCCCAACTTCGCTGAGCCTTATTACATTCCATTTAACACCCTCTAATTCCTCGAGTAGCATAACTAGGCTAGTCTAGGCTAGGTTAGTCTAGCGGTGTGGCCCGTCTAGAATTAATCCAAACAACTGCGGCAGTTTAACACCGCTTGTGCATGCACCACCGTCGAGGCAAGGTGGCCGCGCGGGAGACAAAGATGACTCACGTGCTCTTCAGTAGCTGCGCACCACTATCAAAGTGATAAATTGTTTCCAGTGTTCGTGCATAACCGAAAGAACAAGATTGCGACGAAGTTATAAAGGTAGAGGCAGGTTCAAATACTGTGTCTCAAACCGAGGCTCCAGATTATATTAGAACGTTGCGATACTTTGCCGCAGCAAAAATCTGTGACAGAGACGGTACGCGGAAAAGTACTCTCCGGACAGCTTAGTCTTTTTCTTTGTGTTTTAAGAGAGCCAGTACAAACAAAAATACCGAATTATTTCCAAAATAAATTGCACTTCGCACGTCTCTCTTTATTTATGTCATGCCCAAAGCTGCCACGTACTTTGGAGAATATCCGGTTTAGGGAATTTTCAGCCAAGTGAGCCCCCTTGACGTTCAGTCAAGTGAGAGTTGACTGTAGTATCTTCGGCGGAAATTTCTCTCATGGAGATACGGTACCTTCACAGCACAACCCAACCTGAGGAAATTTGCTTAACCAGTGCCAGCTTCTTTCGCCTTGACCGGGGACTTCTTCTTACAGTAAGTAAAATCGCACGCAAAAAAAAAACGGGTGTAGCAAGCACTATAGACGCTAGGCAGAAGAAGGCATAGCGGAACTGATCGGTTCCAAGCTTGATTGATTGATATGTGGGTTTAACGTCCCAAAACCACTATATGATTATGAGAGATGCCGTAGTGAAGGGCTCCGGAAATTTGGACCACCTGGGGTTCTTTACCGTGCACCCAAATCTGAGTACACGGGCCTACAACAATTCCGTCTCCATCGGAAATGCAGCCGCCGTAGCCGGGATTTGAACCCGTGACCTGCGGGTCAGCAGCCGAGTACCTTAGCCACTAGACCACCATGGCGGGGAAACAGCAGCGATGTTTTGCCTTATACGTTTCACTCGTTAGCGTTTCAGTAAATTAGTAGCCGTTATTTCGCGAAACCGAGCAGAACCGCGCTTCTCGCAATTCCTACGAGATCGCGAATGAGGGCTCAGACACAGATATGCCACCTGCGCACACCTCGCCTGTCACGATCGATGTTTCAAGCGCGCGCTCTGGTCTCAAGAAGACTTCAAGTTGTCCGCGGCAGCTGCTTGCTCACGATCGGTGCAGCGCCTGAGTGGCCACGAAAAAAAAAAGCCTCGTCGCGAATGGCTGACGATCCACGCCACCGTGAATAGTCACCTCCTTAACTCGTATAGTTTCTGGATCAATGGCTTCGTATGCTCAATAAGTAAGAGAAATCACGCTCTCGCGTAGTTCGCCGGGACAGGCGTCGAGTTATTTCCTAAGTTTTTTTTCTTTCGGCTGCTCGTACCCAGGTAAAGTGAATGGCAGGCATTGTTTCTCAGAATGCGTGCCAACCAGAGCACGCAACGGTTGAGTCGAATGCCATTCGCGCACGCGATTTTAAGCGACACGAGTCGCCGAAGGTGTCCTATGAAGGTATGTTGGCGTCATCGTCTTGGTAAGGTTGCTAGCTAGTGAACGTACATAACCAAAGTCATCATCACACGCTGGAACGAAAAATGTTCAGTGAGCCCGCGCAACAGTCAGCTTGAACGCAGGTACCGAGTTCAGAAAGCTTTTTTCCGTATGTAATATTGACCATGATTCTTCCATCATCAGAATTCTCTGAACATTTGCCAGAGACACAATATTAGCATCGAAAGGTTTTGTTTGCATACGTCCTGATAAGCGGTGGTTTACTTCACCGGCACATCATTACCACCATCAGCCTGACTACGCCCTATGCAGGACAAAGGCCTCTGCCATGATCCGCCAATCAACCCAGTCTTCTGTTTTACGTTGCCACGTTATACCTGCGAACTTTGTAATCTCACCGGCCGCTTGCCTCGTCTGCGAATACAGTTAGTTACCCTTAATGACTAGTAGTTAACCGGCCTACGTGCTACGTGTCCCGCCCATGTCCGCTCCTTCGTCTTAACTTGAAGTATGATATTCTTAACTCCGGTTTTGATCCAGGACCCACTCTGCTTTTTTCTTGTCTCTTAGGGATGCACCTACTTTTTTTCCCTACGCTCACTGCGTCATCTTCAATTCAAGCCAAGCTCTCTTGGTAAGCCTACAGGTTTCTCCTCCGTAGGCAAGCACTGACAAGATGCAGTTGTTATATACTTTTCTGACAGATTACCATTTATGATTTCAGAATACTTGCCGAATGTGATCCACCCAATTCTTATTCTTCAACTTATTTTACTCTCATGGCTTGGCTCCTCAGTTAATACCTGTCCTAAGTGAACATATTCCTTTTCAAGCAACAGCGTCTCTCCCCCTAACTGAAGGCGCTGTTTTCTGCCGAGACATTTGAACTTTAATTGCATAATATTTTCCGACCTACTTTGCTGCTCTCCGTGTCCAGTTCTGAAATCATGACCTGTAGTTCAGCCCTTGAGTTACTCATCAAATCAAGGCAACGTCATCAGCAAATCACAGGTTACTGATGATACTCTTTATTAATTCTTGTCCCTAACTCTTCCAAATATAGAGTCCTGAAAACCTCCTGTAAACTCGCGGTGAATAGTATTGGATAAGTTGTGTCTCTTCGCCTTGCACCCTTATTCATTGGGATTCTCTCGCTTTCTTCATGGAGAACTGTGGTGGCTGCGGATCCACTGTAGATTCTTCTAGTATGCTTATGTACGGTTCTTCAGTTCCCTGATTTCGCAGTGCCTGCATTAATGCGGATGTCTTGACTGAGTCAAATGACTTCTCGTAATCTATAAAGACTATATAGAAGGGTTGGTTGCATTCCACGAATTTTATTGCGATAGCAATTATATGGACACTCTCGGCTGAATTTTGCCGCTGGCATTGGCGGCACTAATCGTATATGTATACGTATATATATATATATATATTTGAACGCAAAAAAATAATCCAGAAAAAGACCCCGGAGCCCGGAATCGAAGTTAGGACCTCTGCTTCGTGAGGGCGAGGCTTTAACCACTCAGCCCACCAGAAGCAGCTCCTTCAACGTTCAAACGGCAAGCTATTTATACCTACAACTTACCGCTGGTGACGGGCATCTCGGCGGGAACTACTATCGTGTTTACCGCATTACCAGCGAAATGGCGCAATGAGCGCGCCTTGCCAGATTGTCACGACGCAGCGGCGCGCGCTCTCATCTCCCACGTGTACTTAGCCTCCCACGTGTACTTAGGAGGGGGGTCGCTCTCGCAAGCACTCGCTCATCTCACGGTGGGGACAATCGTACGCTTCGAGCTTTCACTTGAACGATTCCGTTGTAGTTACCGGACGCACAATAGTCACTGCACTAGTAGCACAGTCTCCGTTTGCGAAAAAGGTGCGCATTTCAGACACAGAGAAGTAACAACTGAGACGCTTATTCGTGTTCATTTGTACCTGTGAGCACGTTTCGTGCGTCACTTGTGCGTGAGAAACGCGGGACACGTTTCGATCTGCTTGCCATTTTGCGCGTGACCTTACAATTTGTCGCTATCGCGTTCATTGCTTCGCCTTTGCGGCAAAGCTATGGCTTTTTTTTATATTACCTGATTCATAGTATGAACGTGGTCTATTGTGGCCTGTATTGTGGCCTGTATGAAATATTGCTCGGTCATTTGGTTGATTAAATTATAATGTCACCCTAATTCTATCAGCTGTTATTTTTGTAAATAGGTTGTAGAAAACGGATAGTGAGCTGACCGGCCTACAATTTTTCAGGTCCTTGACGTCTTCTTTCTTACGAATTTAGATGACGGCACTAGCAGCAGAAGGTCATCGAATCAATCTTCGCTAATTTATGGCATGAGTAGGGGTGCTTGTGAGCAAGGTTGGCTGTGAAGTTGGCGGCAGTTGTGATAGGTGACAGTGGAGGAGGAGGTGTCGCTCTACCTTATTTCCGTGTGACCAGAAGTACAGCCACAGAGTTAGGCAACTAAAATGTCTTCAACTAAACTCGACGGGACTAGTTTGCTGCATGCATTAACATACGGAGTATTTCGACAGAGGCTTAACATATAGATCACGAGGGTGTGTGTCCGGTCCAAGCTCCACCCTTTTAACCCCTCCTAACCCGAAGCGACCGTTTTTCAACCTTCACTTCGGCAATCGGCAGCAACTTGTTTTTCTAAGCCTGAATATGTTGTTAGTGGTAGGCTAGTAGAGAAGGATATTCGATATCTAATACCAGCTGTAGACAGAGCTCCTGATGGCTGACCTCTAGGACTAATGGGGGCTACTTCTTACCAATAGAGCGTATACAATTGCTGCGCGTCCTATGGAGTTGCAGGAGTTGTACCCGCAACTCTTGTGCAACTCCTGTGGAGTTCAAAACTCGAGGGGATTTCCATGCGTGAATGAAGCACCAACTTATACGAGGAGATTAGTAAGCGAGTATCAGGGTCCGACCAGGTACATTAGCACGTGACGTTTCCGCCTGTGTGCTTCCTCCTTCTCTTTAAGTTCAGTATGAAGACGCATTGACGGTTTTCTGATATAATCGCATTCGGCAACAACGCCACTTTGCCTGGCGCATTTAATAAGGGAACGGACTTCCGTTCCACCTTTCCTCAAACAGCGCGCATTCAACGCGATGTCAAAATCATGTCTTCGAAAGTAGTCAGCTCAGTATGCGGCCCCAGAGGTCAACTGAACCATGCACCAGCAAAAGAAAAACTCATAATAATTGCTCTCTTGAAGCTGCTCGCAATAAAAAAAAAGGCGTGCCAGTTGCCAGACAGTGCGAGTTTATCCGTTAAAGTTGCACCTTTCATCCGCCGGCTTCACTACATGAAAAAAAAAAAGAAGTTTGTGGGGTAACCAGTTCCCGACACACGCGGATGGGGTTGATCGCTGATTTGAGGTCGCCAATTAGAGAACTTAGTCCCCGAATTTAATCCTTCATCAGGATTAAAGATGACATAATTATCATTTTCAACTCGGTTGTTAGAGGCATCTCTTCAAGCTGTGCTCTGTGACAGCTCTCATTGTCCGATAAAATTTCCGTTCTTGGTGTTAGACGCAAGAAATTGATTGACCTATTTCTGAAGCGGGCGCCATTGATCTTTGAAAGCTTATTACTCGATTCTTCCTTTCGCAAACAATGAGTAGGCTCCAAGCGGTAAGTTTCTAATACTAACGTAATATACAGCAGCTTCCTGATTTCATTCATAGAGCATTCTACAAAGTGAGACAAGTAGGTCATAACCTCCCCTCCCCCCCCTCCAAAAAAATTGCAGATCCCACGTACGGTGGGAATCGATGATATGCGAAGAATGAATGAGAAAGGTTGATATGTCACTTTAAAATCAGCACAACGTTACGAGGCGGAGGTGAATTGTGATGTACATGACTTCCATGTCATGATATATTTGAACATGTCACTTACATTCGTAGTCAACTCACATGACCTCATACTAAATTAGGTATACGTGGAGCTAGTTAAAGGGCCGTGAGCAGGCTATGAGCGTAGCATGTAGTCAAGTTATACATGACACGTATGTGATCATTATTATATTTGGACGTTTGATTAACCTTCTTCGTCTATTCACGTCACGTAACACAAACTTTGGTATAATTTGAGCTGGCGAAACGGCCGCGAGCACGGTATGAGCATAGCATGTAGTCTTGTTTTACATGACACGCATATCTTGGTTATCATGTTTGGACCTGTAATTTACATTCGTCATTCATTGAAGTCACGTAATAGCAAATTTGGTCTACGTGGAGCTATTGTAAGGGCCGTGAGCACGTGCGCCATGAGCGTAGCATGTAGTTATGCTTTACATGGCACGCATATCATATCTTATTTGGACGTGTCTTTTACCTTCGTAGTTTATCACCATCACGTGATACCAAACTTGGTACAAGTGGAGGTAGTGAAACGGCCGCGAGCGCATCATGAGCGTGGTATATGGTCATGTTCTTACATGACACGCGTGTTATAGTTATGATGCTTGCACCAGTCATATACCTTCGTCATCTATCAACGTCACGTAACACCAAATTTCGTATATGCGGAGCTAGCGAAACGGCCGCGAGCGCATCATGAAGGACCATATATACTCCGACGTAACGTTGACGAGCGCGCAGGCTTGGCGCACTGACGTATACGCTAGCAAAACGCGAGCAGACGTCAGGTGCGACCGGCGCGACCAGCGTCCATCGGCGCGACTCGGCGGCAACCAGCGCGAAATGAAACATGCTGAATTTCATGCCGATGACGTTTCCCAGCTCTACCCAGAGAGTACTACGTCTGCCTCTATTTGTAATTGAGGGACGCCGGGCGCACTCAAACGCGCATGCGTCGAAGCAACGTAGCGTGGCCGGCACGCAATCGGCACCTGGCATGGCATCAGCGTCGTGACGCGACGAAACGAACGCCGGCGCACACGCGCACCAGGTCACGTCGAAGTGTATTGGTGCTTTGAGTGTGGCATGCAGTCATGTTCTTACATGACACGCATCTCACGATTATCATGTCCGCACCAGTCAGATACCTTCGTCATACATTCACGTGACGTAATACCTAATTTGGCAGATGTGAAGCTAGCGAAATGGCGGTGAGCGCATCATAAGTGTCGCATGTAGTCATGTTGTTACATGCCATGTCATGATTTTCATAATAGGGTCTGTCGCTTGTGTTCGCCATGCAGTCAAATATAGCCTACCAGTTTTGCAACTCGTCATGTGAACAAAACCACCGCAAGAGCAGCATGAAATGTAAATCATGACATTCATGGTATACATATCATAGTTTTCATGTTATGACCATCCACTTATGTTAGTCATACATTCATGTTATAGCATACCGAGTTTGGTATCGATACCATTATTGAAACGACCAGGAGAGCTAAATGTCGTAAGCGGCTAGATAGATAGATAGATAGATAGATGGATAGATAGATAGATAGATAGACAGGTACATAGATAGATCGATAGATAGATAGATAGATAGATAGATAGATAGATAGATAGATAGATAGATAGATAGATAGATAGATAGATAGATACGTTTGAAGTCGCCAAAGTTCACAAAGAAATTCGCATTTAATATGGCGTTGCTATCCTTTGGTTCAGTGTCACGAGCAAACGATAGTGTCGTCACGCCCTCTCAAGAGAAAGCGCACTGACATGACTGTAAAATCTCTGAGGGCCTCTATATTTGTTTAACGCTAGCCCCCAGAGGCGTGTGCCAACGGCATGGGCGTTCTTAAATATGCAAGCGTCTCCATTTGCTTTATGCCGCTCCAGAATGCCCGTTAAACAGCGCTCCCCATTTCTTCTTTGAAAGGAGAATCTTAGAACAATATGAATTCTATGTGCCGCGGAGTGTTTCACGTTAGCGTACAAAGACGGCGTGATGAGATGCAGCTGGGTCGCATGACAATAACAGCGAGCTTGTTTCAGTAGAGGCGGGCTTGAGGCGTTCGAGGGCAATCCAATTTGATTGAAACTGACGTTACTAACAAAAGTAGTCGAAAGGTCCTAAAGGATGAAATATGGTTCTGATGTTTCTATCGAACGTTAAGGACTGAAGCGTGGCGAGCATAAGAAAGCTTCGGAGCTCGAGAACACATTCAGCAGTGGGCGACGTTTGTGTTGTGGCGATGCGGCTGAGTAATCTTACATAAGGCTCAACTGAGTGGCGTGGACAACCTCAGAAGGTGAGACACTGGTTGTTCTGGCGTATGACTCTAATCTCAAGCAAGAAAAGTGGCAACTAGAGTAAGTTCGGCGAATAATGCGCCATAGTAGAGGACTTGAAATGTCGGTGAAGACGTTAGACCAGTTCGTCTGACTGTCATTTAGTGCTCGTACTGGGAAGGTGCGTCGTTCCGAGAAGCCAGATAAGTTTGCTGAAGAGTGCTGAGTCAAAGAATTATATTTTGTGGACGTGCAGCCTAATTGCAGAGTGCCCCTAAGCATGAACTCAATCGGCTGTATAACTGTGTATGCTGACATAGAAACCATTGTGAGGGTAGAACTGAACACAACAGTTAATTTTCTCCTCCTCGACTAGCTTCTACACTAGCAAGGAAGGAAGATGTTTTAGGTTCGGAATGGGTCCCCTCGATGACTCGAGTGACGGTGGAAGCGCGAAGGAAGAGCCGTTGTCCGGTGAAAAAATGCTTTATTGCAACCTCAGGCGCCTGCCTTTGTCCAAGCCTGAACCTCCACTCGTGAACCGTGTGAACGAAGAAGTCTCATTTCTTTCTTGCGCGCAGGTCTCCCGCGTTCGCATTCGTGGAACCGATAAGCTTGGTCAGTGGACGGGTCTAGAACTGGCTCCGTGCTCTGCATCAGCCGCTATAATTGCACTGCACACAACACGCCGCTAAATGTTAGCTCATACTAACTCCTCCCCCCTCAAGAGTGTTACTGGATCCTCGATGTCCAGTAACGCGATAAAAAAACACTAAAAAATCGCCTAAAATAAACTCACTCTCGGTGCGTGCACATGCGTGAACCAATTTTCACTTCAATCTCAGCAGAAGAACTTTCGCGTCCTTCTGCGAAATAGACAGAGTGACACATATACACAATGCTCAAATGGTCTTCTGAAAGAAAACTCTCTCGTAATGCACAACAATGAAGAACGCACTCAGATCGCACAGCGCCAGCGCATTAGCTTGAAACAGGGCATACGCGCCGTGCATAGTCCTGCGGCTATGTTGCAGAGCGCAGAGCCAGTTCTCGACCCAAAATTGTGCGCGGCAGTTCCCGAAATTGTGCGCGGCAACGTATGGCCGATCGAGAGGTGGCACCGGAATGAATAGCCTATGTCCACCGGTAGAAGAGTTCCAAACGGTCGCTGTACCATGTATACAGTCGAAATGACATGCTGCAAGTGCAGGCAAATTGACCAAATCAGGAAGGTACGAAATACGGTGTCTTCATGCTGTTACCTGCGGAGAACGCCAAAAATAACGACAAAAAGAGAGTACTATTCTTGACCAAACATTTGTGGCACCAATATTAGCACTAAGAAATGCAAAAGACAGGATCGGGCGGCGTATACTGTCGCCTCTTGCATATTGTTGTCGTTATCAGTTGCGCCACAAATATTTCATTAGGGTATTATTATTTTTATTTTTATTTACAGATACTGCTGTCTCGATACACGAGACATAGCAGGAGTGGGTACATTCGGAAAAGGAACGGACATACATTAAGCAATATCAAAGAAACATACAAAGCATTTAACACATATTAAAAAATATGGTTAGGCAGTTCTTTCAAAAACAGTTCAATTGGTTTTTCGCGTAGGGAACCATCTAGGTTGTTCCAAATCTCAACAACGGCTGGAAAAAAAGAATGCTTAAAGCAATTTACAAATGGCTGGAAGGAAACAATGTTGAGTGGGTGAGATCGGCGCGTGGCTCGTCGTGCTGAATCACAAAAAGTAATTGGTGCTTCAATGCAACTGCGGCTGTGTACAATTTTATGTAGCAGAGTGATACGGTCAAGTGTGCGTCGGAAAGCAAGGGGTTCTAACGACAATGAGCATGCGTGAGATGAGGGAGAAAAATTGCGGTCATACCGGCCAAATATAAATCGTATTGCTTTTTTCTGTATACCCTCGAGCATACTTATGTCAAGTGCAGTATAAGGTGACCACACCGCTGAGGCATACTCTAGCAATGGTCGGACGAGCGATTTATACGCCGTTAATTTGCAATCTTTGGGAGAGTGCTTGAGTGTTCGTTTTATGTATCCCAGTTTTCGAAGTGCTCTAGCGCAAATTGTTTCAATGTGATGGTGCCACTTTAGGTTTTGAGTGTAGGTAACAAGAAGATATTTGAATGTATTATTAGAGTTTAGGTTGTGCCCATTGTAACTATAACTAAACCTTAGCGGCTGTTTTTTGTTAGTAAATGTCATTTGAACAGTTTTTTGGTAATTAATGTTCATTTGCCACGTGGCGCTCAAACCACAAAAGGACGAAAATACTTTGTTCAGAACATCTTGGTCATGAGCATTATTTACGCTAGTATATAAAACGCAGTCGTCAGCGTACAATCGCAGCTTCACTGGTGTGTCCTTAATGATCTGTGTGACATCATTAATATAAATAATGAACAATAGGGGCCCAAGCACCGAGCCCTGTGGTACCCCGGAAGTGACTGCACACGACGATGACTGCGCATGCTCAAACGTAACAAATTGTGACCTCAAACGTAGCCAATCAGCTATCCAGCCTATTATTTTGTCATCGTTAATAATACTTTTGAGTCTAGTGAGAAGTTTTTTGTGACATACTACATCAAATGCTTTGCTATAATCTATGAATATGGCGTCAACCTGTCCTCGAGTATCAAGAGCCGAAGCGATGTCGTGAGTGAATTCAATGAGCTGTGTAGTTGTAGAAAAACTAGAGCTGAAACCATGCTGATTACGGGACAATAAGTTGTTATTAGTGAGGTGCTGAAGTACATGTTTAAGAATTATGTGCTCTAAAAGCTTGCAACAGGTACACGTTAATGAAATAGGCCTGTAGTTAGAAATGAGTTGCTTATTACCTGATTTAAACACAGGAATTACATTGGCGATTTTCCAAACGGTTGGCACAATACCTGTTTCTAATGATTTAACAAAAATTATTGATAAATAACGAGCATTCCATTCTGCGTAACGCTTCAAACACATATTTGGTATGCCATCTGGCCCAGCACCTTTAGTAGTGTCGATATTCAACAGAAGATTAGGAACGCCAGTGTAGCTAATTTCAATTGCTGGAAACGAATCTATTTCCTGGCTGCTACGTATGTCAGGGGTTGTTCCATTGTCATCTCCAAATACAGTTTGAAAATACTTATTAAAGGCTTCAGAAATTTTGGATGAATTGGAGCAGGACACATTATCTATCATGAAGGTTGACGGACAGGCCGTGATAGGATTGATAGTTTTCCAAAACCTAATGGGATTATTTTTCATAAAAGAGCTTAACGTGGTATTAAAGTAAAACTTTCTGGCATCACTCATTTTAGCTTTTAGTTCAGATTTAAGCAAGTTAATTTGGGACTCCCCGTCATTACTGTGAACCCTCCGCCGCTTTCTCAGTCGCTTAATACGACGTTTAAGCTGTATAATTGACCTGGTATACCAAGGGTGTTTGGCATGATGTTTTATGCTCTTGTGAGGAACAAACTGTGCTATACATTCATTAATTATACTGTAAAATTGGTTAGTCAACGTATTAATACTGCAGTGGTCACTACTCGATAAGAAATCGTCAAAGCATGTTGCAAGTTTAGCAAAAATAGAAGTGTCGTCTGCGCATTCAAAATTCAGCACAGTCTTAAACGTTGGTCGTACTGGCTTACAAGCAACATTTGTAGCCTGATCAACATGTTACAAGCACATGTGTAGCCTGATCAACCAGCTGTGATAGATCGAAAACTAGTGACAGATTAATTAAAGAATCACAAATTATTCTGTCACGACCAGTTGATGTTAACAAATTCCAATCTATAGAGGGGGCATTAAAGTCACCGGTCAATACGAGTTTAGAACAGTCCAGCCTTTGTCCCACAATATAGTCACTGACAGTCGAAAAAACGTCTGAGGCAGAGTTAGGAGGACGATAGAGAGCACCAACAACAATAGCGAGACCATCAAGCATTAGTTTGCACCATATAGATTCAGTATTTGGGAGTTCTGACAGTAAAGAAAATTCAATACCACTTTTAATAAAAAGTGCCACTCCGCCACCACGGCCAGAAGGCCTATCTTTTCTTAGAACCGTGTAACCAGGAGGCAAGAATTCATGATCAAGGATAAATTCATTTAACCAAGTCTCGGTCACACAGATAGCTGATGGACTATGACACTCAATGAGCCAGTTAAAGTTTGCAATTTTATTAACTAGGCTTCTCGCATTTAAATTCAAAAGCGCAAAGGACTTCGCACTAAGCCGTCATTCATTGTTTGTAGCAGACAGCCGACGGCTTTCGTTAACGATAACTTTTTTCTTCTCATCCCAAGAATACCAAACGTTGTCCACCAACAAATGATCGTAGTGCAGCCTGGATTTTTTCGCATGCCTTCTTATCTCGGCTGAATTCTGCCACAGTTCCCTGCGTATCTGCCTCACGCGTTCAGAGAAGTCTGCATTTATAGATATTTTCGTGCCCTTCAACTTGCTTGCATTGCTTAAAATAGCAACCTTAGTTCTAAAATCCAGCAACTTAATAATAACAGGTCTTGGGCTAGTGCTATTGGTCTTACGCACTCCCAGCCTATGGCATCGTTCGATATCGCCACACTTAACATCTAGTTTTGATGTAATCAGTCCAGTTACTGTTTCCAGCAACTCGTCTGAAGTTTGCCCATAGTTTTCGGTTAAGCCATAGTATGAGCAGGTTATTTCTACGGGACCTATTCTCTAAATCGTCATTTTTGTGGTCCAGTTTACTAACAATCTCTCGAATGTCAGCTACGGCTTTCTCGAGTTCAGACACGCGTGGTGCAACATCAGTAATTGACGCAATGGAAAGCTCAATTTTAGTTAATCGTTCTTCGAAGGATGCAACCCTAGAGGAAAGACCTGTTATCTCCTGTGCAATTTTGGTCTGCCCCGAGAGCAACTCTCGCAACATGTCTTCGACCTCAGGACCAGGGTTACTCTCCACATCACCACACACAAGCAACAGCATTCTCAAGAAATTCATCAGCACAAAAGACATATTCATGAGGTCTGCAGGGGGTCCGGCAGCAGCAGTAAGAAATAGTTGCCACTTCTATAGCTTTTGAAATTGTACTTTAAGCTTACCTGCAAGACAGAGCATAAGAATTTGAAGCGAGTGCTTTCCATGCTGCCGCCGATTGCATCGATTCGCTCAACGTTACCTTTTTCTGTGATATTCACGCGAAAACTGCAGGAACACGCTAAAAGAAATCGGCCCTAACGTTCTTGTGTCATTAGCAAATATAATGAAATGTTGATGCATCCTTCAAGATGAAACAAGAAGTCATTTTTCTTGCAGCGAGCTGCTGGACATCGAATACCTCACTGCGTGCACAAGGCACTGGCGGTGCACAAAGACAGCACGACAGCGCGCTTCAACTAAATGACGAAAATTTCGCAAAGTCAGCAAGTATTTCTCAACCGCCAACACTCCAGCGGGATTGGGTAGGTTTCACTTGCACCGAAATTTATATATATATATATATATATATATATATATATATATATATATATATATATATATATATATATATATATATATATTCGACGCAATTTGCTGTTGACAGTTACTGCAATGACCAGGCCAGAAAAAAAAGTTTGAGATGAAAATGTTCAAGTGCCAAAAAGCGTGCGAAGTTGTTATTACAACCTAGAACGAAAGACATGACTCGTTTTGTGGAAACGAAGAAGCACTGAAACCATTCAACAGTGCTCTGAAAGCCGGTAGACTTGGGAAAGAATATAAAAAAGTCGAATGCTATGGTGATTGCTGTCTCGAAATTGTCATCCACAGTGACCGATATAGCTGATGATGGATGCGAAAGAGATCAATGTTGAAAGTCATCGTCACTTAAGCCAAGAAGTCCTGTATCTGGCCAGCGCGAAGTTTTCTTGGATCATTGTGCTACAAACTGGTGAATAGTAATTTCCTCTTACATAAGAATCTACACTGATTGGCGACTGTCTTGCAACAAAGTTTTGCAGCTGGTACGATTGAAAAACTGGTCCTGAAGTAGCACACTGTTCATATACCTCCATGATTGACGCTGTGCCACAGACGAAGGCAAAAAAACAACAACAAACAAACACGGAACGCACAGGACGAGCACTCGTCCTGTGCACTCTGTGTTCTTTTTGTCATTAGTGCTGCGTCAAGCATGCAGGCATTTTAACTAGCCTAACCATCCGTCCCACTTTTCGTGTACGTCGCCCCACGGAGATTTTACGACATCATGAAAAGCTACTGATTTATGCAGGAATGACCAGACGAACAACGTCAACGGCTGCAATATGTGTCGTCTCTATGGCTTTCTCCGCGTTTGCAGTATGCCCAGGTAAATCTACTTTACTCCAGATAGTGTGAACTGTGGCCCCTCATTGGGGTTAGTGATCGCTCGTTAGGATGATTGTCTGCATTCGACGGTTTCTAATCGCATCGAGCCTCCTCCCTCCCCCTCCCTCTCTCTTCAACCTTTGTTTTGTTCGATTGCTGCTAGTGGGGGCGATTGGAGTTCGACAATAATAGCCCAATAGAATTGCGCCTAAATTCAGCATATACAAATGCGTTATAGCCTTACGTTCTTATGACACTCACAAATGCGGTTAATGCACAAGCGATAGCGTCAGTAAAACATAATTCGTGTAATACTAAGGTCCCGTTAAGAGAAAAGGAAAGAAGAGAAAATCAAGAGCATAACGTGGCTTGGGAATTATTGATGCCACAGCGCTGCTGGGGTAAACGTTTCGGGAAGTTGAAAAAGGTTTTCAAAGCAAATAAAACAAAATTTGTATTGAAAACGTGTGCTCTTATGCATGTGAGTTTTGATTTTGTCGCCACGAACTCGTCAACGGAAGCTTCAGCGTACAAAGCTCAGGATTTCTCTAATAAAGCCATTCACCTTTTTGTGTCTAAGGCCTCGTAAGTTCCTCCTCTAGGTTCGTATACACAGCATAGAAAAAAAAGCGCACTTCTTGGAAATTTTTGTTTAAAGAAGCTCATTCTAGGCAATCGTGATGAAGAAATAGGGCTAATATAGTCTGTAGACAAATCGCAAAGCCTGCCAACCAGCCAAAACGTTGACAACTTGTGCTCCTACTTTGCTTTGCACCACAGTTTCACCTCCCGTGAGCGCCCGTGTAATCCTAAGATTGCTGGAAACGGCGCAGAAGCAGAGTGCTTATCGCATACTTCTGCCTGGAGTCACTGGCAAAGTGCACGGCTACGAATACGCTGTTGCGACGGCAAGGAACTTCAACGTGACCCACCGCGGCCGCAACATGAAGTTCCGGCGCTACTGCCGCCGTGGACGGAAGGACACCATCGAGGTACATTACAAGATTTCCGCCATATTGTCGACTATGTGGTGGGAAACATCTGATCGTGGTGAAAACGAAGGTGAAGGTAAGAAACCTGGTCTTGTGTTTCTTCGACTCCCGCCGCGGTGGTCTAGTGGCTAAGGTACTCGGCTGCTGACCCGCAGGTCGCGGGTTCGATTCCCGGCTGCGGCGGCTGCATTTCCGATGGAGGCAAAAATGTTGTAGGCCCGTGTGCTCAGATTGGGAGCACGTTAAAGAACCCCAGGTGGTCGAAATTTCCGGAGCCCTTCACTACGGCGTCTCTCATACTCATATGGTGGTTTTGGGACTTCAAACCCCACGTATCAATCAATTGTTCTTCGTGGACGAGGCGAGTTTTCTATGTACGCGGTAATCACGTGCGTTCACAGTGCTTCAACATGCGACTACACCTTTCGGTCGCATTTCGGTGGCGCGGAAACGTTGAAGGCCTCTGTACTGTGTGATATTTGTGCACGTTAAAGAACACCAGGTGTTCGTCACATCCGGTGCATACACGAGGAAAGTACGAAGTATGGGGTTGTGACACGGTCACGTTGGTGTGTAATCCGAACCGTCTGCTCTGTGGTTGCTCTTTACAGTTCATGATGGTTCAGCCCCACCAGAATTTAGGCGATCACAATCAACGTATCGCGATTCCGCCATTCATCTAGATTGTGCATGTTCGCGTGCGCATGTTTGTGTGAGTAGGGGTATCAAAACGGTTCAATGAAGGCAACGTCGTCATACATGACGCCTCAAATGTTTCGTTCAATAGTAAGAACATACAATGCACTTAATTTAGAATAGAGTATCCAAGTTTGGCAAGGACTGATGGATCCTATAGGTATCCTCGTTATGACTGAGTGGTATTGTGCAAACCACCACGATGAAGCTCGGCCGTATGCCTTGCGTAACGAAATGCGAAAATGAAAATCATAACCAAAGCGTGTACGTTTTTCATTCGTAGCTGGAATTTCTGGGCAATACATTATCGTAACCTTCGTTTTCGTGTCATTGCCTTTGCATGCTCTCGGCTTCCTTTACCTTCAAAAATTTTCCGTCGGACCTCTCCCGCCAGAATGCAACTTGACTCTGTGCCGCCGGTGGTTAGGACAAACTTCAACGAAGACGTGCTATTTTCGCATAAGAATGGCAGATACCTCCAGTTGTGATCCGTGCGATAGTGACGAGACAATGGAACATCTACAGTTTTCCTGCGATTCTTTTGCTAGTGAACGCAACGCGCGGCGCGAACCATTAAAACAAACTAGTTAATAGACCTTTTACCGAAGAGAAGATCCTCGGTTCATGGTTCTATGAGTCACAAGCCAGCAAAGCGACGTGCGCAGTGCTAGGTTTTTTAAAGTCGACTGGACTAAGTGACCGCTTATGAGAGTGCAATAGACAGCTGCACATGCACACACATGGTGTTCTTCGCATCTCCTCTCTTTATGCCCTTTTAATCCCTTCACACCTCCCAATGCAGGGTAGCAAACCTCGCGTGCGTCCGGTTGACCTCCCGGCCTTTTGTTTTTTCCCTTACTCATTTTCCTCCAACTACTAATTACCGATTTGTATCACATACAAGTTCAGAGTGCCAATGTGGCCCCTGAAATCCGGGCCTATACGTTAGATGTCACCTGGACAAACAATGGTATTGATATTGTCATATAGCCAAAAGGTTGTAGCGTTCCTTCGGTGAAAAAGGTTAATTGTTGCGCAACTGTCCTCCACAATGCAATAAATGAAAGTATAAGCGGTGAAGAAGCAGTCAATAGAGCGATATGCCCACAAGAGCGTGGTGAAAAACGAATGAAGTGGCGTGCTTTCCGCGAAATTTATACGCCAGCGTTAGTCTCTTTGTTAACATACGTTCTATTTCCCGAGAAATGTAAACATCGCCGTCATATTTCTGCAGACGTTTTTGTGCGTTTCTGAAAAGTACTTGTGTCGGCGTTAGTGCCACTCCAAACATTCTGTTTCCTTTGACATTCGTGGATCGGCGTTTATTCTTCCTGCCGAAATTATTTATGTTTCCCAAGAAATTTAAAGGCGGGCGTTGCTCTTTGTGCTAACGTTCTTTCTGTTCTTTGTGTAACTGACACAACGGCACCGGTATTCCTCCGAATTATATTTCTATTATGCGCCAAATTTATCCATAGACGTTATTCTTTCTGGATATATTCTTTGCAATTCCCGAGAAATAAAAAAAATCACTGTTATTTTTCTGTGAACATTATACACAGGCATTATTCTTCCTGATAATATTTTCTATGTTTCCAGAGACATTTACCCATCAGTGCTATTCTTTGTGCAAGCATTATTTTTTTTCCCGAAGGAAACTGCAAGACTTTAAATAAAGTGCATTGATTCATTTTTATTTCCCAATAAGTTCATAAATCAGGTGTTGCGCTTTCTGCGAATATTGCTTTGGTTTTAACAAAATATATACATCGGCGTTGCTCTTTTGCAAGCACACTTTCTATTTGCTAAAAATTGATGCATTGGCGTTATTATTACTGCAAAGGTACTCATTCACTAGGGCCAATTGTTGCCTTTGTTAACGTGATCTGTGAAACGAGCTTTGTTAGAGAGCTCGTTTCACAGACATTTATGCGTTGGTGTCGTTGGTTGTGAGCGTAAAATCATCTTTCGCCTGACCCAAAAACCAACGAATATGCAAATAAAATATTTAATAAAATTTCCCGGTGCAAGTCAAGATTGAAACAAGGCCGTTTGCGTGGCAAGCAGGTGTCTCACCACACAGTCAAGCATTCGCTTGGAAACACAGCTAAGATATTATGCAATATCTACGTAGGAATGATGACGAAAGAGGTTGCCCCAGAGATTAAATATGGCAAAGCGTAAATGATGCGTGCATCCACTCCATTATCACGCTTAGGCGTTATGCGTGAAGTGCGGTGTGATCGTGTGCACGTATTGTAGACACAATGTTTTGTTATTTACATACCCATGCAGTATGTACACAATTAACACATTGATGTACTTATTTACATATAATATTACGGACCACGAGGGTTGCGCGGATCGTTCGTATGTGTATGACCTGAAGCTCTGGGGAACGTGTCCCTCAGGGTATAACGGCCTCGTCGTTCGTGAAGTACAAAGCTAAGGGATCTTCAATTATTGATTGTAGTGGAAAAGTGGAGACCTGGATGTCTATACAAGTTCCCTGATCATTGTAATAATTATAGGTGCCTCATTTCTCAAGTATAGTATCGTTGCGGAACAATTTTACTCATATGAACTGCAGTGGAGACCACAACTCGACATCACGTGTTAGACTAGCCAGTCGTCGGGTGCCAACGGCGCGGACTACATATAGGCGTGGCCCTCTAGCGGTGTCCTATCAAGCTAGAGCACGCACCGAAAGTGGACTGTCTCCTGGGCTGTGGCGCGCCATCTAGTGAGCGCTTCTACTCTCGACGGTGGCCACAGCTGCGCTTTTAGCGGCAGCAATAAAAACTAGCGGCTACGGCAATGGACAAGCCCTGAGCGTAAGCAGCAAGCTTCTGATAACTTATCCTACTTGGAAATACAGTGAAAATAACGTTTCTGTTATAACACATGCGCCCTGCATAGAGCCTTAAAAATACAGCGAGTGATGTCACAGTAATACTGCGTGGAAGAAGCGCACATTGCTATCCGGAGTCAGAACATTACTATAATAATGACTGCATAATATTAAGCCAACCATAACGACACACACTTACTGTGCGTAATTTCCTTAAGAATGCGCAGCGAGTTCATAACAAGTTCGAAGAGGTTCATGTGCATAATGATTTCTACATGGGATAAGCCGGGTGGCGCGGGGTCTCTCCTGCGTCCTCCCTGGACAAAAAAAAAGCTTTAATCATCATCATCATCATCGTCGTCATTATCATCATCATCATCATCATAATGATTCGTTGGCCAAAGCATGCTATCCAATACGCCGAATGCAGCCGTATCTAAAACCTTTACGGACACAAGCCAGTTTCTTCTTTATTGATTACATTATAAAATCCACAATTCACACTTCTCTATAGTAACAGCATAAAGTAAAGAAAGGTACGCACTAGATGGTTGAAGCACGCCAAAGTGATACAACTTCCCTATCCCGTTCAACTCTTAAGGGTGTAGCTTTAGGATCCCTCGATTTTTTTATGGTACCAATGATGAGTAGTTGGATTGAACCAATCTTTCTGGCACACACCCGTCTCCGAGGCGCACCTGCATTAGCGCGGATCTCGGCGTGAAAGCCTCAGCTAAAACAGCTGTACGTACTCAGCTCAAAATCGCAGACTGAATTCCAAGAGAAGACAAGCGGGTGAAGGGGTGACAGAAAGTTCAGTCTCCGGAATTCTCAACGAGATTAGAAACTTTGCGGGTATGAAGTAGCAACAGCAAGCACATGATACAGTTGACTGGCGGAACATGAGAAAGACTTTTGTCCTGCAGTGGGTGTAGTCAGGCTGATGATGATGATGACATACGCAGCGTGGTTTTGAACTGGCTCGGAAATCGGAGGCACTGAAAGTTTTCTGCACCATAGGCATTTTACAGAGCCTCAGGTTTCCGCCAGCCTTTGACCAGGTAAGTTTAATACAACGACTTGGTCGCGTGACGTCGTTTTATGCTACATCACTGTGACCAATGACGGTAGAAATTTTAGTGACTTTTAAATGATCAGGTGTTATATACAAGAGCGGATGCAAGGTTTCGTAATTAATGGTTGCCTACCTGAATATCTTGCTGTTTCTTCGGGAGTTTCGCAGGAATCTCTATTGAGACATTTGCTGTTTCTAATTTACATCAACATTATTGCTCAGGATGTCTCATGCAAAGTGCATCTGTATGCGGATGATTGTGTGGTTTCCAATTGTATTAGATCCACCCCTGACCATCAGTACTTTCAACGCGATTTAGGCATGCACACTAAACAAAAATGACCTGAAATAACCTCAAAAACTGGGTAAACCATTTGTCCTCTAGCGCACTACCTTTCCTGGTTTTTTTTTACCACCTACTATCGAGGTAAAAATTTACTCTCGTGCGAACTGAGTTTTTGAACGTAGGGAGAGTAGTAATTATTTACCCCAGTGAGGTCTTGAGCGAGTATAGAGAGAGTAAATTTTCACTGCCTTCACAAGGTTTTTGAGGTGATTTCTGGGAGTTATTTCCCGTGGTAAAAAAAATAAAAAATTGACGGGTGCATTCGCCCAGAGTTGACAAATTTATTAAAGAACAGAATTTATTGAATTTATTAAATGGCAGAACTGGTGACACATAGATTCACATACAGCCAAACACGCACACACACAACAAATGCAGAATAATACACCACTCGAACAGACTGCACGCGTTTTTTTTTCTTTATTTCCGGTAAACTTCACAAACGGGTTACTAAGATATATTACAATTCACTACATACAATACAAAAAAAACTTAAAACTTAACTATAACACATCACATCCTAGAATTCCTTCATGGTCAGTAGGGCTTCTACCCTTTCTACCCACAAAGGTACACATTCGTCTGTTCTTACTACCTCAAGAAATCTTGAGATGCTTTCCTTAAAATACTCTCTTGCTGGTCTTCTGTCTGGGTCACAATGAAATCCAGCCATTCTAGAACGCCATATACAGTGCAAGGCAGTCATCATGAGAAAATCGAAAGGTAATCCATCCTCGTTCTCTATTGCCAAATACCTGATACCATGAGGGTCTAACGGAAACTCTTTTTTGATTGTCCTTTGTAATACGTCCCAAAAATAAACTCCTTCCCAACAGTGCAGGAAAACATGGTCAATAGTTTCCGGTTTCTTACAGATTAGACAGTGAGATCCCCAAGGCATATAAAACCCACGCTCCTCTAGGAAGGTTCTTACAGGAAGTGTTCCAGTGTGTAACTTGAAAAAGAACGTTTTCGCGCTTGGAGCTGCTGGCATTTTTTTTACTCGTTTAAGTACGTTCTGACCCTTGCGTGCTGTATATAGCGCTCTGTACAGTGGGACGGGAAGCATCGTGTCACATAAATCTTTGTACAGTTTTTTCTTTCCAACAGACCACAGGTAGTCAGTTGAAAAGCGAACACACAAAAACCGCACGCTGGCCACTACTTCCTTCATGTATCCTTGCACAGCCCCTGGGTTAACATGGGTGCTCACAACAAACTCGGGCAACAGTCTACTTAGTCTTGTTTGACACACTGTTAGTAGGAAAGGATCTCTCGTCTCACGAAAAAAGAAAAACCTATTTACTAACTGCTTGAAAAACAGATGTCCTAGCCCAAGGCCTCCACACTTCACCCGTCTAAACAAATTCGTGCGACTGCACCTTTCCCAGTTAGACCCCCACACAAATATTGCAAACACCCGATGTAATTTTTGCACATTGACCCGGGAACAGTACAGCACTTGCATCACATACCACAGCTTAGACACAAAAAACCAGTTGCATGCAGTAGCCCTAGCAAACATGGACAGATAAGTTGCATTCCACCTATTCGCTTTTTCTTTAATTTCTTTCGTTTGCTGTGTCCAATATTCGTCAGTACTTTTGTATGACTCGAGCGGTACTCCAAGATATTTAACTGGCGTTCTTGTCCACTTAATCGCTGCGAAAAATTCTGGTGTTGAAGGCCAATATCCATGCCAGAAGCCGAGGCATTTACCCCAGTTTATGTGGCTTCCTGTAACCTCGGCGAAATATTTAGAAACTCTGATTGATTCTTCAATACCGACATAGGTAGTGCTACAAATCGCAACATCATCAGCATATGCGAGTAGTTTGACCTCTGAAGATTGTACTCTAAACCCATTAATGATGTCATTCTGCAATATCGACTGACATAAAGTTTCAATATAGATGCAAAACAAAAGTGGACTAACAGGGCAACCTTGACGCACTGAGCGCTCGATTCTTATGGGGGGGCCCAATGTCTTGTTGATAATTAGTCTCGTACTACCGTTCCGATATGCCATGGCTACTCCGTCAATAATTATCTTACCAACATTAATGTGCTTCAATACTTCAAACAAAAGAGCGTGGGAAACGCAATCAAACGCTTTCTCCAGATCCAGCTGGAGTATGGCCACACGAGCATGACAGGTGTCAACACATTCGAGCACGGATCGCATTTTATGAACGTTAGTAACTATGGACCGACCTTTTATTCCACACGTTTGGTGTGGACCGACGATATCTTTTATTACTGACTGAAGTCTGGCCGCCAAAATTTTCATTAATATTTTGTAGTCTACGTTTGTCAGTGCGATTGGCCTGTACGCTGTGACGTGCCAGAGCTTTTCAACCTCGTCTGTTTTCGGAATCAGAACGGTACGCGATTCACCGAAGGATGGTGGTAATTTCTTTTCTTCATAAGCCTCATTAAAAACGCCCGCAAGTATTGAAGACAATTCGCTTTTAAAACATTTGTACCACTTGGCACAAAGACCATCTGGTCCTGGAGATTTCCCAGGATTTAACTTATCAATCGCCCGTTCAACTTCAGATGCAGATATAGATAATTCCAAAGCGTTTTTCACTTCCTCACTCACTTGCGGCATGAGTCCTAAATATTCGTCTTTAAATCTTTCTAGGTTTGCCTGTCTACACGCAAAAAGGTTTTCAAAATGACTTGAAAATACGGATAAAATGCTGCCCTTATCAGTTACTTCGTGACCATCCTTCTCTATTTTTTCGATATGATTCCGTCGAGCGTTCGTTTTCTCTACCCCTAACGCTCTTTTGGTTGGCGTCTCTCCAGCCGCTAAAGCCTCGGCCCTAGCACGGACGAGTGCACCGCGGTAGCGTTCCTCGTCATGCAGTGCAAGTTTCTGCTTAATATTGCGTATGTCAATTTTATATTCTCCCGGTTGTTTGCACTCCAAGTCTATTAGTCTTTCCAAAGTCTTTCGGAGTTCTTTTTCTTTCTTTTTCCTTTCATAACTCAATGCGCAAGAACGATCAATAGCTTTTATTTTTATTCGCTGCTTGAACTCTTCCCATTGTACTGCAAGTTTAGCTCCATCATCTATTTTTATATCATTGATGCAGTTCATAACCTGATCTAAGAAATATTCGTCAGTGATCAAAGTGGAATTCATTTTCCACAGCTCCCATGAGAAAGTTCCACCTTGTGTTTTCTCTCCCATATCACATTTAACTAAACAATGATCGCTAAAGTGTATTGGGTAAACAGCATATGTCTTGCAGTGGGCTATTAATTCAAGCGACACGTAAATGCGATCAAGGCGCGCATGGCTATTCCCCTGAAAATGTGTGAAACGCACCTCCCGCGTTCCCTCCATACAGTTGCCCACGTCTTCTAACTCGAATTGAGTAACTACGTCCGCTAGCGTCCTACTACTTTTATCGTAATTGGCGCGTCCATTTGCTCAATCTCGCCCATTGAGGACGCAGTTAAAATCGCCAAGTAATACAGACTTCCTTTCCAAAATAAAGTGCTGCTTTAGGTTTGAAAAAAAGAGTGATCGCTCCTCACAAATGGTTGGTGCATAAATACACACTATACGCCACTGACATTCATTGAATACAAAATCACAGAAAACCAATCTACCAGATGGGCAAGCGAAGGTATCTTGCACTACCAGACCCGGTAACTTCTTAATGAACAAAACGCAGCCTGCAGACGTGCCTATTGCTTGACTTACAATAGCGTGGTAACGCGCCGTAAACCTCAGCACCATGCCCCGGGTCTCCTCCTCACCGTCTACTTTTGTTTCTTGAACAGCTAGTACATCCAGATCATGATCCACAAGTAGCCTGTAGACTTGGCTCTGTTTCCGCTTGGCGGCGAGACCTCGAACATTTAACGTTGCCACTCTAAGTTTCGGTGCAACAGCCATGTCTACACAGTGAAGAAGTTAGCCCGGGGCAAGGTGCTTACCTTCGGCGTCTAGCATAGAGCTAGACATCTTCGGAGTCTCCAGGTGGACCCGTGCCACTGGAGGACAAAGGTGGCCAGTGTTTGTCCGATATCGGGTTGGGACGCAGCCTCGTGCTGCTGCGTCTGAACGAAGTCGCCTTCGCAGGTGGCCCCTCTTCTTGCTTTTCGCTGGACGCCTCACGCCGTCCTGCAGACTGCTCGCGGGGTCTTTTGCTTGGCGCCCCACCACTGATGCTCTCGCACGACACTGGAAGTTCGGTTACTTCCACCGGCTCATGCTCCTTCGATGAGGTGCTTGTGGAGCCTTCTTCGGTTTGGCCGGCTGGCTCTTGAGTAACCACCTCCCCAGATGCTATGTCTGCTTTGGCTGTTGGTTCATCACCACCAGTCGGCGTGACTGTACCTGTTGATGCTTCAGGGTTCACCGCGTCGCCTGCACCTTTCGCCGCGTCTTCAGCCTCGGTCACGTCCATCACCAACTCTGCTGTGTCGTCACCTTCGGCTGATCCGATAGCCGATGCGTACGTGCGCATGCACGCATCTTCGCTGTGGCCGAACCGCCGACAACGCGAGCATCGGGGTACCTTACACTCTCTTCTTACATGGCCGGTACCTTGGCAGCGCAGACACTGCATTGGCCGACCAGGTGCAACCACAAGTGCCAGTTCACCAGCCACCCTGATTTGATGGGGGAGATCTTCAACCTTCACGCCACTCTTGAGCTTAAGTAGCACAGTCCGTGTGGTTGACCCCTTGTCGCTGACTCCTTGCACACGCCAATTCTCCCTGGTGACTTGTACGACCTTCCCGAAAGCCGCCAACGCCGTTCGCACGTCTTCATCGTTGACGCCGTACAGCAGCCAATGAAGACGCAGCCGCACCTGCTGATCCTGGGGGTCTACGATGATGCAGCGTCGGCCCTTGACTTTTAGCTCCTTCACATCCAGCAAGCGTTTCGTAGCGTCCGCGTTGTTCATGGTGACTGCCCAGACATGATTAATCTGGTAGGCCCCCAGTGCCAACAATTCCGGCAGCAGTCCTGTAGGTCCGAGCGCGTCTCGGAAATCTTCGACTCGATATGGTCTGCCGCGCACATCACCGTGTAAAAACACGGTGTTTTGCGCGACGCGTCCCTTGGGCAGTGGTGGCAAAATGATCTCATATCCTGCGTCTTGGTCTTCGGTCATCCTGTTACCGCGGCTAGTATGTGCCGCAAACGCCGCTCCTACGGAGCACATGATTCCTGCGTCCGACGCGCGTGAGTGCCGACGAAAGAATGACAGACTGCACGCGTTGCTCAACTAAACACTTTGACAATCCGGTATATATAGGCATGACTTTTTGACCAGCCCTGTAGTACCGGTAGGAGAGCTCTTTTTTTGCATTGATTAACAACAACGGTTGAAGGTGCAAGCGTAAACTTAAGGTGGGCTGCAGGGCACTAAATGTCACACTGACCTTTTATAGTAAATCTACCCGATCTCACCTTTTTGAGTATCCAGTAATTACTTGGCACACCGGGCTCATGACCCCACGCGTGTTAGCACTGCTGATTCACAAGTCCATAAAATATACCTAAGTACGCACAAACCATGGTAGCTCAATGATTTTCATTGAGCGACGGTGCACAAACACAGTAGCAGCACGTATTCATCACAACGGGTGTAGAGGAGCGGTGTACGCCTGCACACAAGATTCTTACCGACGGCGTACTAAGCCTTTTCGAGGAGGACGGCTATCCAATTAAACACAGCTGGCGATCACAGAACACATATCCTGTGCGAATTTCGTCGTCATTTGAGACACAAATGAACACGTGAGCGCGCTATCTTACGGGGAGGGGGTGGTGTATGCATACTTCCAACGAAAGACCACCGTCCGGGTTTTCTTCGTGCTCACCGGCAGCCGCTTGTTGGTTCTGTCTGCCTCGTATCGGCTTCGCGCTACATGTTTGAGAACAATTGGTGTATGAGGTGGGCAATTCAGGCAGCACTTTACTCATGCAGACATCACCTACTGTGGAACAAAATATATGCGATGCTTCTTTCACCTGCCCCGGCGACACACTCCCACTGGTCACTGGCGGCCGCGGCTCGGTGCCGACGACAGAGTGAAGCATTTTGCTTATTGCTTCTCCGGTAGGCAAGCACGGACGATGACACAAGGTTGATTTTGTTACCACTGGCAGATCTTCGCGATTCGGCTCGGAAGCGAGATATCCGCGACATGCAGGTTAGGATGCGCTCGGATGCGTACGGTCGCTTGATGATGTAGGAAACACGTGAGATCCATCAGCCCAACCAGACACACAGATACCGAGCTTCTTACGCCGTCTGTCTCCAAGGCCACCGCCGAGCAAAAGCCAACAATTTGCGAAGATATGCAGGACAATTTTCCACAGCAGGTTTTCTTTCTTTTTTTTTCTTCTTTTGAGATTCCCTCCACCCCCCCCCCGTCTTTTTTTTTCTTTTTCGTTCACAGAATGCTGTTCTCGCTTGTTGTGCTTATGCTGCGCCCAGTTCCAGTGAAAGTGCATTGACTCGAGGTCAGTCCTGAGGCACGGCGATGCCAAAAAAAAAAAAAAGATCTGTGGTCCTCGCGTACCTTCAGGATTCACTAAGAGCGTCACAATGGGGGGTATGGGGCAAAAGCCACCGAAGCAGCTGCACCTTACAGTCACGTGGTAATAAACTCTGAAACGTAGGTTAAAAATCACGTGATAGAAAACTCCCTAAGTGGTAAAACTGGATTTTGACATCCTTTTACTACTCGCCTGAGAGGTGGCGGTAAAACTATGTCATGTACCATCTTTTACTCCTACACGAGGTAGTAATTTTAAACGCGAGAGAGTTTTCAGAGGTCATGAGCCGCAAAAACCCCAAACGCGGATAGTTTTTGCTTACAGTGGGCAGTATTATGTGCTAGTGTGATAGGTGGCGTATGTCTCTGAACTCTAGGAAGTGCCAGTGCACCACCTTCAGTGGTAAGCGCGACCCACACTTATTTCATTATACATTATATACCACCCATCTAACGCGAGTAACTGGGTTTAAATACCTCGGTGTTCACTTTTCATCAAATCTTACCAGGACTTAGCACGTTGAACATGTCACAGCAGGATCCTGCAGGATGTGAATCTTTGTTACGGAACTTCCGGTTAGTTCCTCCCAAAATAAGAGAACGACTCTACTTTTCGGATAGACGACCTACCTTAGAGTGCGCCTGTGTGGCGTGTGATCTACTAACAAAAACTTTGCCTACTTTGCCCGAGAATATATTAAACCGCGCAGCTCGCTTTGTGACTAGCAACTATGACTTCAGTGCCAGTGTCAGTGCGCTTAAGGAAAGCTTAGGGTGGGATTTGTTACTTTCATGTAGGAATAACTTGAGATGTGAAATGCTATTAAAATATTTTATGGGTTGATCAAAACAGATAAGGAATATTACCTTTCACCTCCCCGTTTTTTTATTTAAGAGACCTGACCACCCTCTAAAATTATAAGAAAGTTTTTGCTGAACAAACATTTACCACTACTCCTTTTTCCGCTCACAATCTCCCACTGCAATCGGCTTCCGGAGGCGATTGCAGACTGCTGCACTGAAGCATTTTTGAGGGACCTATTGCTACACTCATAGCTACATTTTTGATATGATCTGTATTTGTGTTCATCTTGTTTTTGAATAGATCGTTTTATGTAAGCATATAATACGCTGTGTATTCCCCCTGTACTATTGCTCTTGGACATTGCAGGTATTTCAAATAAATAAATGGATAAATAAATAAATAATTATTAAATAAATAATAAATAAATAAATAACCTATTGAACCAATAAACGTCACGATGACGTCATAAAGTGGAGTAAGCACGTTATGATGATTGTCCACATTGCTCGTTCTACGCGTATACACACACTTTTCACGTTTTTCGAGACACCGGAGAGTTTGGGTACCTTTCGTGGTGTTCTATCTCACACACAAGTGGCTGTCAGTATTCCGTCGAGAAAGATCACACTAAGGCTTTTACTACGTGGTGCCACTGAGTAGACAAACTAGAATGTGGATTTATGCTGACTGGTATTTGCACTTCGGCATAGTTTCGAGCTGTGCAAGCCCTAAACCTCATTGTTGCGTAATAATGAAGGTTTATTAGCCCGGTGCACAACAAGGTGCTGCTCGAAAATGTGCATGCTGTGTGAGAACAAGAAAGTACTTGTACGGACATCGACATTAGTTAACATAAATTTAAAACACACCGTGGAAGTTTAAATTCATATGTGTTTGCAACTTTGGCCCCAAAACTACATAATTTTGTGGCAGCTGTAGCCTTATGCGAGAGGTGGAAAGCTGTACTACAAACTGTAGACTAACTGGAGGTCCACTGCCTCTCAGACAGTCTCACTGCTTTGTCGTCTCTGCTTAACTGAGTCACTGAATCGTCACTGCTTTGTCAGTCAGATCGAAGAAAGTGGGAATTGCGGCGATTTGTGAAGGGGCTGCCACTATTTGCCATTGCAAAAAGTAGGACAATTTTGCATTTCGTTCTTTCGACAGATCGGAGCGGTACCTTTGAAGCCACTGTGGAAGACGTGGATGTATCCGTGCTATTCGTTCTGCGCCGACACCACCGAAAAGGCGGTGTTCAGATGTGTGCCGAAAAGGTCTATATGGACAGCATCGTAGTCCCCACTGTGGAAGCGAAATCCTTCGTTGGAGACGTCGACCCCTCCCTTCGTCATGCAGCGCATGCGTTTTTCTCCAGAGAAGTGGATAGGCTCACCGATGGGCTGCGAAAGATTCTAAAAAACAACGTCTTCAGCTGTGCTGGGCGCATACCTTACTCGAAGGAGAAAGAGAACAAGAAAAAAGGAAGGACTGCGCAGTTTGCCAGTTTTAAGACCGGCTGGCTACCGTGTGCTGGGAAAAGGGGTAAGAATAGAAGATAATAGAAGAGAGAAGTTCTAAAAGAAATGAAGAGAAAAAAACTGTAGAAAAATACGTGGGACGACACTGCTTAAAGTGTGGCTTTCAGACTAGTTGCCTGTAAAAAACGCAACGACGCTGTCACAGCAGTTCTTGCGAAGGATGGTTTTGGCCAGTGGGCTAAGACCTTTTTATCCGACAATGGGTGATCGTCAGTTCTGTCGGACACTTTTGACAGTTCTTTTCTTGCTGCATTGAAGTGAGGGCATGCACGCACGCACGCACGCACGCACGCACACACGCACACGCACACACACACACACACACACACACACACACACACACACACACACACACACACACACACACACACACACACTACAATTATCAATTACAATTATTACACGACAGGCTACTGGCCATTCCGATGCAAAACCAATGAGATTCGTGAAGACCACCCAGAGCTATGTACAAGTGGCACGAAAGTGTCTTCTGAGTTCTAGTTATTTATGACGGAAAACACATCCGTAGATTTGGGTATAATATGCGAAGACGTGCGTTGGTAAAATCCGTCGAGCAATGCGGGAGCCAATTCACGTACAAGTGAACGAAGCCTTGCAGAGGCGTCCGTTCTTAATAAGGGCGTAACTGCGCGATGGAGAACATCAAGGGCAGACCACACGGCTTCTTCTGCACGGCCGTTTCCGTCAAAAAAAAAACAATGGCTAGGTATCCACTGGTAGACAGTTGTGGAGCTTCTCTACAGCGTGGTGATGAAAAAGTAGAAGATTCTAAGCAAAGAAGGACACTGTAACCAAACTGCTTGCCTGTTAGTCTTTTACAAAAATATATCTTCACTTGGTCGAGTTGGTACGTAATCGGACGAATGAAGTGCAATTTAGGCAGCAGACATATCGACACAAATACGGCGCTCGTACATGTGCATCTATGGCTTCTGTCTTCGTCGAAATCACCCTGTATTTATCTGAATAGCTTTTACAACTGCTTGAAGGTGTGAACATAATGATTAAATTGCAGTCGATTGTTGAGAATCATTACACATTATGCTAAGTGGCAAGTTCATGAAGTGTAGTTTAATTTAAAGCTGCTCTTGTAAATATCACCCTAGTGATGGAAGTTGAAGCATGACGTACTTTTTGGGCAAGTGAGCCTCCAACCTCTCAATGTGGGACACCAGTATGCATTCGCCTGTGCCGTGAGAATTTTTTTTCTCTGTCAGTTTTTAATTATCAGTGCGACGACATTATTCGCGATTGCCATTTGACGCTAACTTTCGGAGCCCTGTCTCGGTGCTTCATCGTCACTCTGAACGACACGTCTGATTCACCTAAAAGGCTAAAATCGATGTTGGATAACCCAGGCTCACTGCGCAAGCGTAACGTTATTGTCCCATCCATATAAGTACGCCCCACGCATTTCCCAACGTAGCCCTTCTCTTGTGGGAGGCATAGAATTGCCATGACAGTCATAAAAATAGATCGTGCGCAGAATAAGCGTGCCGGTGATGTGATAGTGCTCGTAAATTGCAACCGTGAATCGCTGCCAAGAGTGAAAATTGGTGTCCCTTTGTGACGTCGTCTCTTCGCTACCACAGCACTCGCCTGCCGGTCACACGTGACCAGCCTGCAAGGATAGCACGTATCAGTAGCATACGTATCTAAACATGTTGAAACATCAACGCGTGTCTTATTTTTCGTGTGTACCACCAAACTTTTCTTTCCAAAACTGATGCGCACTTTATCGACGCATCGAACTGTTTTGACCTTTCTGTGAGCTTTGACTATGTGAGATAATAATACGTCCAAATCAGCACACCTATGAAGATGAAAACATGTTTGAATGCGTGTGGCCGATGCTACCTTGTTGGGCTACTTGTATGGCTTTCAAGAGTAAATTCACAGATACATCCTAATCTTGTTACTGTTACGCCAAGTCCTGTGATGTCTGAAGTTCTTTCATGAATAAAAATAAATGGTCTGTTGATGTGGCCTACGCTCTTGTACGCTGTTACTGTGCCTCAGGAAGGAGGCGCAGGGAGAACGAAAACAAACTTTCACATGTGACAACCGTACGTACCCTCTTTTTTCACTGCTTTTTGTAAAGCAATGGAGGAACGTTATCGAAGACTTCTACAAACGCATTACAGGACAAGCAAAAGGTCGACACTAAGTCAGTGCGAATAATGTTAGGAGAGTGGCATCAGTTTACCTGTTGCCTGGCCGGAAAGCCACCGCCATGTACAGACTCAGTCCATCTCGGTGTGCAAGACGATAAAGCTTTTCGTACGTTACGAAGATTAAAATTTTGGAAGCGCCAAAGTTTTCTCAGGTGCCTGCATGTCGCGTCTTGGTGCGCTCTCACTAATGCTGTTCGCGACGTTGATCGACACATCTAAATGCATCATCGCAAAGGTAGTATTTTTTTTATGTCCTACTGCATCTCGTACCAGAATCATAGCGAGACGCGGTTGTGGTTGCTCCTTTGGCAAGACGTAGGCGCTATGAACATTTATTCATTAACGCCTTATAGATTGTCCGGTTATGAAGCTTTTTGTTCAGCCGCTTGCGAAGAACGAAGCAAAGTAATTGTTTACATTCGCACAGACTTGACTTATCTTTCGCACCCAATAAGTTCAAATGACGACAATCAGTACGTGTGTCTTCGTGTGAAAAAGAATGCAGTTTCGTTCACGCTTATTGGTGGATATATATCTCCGTCATCGCGATTTGACTGCGACAGATTAAAAGACATCCTAATGAGAACTGATGGGCCTTGGATCATCACCGGCGACTTCAACGCCCATCACATGCTTTGGGGAAGCACTAGGATGAATGCCAGGGGCCGGAACATTGTTAAATTCGCTTCCGATTACGACCTTTCCATCATGAACGATGGTACCCCAACATATCTGCGGGGTCTCACGTATGGCAGTTGCCTTGACCTGACATTGGTGTCACGGTGCTTCTCTCACAAAGTTAAGTGGTTTTGCGATATTGAGACTCATGAGAGTGATCACATACCCACCTTCGTGACGATCGATGGTATCATAAAAAATTTCTCATCCGGTGTTGCAATTGGCACTGACTGGTCGATGTTTGCATTGCGTGTTGAGAACGCTTGCCAAGAAGGCCTCGGCTGCAGCCTGGAAAATACCATAGTGGAAGCTATGCAAGCGTCCAAATGTAAATTACCATTTTCGTCTAAAGTAACACAGTTTGACATCGAACTGGAAAAATTACGAGCTATACGAAGGCGTGCAGAACGACGATACAGACGCACAAGATCAATTTACGATCTGAGGGAAGCAAGGCGGCTCCAGAAAAAGATTCAACGACGCATTTACAAACTGGAGAGCGAACGCTGGAAAGCATTCTGCGAATCTCTAGACCCTCATAAACCGCTGTCACACATCTGGAGAACAGTTCGTGGTCTTCGCTCCTCTCCACAACAACGGCACCCTTTTAAAGCTTTGGCACTCCATCAGGGAAAAACAGAACTCGAGGTGGCTGAAGAATTTTGCACGAGAGTTGCCGGGAATATTGTGAACGAGAGCATCGACGCCGTGATCGTTCCTGAGACGCGATTACCAGAAATGGACATTCCGTTCACCATGGAAGAACTGGAAGGTGCGTTAGTCGCTTCTAAGCGCATGTCATCGCCAGGTCCTGATGGTATTACTTATAGTGCGTTGGGACACCTTGGACAAAAAGCTAGAAAAGAACTTTTAACATGCTTCAACAACTCCTGGCTCAGCGGCAGTGTGCCCCGAGAATGGAAAATTAGTCGATTAATACCACTTTTGAAATCGGGAAAATCACCATTGGACTTGACAGCGTATCGCCCTATTGCCCTCGCAAGCTGCCTCGGAAAAGTGATGGAAAGAATGGTTCTATTTCGTCTGGAGTGGTACTTGGAACGATACACCAAATACCCTTCTTGCATGGCAGGCTTTCGTCGGGGCCGCTCCTCCATTGACTGTGTCCTTGATTTATCGACATTTGTTCAACAAGAAAAAAGTCGCAAGCGCATATCAGTGGCACTCTTTCTTGACGTGAAGGGTGCATATGATAATGTAGCTCACGATGCCATCCTCACTTCTCTCGCAGCAATGGGCATTGGTGGACGAATGTTTCAATGGATAAAAGATTATATAACTGGCAGAGTTTTCTTTGTACAAACATATGAGGGTACAACTGCCCAACATTACACCTACTGCGGAGTACCTCAGGGAGGTGTTTTAAGCCCCACATTGTTCAATGTGGCCCTCATTGGTCTGGTGAAGGTTCTGCCAAAGTCGGTGTGCCTATCCATATACGCCGATGATATTTGCCTCTGGAGTGCTGCAGTTACTCGCCCTCAGGTGCGTGCACGAATACAGCGGGCAGCAACCCTCACAACAGCCTACCTTCAGAAACAAGGCCTAAATATATCAACTGTGAAGTGCGCGTTGATGGCGTTTACACGCAAACCAATGACGCCATACCCTGTTTACATCAATGGGCAGAGTGTCAAATATGCACACACGCATCGTTTCCTGGGCATAATAATCGACAGAAGTCTTTCGTGGAGCCCACATTGTGCCTACTTGAAGAAGAGACTGCTATCTGTTGTGCATATCATGAAATTCTTGTGCGGTAAAGCATGGGGAACTTCTGTGGCCTCCATGCTACAGCTGTACAGGGCCCTATTTCTGGGTCTATTGCGCTACAGCTTGCCGGTACTGACAAACACTTGCAAATTGAATACTCATTCATTGGAGAGTTTGCAGGGTCAGGCACTGCGTATCTGCCTAGGACTGCCCCGATGCGCTTCTACTTATGCCACAATCATGCTTGCCAAAGACCATCCGGTCAGGACATATATAGCTGTGGATTGCCTCAGAGCGCACATTCGACATGCTAGCCGTGTCCCCGACCACCACTTGGCCCTTCTACCTTCCGGAAGACCACGTGCTACGTTTTCAGACGTCATAGCCAGGCACCTAAACAGCATTCCATCAGGATATACGCCAGCTGCGAGAACGGCATGCCCTTTGTGGTGCCTCGACCAGCCGCAAGTACGTCTAGAAATTCCGGGAATCAAAAAGAAAAGCAGTCACTCCAGAGTAGCATTGAAGCAAGCAACGCTGCTATTATTACATGAGTTGTACTTAGACCGAACGCAGATATACACTGATGGGTCCGTCTCATCCAGCAGCTCATCAGGTGCCGCTGTAATTCCGGCTGCAGAAATGACAATCAAGTTTAAGTTGTCGCATATGACTACATCTACGGCATCAGAGCTTGCTGCTATAAGGGCTGCTTTACAATATCTCGTTCAAGAACGTCCAGGAAAATGGGTCATATTCTGTGATTCGAAGGCAGCGCTTCAGAGTTTGCAGTCTGCCATGCGTAGGAGTAGCCATGACCAACTGGTACAAGAAATAAGACATTGCCATCATGAAGCTCTAGTACGAGGGCATGATATTATATATCAATGGCTGCCTGGACATATCGGTATTACCGGAAATGAACTAGCCGATGATGCAGCCCGCTCAGCCCATGAAGAAACCCGTGTAGTCCCGATTCCTCTATCAAGGAATGATGCAGCAAGACAACTTTACCTGCTGGCTCGAGATCTCACACACACGTTCTGGTCGTCTACCAGCTTCCAAAGGTGTCAATTTTATGAACTGGATCCTTCGCTCAAGCTAAAGCTACCATCACAACTTTCCCGCTCCGATGCGACACTGTTATGCCGCCTTTGGTTGGGTGTTGCATTCACAAAGGTGTACTCTTTTCGCATTGGTATGGCAGACACTCCTACATGCGACTACTGCGGAGATGAAGAAACCATCGAACACGTCCTCTGCAGCTGCGCTTGCTACGACACACAGCGATGCCAGCTACGGATGGTTTTGAATCGACTTGACCCCGGACCATTTTGTGTGCAGAAGATACTAGGACCTTGGGCATCTGCCTCAGTTGCGCAGAAAGCAACTAAAGCACTGCTTCTTTACCTTAAGTCAACAAACCTTAGTGACCGCCTGTGAACTGTGTGTGCTCCCCGAGTGTTCTGGTGATTTTGTGTACCTTCTCATCTTTGTGCAACCTTTTTTCTCCCCTTTATCCCTTCCCCAGTGCAGGGTAGCAAACCGGATGTGCGTCTGGTTAACCTCCCTGCCTTTCCTTGTATCTTTATCTCTCTCTCTCTCTCTATTCAGGTGAAATTTTTATTATGCTCCGTTAGGCGATGCAAATACATAGCCTCAACGGGAATTCGTGGGGATCACGAAACGGTACAAGCAATAGCGTGAACCAGGAAATTTAGTGGTTAAAGGCTCGCAGTCCGTGTGTTCACGTCATGGCGTCTTTGCAGCGTTGGCGTGGCTGAAAATCTGCACTGCTTGAACACGGTCAAGAAGTTGGTCTAGAAGTAGCTCGCTTTCGTTTGACTCAAGGAAACAACGCTGTTACACGTTTTCCGTGTCTGTCATTAAGGTGAATAAAGAAATATGCTTCCGGTTAATCTGCAATTTACTCACAACACTTCACCCAATGTCAATTTTTGGAGATTAAGCACTTTGGATGGCATGGCAAGGTTATTGGAAAAGTTGTAAATATTATTTGCAATGCCGTCCTCTGCTGCATTAAGTGCTTTTATTTCACCTTCAGTAAATTATTTTAAAATCTTGAATATTGAATGTTGAAGCCTCTGCTTTTGTGAAAATAGTCTGAAGTACTTTTTCTACTTTGATATTCTAGGGTTTTTTTTTTTCATGAAGTGAACAAGTATTGAAAATACAATCTGTTGGCAGCAGACATACGTTGTATAAGCCCTTGTACTTGCGCATTAATAGTTTAGCTTCAAGAACGGTCACTCAATTTTCCTTTGTGTGACAGCCACGAAAGGCAAAAAAAGTAATCGGGAATGATGTAGCGGGGCGCAAATGTTACATGCGCGATTTTCTCACATGCGATACCATATGCGATCATGAGCTATCAGAATTACGAAGGTCATTTACTGTTCAGGTTAAAAGTGTTCACGAAACGAACTAATCGCTGAGAGGGGCGAAATATCATTAGTACACGTGGCACGTACGCTGAATAAAATATGGCTGATATTGGCATCTCATTGCATGTATTTTCGTTTGCTTGTCCCGAGGTAGCTGTGGCAGGTGAGGATACATCAATTATTCCCCTACACAGTGCATAAGGGTAGCATGGGAGAGGTAGTCGTTGGTACCATGAGCGGGTGAGTCATACTCTGCCTCGGCGCGAATTCTCGGCGCATATCGCACCATTCCTTCCATAAATCTTTCCACACACTGTGGTCACTATCCACCATGGCATCCAGCATGTCGTACCGCTAAGCTCAGGGACACAGGTTGGTTTCGGAGCTACGGCAGCCGAATAAGAGAGGAGCGAAGTGCAAAGTCATCAGACTTTCGCTATTAATCCAGAGCTCTCAATCACATCGTACCTCAGAATCACATCCGTCTTTTTGCCTACAAAAAAAGATGAAACGACCTAACTTGACCCATCTTTCTACGTCTCTATATTGAGAATCAGGCGGGGTATAACCTTTGACGTTGCTTCGTGACGAATTCGATCCTGCAGTCTGCGGCCGGACTTCCACTGTGGAGAGATGCATGATCGCTCGTCTTCGCAAATAACTTTCTTCGTCGAACAACCGGAGGTTGTCGAAGCAAATGCGCAGTCCCTAAATACAGCATTATTTGTCTTTGAAATGCGGTTTCGATGGCCAAGACCATTGATATCCATGTAAAGAAACTGAAACGAACATACGGCATGTCACTCAAACATCGCTTTTTTCTAGGAATCCAAACTTATATGACCTTACATTTATATAATTCACTGTTCGCCATTCCCAGCAGTTTCTGTAAGTGGCTCTTCGTGTGCTTTAGTTACTTTTCTAGTTCATTCGTCCTGCAATTTTTTACGCTTGGGCTGCTTGAGTTATGCACGTACGTACATCACTTTGGCAGATGAATGGGTCGTTGGCACCTGCTGCATTCATGGAAAACGCAATCGCTGACACGTGTTGTCGCAAGCTACACGACACGTGAATCTAATATCAGACTCGACCTAGGCACCTCAACCCGCGCCCTCATCGCAGCCCTGGTGCTAAATTTGTAGTGAAAAGAAAGCCGCCAGGAAGGGAGTGCGCACAGGCCACAATAGAACCCGTGGTTTTGTGAAAATCAAGCACTTGGAAAGTTTCTTCTGCTAATCCACGCTTCAGAAAAGTAGGAAGCTCATCAAAGCACACTGCTGGTTCATTAAAGCGAAGAGAATCGCTATAGTAACCATGAAGGCGAGTGTGGAACGTGCCACATGACGCCAGCAGGCAAAGATTGTCCCACTGTAGCTGTCACGTCTACTAGCGGCGCTGATTAATACTCACACGTTTAAATGCACATGTATAAATAATCCTTAAAGTCGACAGAGGATCAATCACTGTTGTAGCTCAAATTATACAGCGTCGGAATTGTTCCAATTTCGCAGGTTCAGGCCCTGCTAGCAGCATGTCACATTTTTGTCCTCAATCCTCACATACACGTTATATTTACTACAAATAAAATTTGTTATACTTTTCGTGGCTTTCTTGTTTGTTGATCCTAAGTATTGTTTTGTGTAACGATAAAAATGACCCTTTAATGTTCTCCACCTTTCGTTTCTTAGTAAGTGTAATTTGTCATTGTCTTAATGCCTCCAGCCATGCTTCGTCAAGATCGGCTCGGCGATCTTGTCTTTACAGAGGTAACTCGGCGTTTATGGCGCATTGTTTCAGCAGCAGCAACAGATTTCAAAGATTCGTTAGGAGCGGCAAGCAGCTGGAAACTTGGAGCGCACACCTCAAGAAGAAAGTACGTACGAAACTGCCATACACAGCGACGAGCGAGGACTAACAAGTGTGGGTAGGTCGCGGGATCAAATCCGAGATGCGGCGGCTGCATTTCCGATGGAGGTGGAAGTGTTGTAGGCCCGTGTGCTCAGATGGGGGGCACGTTAAAGAACCCCAGGTGGTCAAAATTTCCGGAGCCCTCCACTACGGCGTCTCTCATAATCATATGGTGGTTTTGGGACGTTAAATCCCACATATCAATCAATCAATCAATCAATCAATCAATCAATCAATCAATCAATCAATCAATCAATCAATAGTTTTTCTTCTTTTTTCTCTCGTTGTGCTATGCTTTCTTTTGTTTCGTAATCATATGGTGGTTTCGGGACGTTAAACCCCACAAATCAATCAATCATCGACTAACAAGTGTTACAGCTCGACACTTAAAGAGCGTCGTTCAAACAGAAAGACGCAGGAAACGAGCGCACAAGTGGACACAGGACAAGCGTGAAAAACTGTCACTATTCCGGCCACTTCCTCATCCAAAGTGTTGCGACGAGAGAGGAAGTAGTGGTTGAAAAAGTACGAGGAAAAGTCTATATCAGAAAATGTTCATTAGTGTGAAACTCATTAGTAAACTAGAACCAAGCGAACCTGGACCTGTGCCTTTCTGACCTACTAGCTTTCTTTCTTTTTTTGTTTGTTTCTTTCTTCTTTTCCACTTTTTCTTTCTTTCGTTCTTGGGCTAAATTTAGCAAGCGTGGTGGCAAAAGTGAGTTTTTATGAAAAGATTTGATAAAATTTACCCATATAGACATCAAATCTACATCGTTTTTTAAAATTATTTTCAGCGGCACCGCTTCTCAGCACACGTGACCACCTCTTATAACTCAGGTTATTGTGGAAAACCTGGTACGAAAAGAAAATTTCCTGTAAATTGACCTTCAGCGCACTCTTCCAACACTCGCTCTCTTGCATTTTTCGAGCATTCTGCTTTAATTATAGGACAGTTCCTTGCGGAGAAATTATATCTTTCACTACGTAACACGCAGGCAGAATTCAGTAAATTGTTGCGCTTACGGGAAGTTTTCCCACAAAACACGATTATTGATGGATTATAATTTACAGCTACCAAAAATGAGCATAACACGTACTATTTCTTAATGTTTTGTTTGCCTCTGCGAGACACATAGGTTCTAAAAGGAAAAACTAAACATGGAAATGACACCCCTTCGGCTTATGTTGAGACATCTGTAGCACACTAAGGTGGCTCAAGAAAAACTAGCGGAAAATTGCATACGAATGAGAATCGTAGAAGCATTTTTGAAAGAACTTCCTGATAGGAATCCTAACAACATATTTATACCTATACCTCCTAAATGATTAAAATCTGGACGTCAATTTATGAACGCAGAGTTTTGTTTCGTGGCAATGTATCCCGAAATGGTTACTGTGGGGGGTATCTGATCACAAAAAGAAAAAAGTGCTCTAGATCTGCCATGCCTGTGTATTTCATGAACGTATTCATGAAGCAAATTAAAAGGAAGATCGGAAGAAGAAAGTCATTCACGGGTGGGATAAAATTATTGCTTCTCGCCAGGCAGTCGAAATGTATAGCCGGGCGCAAAACTTAGATTTGAAAAGTGGCGGTTTTCGAGTCGATAAGTGACAAAGCGTCGAAACTTCGAAAGTAGAAGTTTTGTGCAAACACAATAAGACTATGGCGGACACGATAGCTCAGGACACTTCCATTATTTTTGTTCCTTTCACTTCTTTAAGTTCAACCTAAATGTTAACAGAAGGTTTTATTGCAGTGTCCACCAAGGCTTCACTCATATAATTTCCGTCACGGAAGTGACGTTGGTGAAATGCACACAAGTCGGTAAAAAAAACTATAAAACGCTTTATTGAAGTGGATGACGTGGAAGTCAAACTCGCGACATCTCTGTTTATGGCGATAGGTGCCGGCGTTCTATGCACTCCGCTAACGACACAGATACACGATGTTTGCAAACTTGGAATGTACCTCTCACACCTTCATTGCGAGCAAACGTATCGCCCTCAATCTCCCCTCCCAGCCCCCAATTTTCTATTCCACCTATGCTGGCCCTTACTGTAAAAGGCCATGTTATGCTCTGCTGGGTGCTTCTACAGCAGTGGTTATGGGACGCTCGCCCTGGTTACGTCGGTTAAGGAGTTGAGAACGTCGCTCAGAAATATTTATTGCCGAAATTTCTTTTTCTGCCCTGATATTTTCCTTTTTCTGGTAAAAGAGAACGTCTGCAGCAGTACTTTACAACAATAATGGAGAAACCTCAAATTATAGTCCTTCAAGTGACTTTAGCTTCTACAGCGTCCCTTTGTGGTTACCGGCGGGCAGCCGTCCCTGGCCAGTCAGGAGGCCGAGGTGTCTGCACACTAATCAGTAAAAAGCTGGCACATGTCGCCCACGATTTGACGCTGGCCAGATGCTATATCGAACATGTAATAATTGAGATCCTGCTTGACACACCATGGCTCAATGAGCGGAAAAATAGTGTTTTTGTTTTGAATGTCTACAGCAACCCCAAGCAAAGGCGCCAGCAGCTCAAGACGATGCTTCAGAGGGCAGTATAGTTAGCTGGTTCTCGCCCCTCGTCATAGTCGGTGACTTCAATGCTATACATGTTTTATGAGTATACGTGTATGAGACGAGAAATGGTGGAGACCTCTTACAGGATGCCACTGAACTAGACCTTACCTTAATCACTGATTCGGCATTCTCTACGCGAATAGGCGATTCGGTGACCAGAGACACGACGCCAGACCTCACCTTCATCAAGAATGTCGAAAAGACTACATGCACCAACACCGCCGTGGATTTTGGCAGCGACCACTACGTTCTGCAAACTTCTATAATTACGGACCGTACCAGAGTCTGAGAGTTCACGGTGGTTGGCTGGGATCTTTTTCACGGCATTTGTGGTACAAGGGCCAGTGCTCCTGAAAATTTCGAGGAATGGTGCGTGGGCAGCCGCCGAGATACCACTGCTGCCACCAAGAAGTTAGTCATATTTAAATATGAAGAATATGGACAGTAGGCTTGCCCACCTGCTCGAAGCCAAGGCAGCTCTGTTTTCTTGATGGATGGAGCAGAGACACAACCGTAGGCTGCGGCAAAAAATATGAAAGTTGAACAAAAAAATTGAAGAACGTTGCGACACGCTGTGCAAAGATCTGTGGGACAAGCTCTGTGAGTCAGTCGACGGTCAAATCAGAAATGGCAAATCCTGGCACCTTATAAAGGACCTCCTGGACGAGCACAGCATTAAAGACAACCAGAGTTTAGCCCACGCCCTTCACGAGGCCACCAAGGAACAGGGGGTTGACAAACTCGTTACCCGATTAGTTTCTAAGTACCTGCCGTTCGAACGAGAGGAAGAAGATGGCATGTTGGCAGAGTATAGCGGCCCCTCTCTACCAAAACTAGACGAAGACTTTTCAGAGGCTGAAATCAGGAGAGTGATACAAATGCTCAATCGCTAGTCGGCACCATGGCCAGACGGGATCAGGAACAGAGCTCTCAGAAACCTCGACGACGCATTCATAGAACGTTAAACTGTTTTCATCAACGAAGCATGGAAAACGAGTAGGGTACCTGAGGAATGGAAGTTAGCCGACACCTTACTGATTCCCAAGCCAGAAAAGTATCCTAGCGTTGAGAATCTTCGCTCCATCTTCCTCACGTCGTGCGTGGGTAAGGTGGCAGAGTACGCGATTCTCAACAGACTTAACGACTACCTGGAGGGAAATTAGATTTATACACAAAATATGATCGGGTTTCATGTCAGCCTTTCAACGCAGCATGCAATGTTGCTACTTAAGCACAGAGTCCTTCATAGTTACTCTAGAGATATAAAAGCGCTTTTTGGCCCAGACCTAAGAGGCCTTTGACAACATCAAGCACAAATTCATATTGGAGGCTGTGGCGAAACTCGAGCTTGGGACCAGGCTGTACAACTACATCAGGTCCTTGTTGTCTGGAAGAGAAGCGAGGCTGCGCATCGGGAACTTCTCTGAAGACTTACCACTCGGACATAAAGGCACGTGCCAGGGGTGTGCGATTTCTCCGGTGCTGTTCAATCTCTGCATGATCGGACTGTCGAAAAGACTGGCTAGAGTGGACGGCATCAAGCATACCATCTATGCCGATGACATCACAATCTGATGCGTTGGTGGCAACGAAGGCCGCGTGCAAGATGCCCTCCAGGAAGCAGTCGCCAAGGTGGAATCGCACCTGCGCCCAACGGCACTCATATGCTCACCCGCCAAGTCGGAGCTCCTGCTGTGTAGAAAAGAACGATGTGGCCGACCTGAGGGATGGAAACCCGTCGAAGAAAGCGATATACAGATTTACACGAGTGACGGGGAGGAAATCTCGAAAGTAGGTACCAGTAGGATCCTCGAAATGTTTATTGAAGCAAAGGCTGGCAACGGCACCGCTGTGCGGAAGATAGTCTCAAAGACTGACAACGCATTCGGACTCATCAAAAGGATCTCCGGGAGTCAAAGAGGCCTTAAGGAAGACAATTGCTCAGGGCTCATCAATGCGTTTGGGCTCTGCCACTTTACCTACACCGTTGCCATACACAATTGGCTTAGGTCAGACTGCGACAAGCTCAACGTTATTATCAGAAAGATCGTCAAAAAAGCACTGAGACTACCCGGTTGCATACACACCGAGAACTTGCTCGCGCATGGTGTGCACAACTGTGCTGCCGACGGATAGTGGAAGCGCAGCAACGCTCGCAGCTGGCTCGGTTGTCCACTACGACGGCTGGTTGGTGGATTCTTGGTGAGCTGAGTTTTTAACCCTGTGGTGCTGTAAACAATTAGCGTGCGTATATCAAAACATATACAGGAAAACATTATTGTTGCGCCAGTACCCCGCAACACCCACACTGTACGCAATGAGGAACGTCGTTGGGCGAGGGCGACAGTTCTACTGAAGCAACTGGGAAAGGGTGGCGCAAACGCTACTTTTGTTGACGTAGCATATCAAGACGGCAAGGAGTTCGCAGCGGCGGTCGCGGATTAGACGGGCTCGACAAGGAACTGCGCCACGATACGCACAACGAACACCCAGGTGGCCGAACAAGTGGCTATTGCACTCACTCTGCTAAACGGTCGGCGCGAAGAGGTGTACAGCGACTCGAAATCCGCAGTCAGAGTTTTTAAAAAGGGCCGCATATCAATACATGCCGCCAGGATCTTGAACAGCTCTACCAGCGATGGGATTGTCCCTCGCACCATATATTGATTCCCTGCGCATGTAGGCTCCGGAAACGCCGTTGCACTGAGCCCGAATGAGTCGGCCCAAACAGCAGCGCATGCGCTCACCGACCGCGCTGCTCTCGAGCTGCGCGACGGCTCCAGTGCCGACGACGCGGGACACAAAGACAAACCTGCCACACACAACCAGATGACCAAGTATTACTACATGGCGAGGGGGGGCATTCCCAATGCCACATTCAAAACTCAATAGAGCACGGGCCGTCTCGTTGCGCTTATGGCAAATTCTGCTGGTAGATCCGAAGTGGTACCTTGAATCTTGGAGCGAGTACTCGTGGTGTTCCAAACGAGATATGCGAGTGGAACACATGAATGCCCCATGTGAGGTCTCTCCGGAAGTTTTTTACGCACACGTCACTAAACCGGAACCGAAACCATTTTCTTTTCTCCTCTCGACTTTTCAGTGACGACTGTGTCATCACTTCAAAGCACGAATTTCGACCATGCAGTCTCGCGAAAAACAGGGCTACCGCTTTCTAATTTTGAGAATATCAACAAGAGCGCACGGTTACTAGACGACCTCAAAAAAACGCTGAGGGCAACCCAGTTGCCCGACTGTACCGGAAATGACGGCAACGCATTCTGAGTTCTGGCGAAATTCGTCTCTGCAAGACGGAGTACGTGGAACGCTTCGTCGTGGAGTGGATTGCTCCAAATCTACCACTGGAAAAATGAGAGCTTGCCCCGAATCTACCAGTGAAACGCGGATTGTCAGCTTTGGGCAAAAAAACTTGCTCCCGGTGAACGTGTGGATTTCGCCATTACTTCAAACCCATTCGTACCCGTCGTTAGCATACCTAAATGCAATTTATCCTCACAAATTCCCCGACGCCTGCTGCGCCGCTTACGGGCAGACCACTACGTTAGCACACATTCTCTGGGAGTGAGGGTCACTTGGGCCGAATTATAGCAAACCCGAGTGGGATGCGCTTCTGAACAACCCAGAACTTCAGGACCGAATCCTGGCCGCCCAGAGCACCCGCGTCAGGGCCGTCAGGCTGAAGCGGCCGGTCCCCACGTGGGAGTAGCCGGGTGACGCGTGGCAAGCTCAGCGTCTGCACTGGACCATAATAAAGTTGTTCTCACTCAATCACATACGTGTTGTGGAAGCGAAGCGAAAAACGATGAAGAGAACGCGTGTCAGTTCATGAAGATGATGGTTTTCTATGAACCACTCACGGCAAACCACTAACGTAGCAACTCTGTGGTGAAAAGGGCGTAAAACTAAGCGTTGTGTTTTCTGTCGATTCGCTTTCTCCTATTTCTACAGATCCACGGGGTATGCTTCAAACTGCCGGGGAAGAAGTAGATATTTCCGTCCTGCTCATTCTACCACGAGGCTGAAGGAAAGACACTGCCCAGTCATGCACCGACGAGGTGGACATGAAGCACATTGTAGTTGACAGTGTTGAAGCGAAATCCTGCTCCAGAAAGGTCGAGGCGTCCCTTGATCATGCCGTCGATTAAATGGCCTTCAGAGAAGCCGATTAACTTATCGATGGCCTGCGAAACATTGTAAAGAGGACCGATTACAGCTCTGCTGGGGACGTGCCTAAAACAAGATAACCCCCTCTCCCACCACCCCAAAAAAGTAAGGCTACTGTGACCGATCTGCTTGGCTCTCAATCTTTCACAAATGACCGACGGGGTAAAATAACAGACCATATCATATTGCCACAGGAAATTGCCATTGCTTCGCGTTGCTACATTCGTTACAATATGACTGTGAAACATCTTCCACATGTCATGTGGTAAATTTGTGGAGTGCAACGTAAGTTAGAGCTAGTTTTCCCTATTTTTGTTAGTATGTTGCTTGCGATGAATGTTTGAAGATGACGCCCCTTTTGTGGCAAGCACGACGTCAGTATCTCTTTACCGGTACCATGAAGACAAGCACTTTTTGATCGTCTGCGCCACTAGCATAACGCACGGGAGATACACAGCTATGTAAAAGTCAAGCCATTAATTTATTTCGAAAACAAAAAGTTTTCACCGGAATAATGAAATTACGCCGCACACGTAATTAGTGTCCCAGGTATGTGAATTTCCTCGGGCCTCACAGCAGCGTGTTAATAGAAAGTCCTCTACCTATTGCTCTACCGTGCTCTTGCTGCGTGACTGCCACGCAGGTATAGCCGTTGCATACGAATGTATATATGTGCAATAGAAAAGTTGTACCGATAACCTATCCGCGGATGCCTACCATTGAAAACTAGCGTCCTGAATTTATTGATTGGCCGCTGACTGACGCATTTACTTCGTACCTTTTAGAGCTCTATGTGATACTTAACGCGTGTGACATCGGCACAATGACAGCGTAGAATACTCATTTCAATACGCGCGACCCACTTTACCTCGGAGAATAACTCATATTGCTTTTAAAACAGGTCATTCACAGATGCGTACTTTACTCACTACTACTACAGGGCGTCGCGTGATGTTTGAAGTTCCTTTGAGGAGAAAAATAAACGACCACCCGATGTCACCCACCTTCTTGAATGGTGTAACTCTTCCTGATCAAAAAGAAGCAAGCTAAGTGAAAATAGACTTTAGTGACACATGTCCACACTCGCTCTTCTCATTTCGGTTCGTTGGGCAATGAAGGAACGTTATCGTCGACTTCGATAAAAACCCTACACGACAAGCAAAAGAACGAAAGCCTGCGCGAAAAGCAAAAAGGCGTTGGAAGCCTGCGCGTGAGCTTTTCGGTTGTCAAGCCGGGAAGTCGGCGCGCCATGTGTACGCTCACCTGATCGCAATGCGCAGGGTGATAGTGATTTTGTTACATTACGAAACTGACAATTTTCGTGGAGTTTAGATTTTATCACATAACCGCATCCCCATAATGTCTCACCTAAGCGCTGTTTCAGGAATTTTGACCCTGACGTCGATTCTCATATCGGCGTGCTCCGTCGCAGAGGTAAGAATTTTATTATATGTTAATATTTCGTGGCGGTATTAGTGGCGATGGCTACTTTGGCTAACCTCACGCACATTCATTGTAGCATATGCTTCAAAGTATCTGCTTTACCCGAAGAAAAATTTGAGGCGATCGTGAAACGACACTAAGAAATACCACAATCCGGGGTTCGAGGTGACCAAGCTACGAGTTCACTTGGTTTTTGCGGCTTTCACTTGAAAGAAAAAAGCACCCCATTTAAAAGGCCATCCTATCAATATTTTCACAGTATGAGTTCCTACGATTCACCACTGAATTTTACACTCTTTATAAGAAGAACATTCATATTTTTCTAAAAAAATATATGACATTGTTATTTTCACAAGAGGTGAAACGGGAAAAGGCACGTGATCTTACTAATGTTCACCTAACGTTCATCTTTTGTGATGACCTACGGAGTATACTCCTTTTCTTGTTCTTCCGTATTTCTTTGTGTATATTTTAGTCGTGATCAATTCCTTTTCAGAAGACAGACGAATGTAGGTAATTTTTCATTCAAGCTAAATGATCCATTTAAAAATTCGCGCTATTTGAACGATCATCTTTTTACTGTCTTTGTATACGTCCCTGTATTTTTCTCCGACGTAGAAGTTCTGACCAGCTGTCCTCTTTTACTTTTTTTTCAAATCAGCAGGAATTTTTTGTTACCGAAGTTTAGTGTATTAAACCACACAGCTGCTTTTCCTATCAACCTGAGCTTCTCCTACTCTTCGTTTCTGGAAGATGGTTGCAAGAACCGCTTTAGAAAAATTACGCTCATGAAGATATACCGTAATGATTTCGCATAGCGCAATACATGTGCAACAATCACACAGAATTTCACACTGCTCCAATGAAGGCACCTGCGTATCTACAAGACAGCCTGGCTGACTGTGCAGTAGTAACTCACAGACTGCCACAGTTTGTCTCAGTTTTTGCTGCTTGGTGTGATGGATTTATAATAGATATTTAAAAGCCATAAAGGCCCTCCGTATACAAATTCTCTACAAAGTCATTTCTGACAATGTTCTAAACACGGTCTCCTGCCAAGTGAAGATGATAGTATTTCCTCTGAGGCAGCGTGCGACCTTCGTGCACCCAAAAATATGTAAATGCTTAATTTGCAGCAACACCAAGAAACTCCATTCTCAGGAATCGCGAGATTGGGATGTGGCACCATCTTTCGGCAGCAGGAACAGCACCCAGCCATAACTGAATGGAAAATATATGACAAAAATTATATATCTTGATAAAAGCTAGTTATCAAAAATGACTCCACGTCACATGGTAATGTGAGTGTTCCAAGTGCCAATGCGCACACCACATATTGGATTCATTTTGTCAAAAACGGCTTAACGTTAAATATAGCCAGGGCACTAGAAGTGGAGACCTCCTCTTATTAAACCTGTCCTTGGTTAAAACATGTTAAAATGAAGAACGCTTTATGATACTTACTCTGAAACAACTTCGAATTAGGGACATGCACATCGGACTGTATTTGCAATTGAAAACGCAACACCTAACATAAAAAGTTTTATTAAAAGGTCTTGTTATTATTATTAGAAGCTTTGCCTTCATGAGCGACGACTTATTTTTCATTCGAGTAAATTCGGCCATAAGTGCTACTTTGAACTACAAGTAATGCACTCCCCATTGATGTGAATGAGATCGTGTTTTAAAAAGATGCTTTCTTCTATGAATTCTCCTTTTATTTCCTGAGCAATTAACGTTTAGGAAAATTTAATTTCTCGTTTTCTTCAAGAAATATAGAGACCAAACCATCTCCAAGTATTCTATGATTTACACAAAGCCCTTTTATTTATTTATTTATTTATTAGAATACCCTCAGGGCCCGTAGGGCTATACAGAGGGGGTGGGTACAACATTTTATAACACACAAGAAAAAAAGACAAAAAAAGAAACAAGTGTCAGATGCGCAAATCACGAAGGCAACATAAATCAACTAAAAATGTATAAGTAAGAATTCAAGCACATACAAGACAAAGATAGATAATGGAAACTGCGTATAGTTACAAACATTGCTGAGAAATTGCAGTCTTGAATAACAAAGGGTCTGTTATTGTTACCTCCACACGATAATGGACGAAAATGAGGCAATGGTTTCTCAGGCTGACGCGACCAGCTTATTAGACGAAAGCTATTCTCAAATAATATTTATTATGCCGTGTCGTAAGCTGTGTCGTAGCTCTCACAGCGCATTTATAACAAGGGAAGCTATTTGTGGACTTCTGTAGTGAGCCAAAGACTATCTGAAATGCGCATAGGTAGCTGCTCAGTCTCTCTCTTCTTCAAGGTCACTATGCGCAAATATTTGGTTAATCTCTGATAGTTGGTACTTATCGTCTCGTCCACCAATTGATGCCCATCCGTGACAGGCTTCTTCCGGTCACGCAACTCAACAAGGTCTAGATCAATGTCCAACGTGTCGATAGTGCAGGCTTACCATGCCATAATGCATCGATCAGGACGCCGAGATGTAGTCAGAAAATGACTTTCGGGTTGAAACACTCCAAACTGTTTAATGGCAGAAAACACGTAAGTGCCAAACGTTATCTCGCATAGGTAAAGCGTGTGAAGGCTCTAGATAAGGCCTGAAGTAATGCTTGTCAAGCATGGCGGACACGTCGTGCGGAACAGATCCTGCCTGTTGTATATTGGTCTGTTTGGTTTCGGTTCCACGATCACTGTCGCTGGTGGCGCCAGTGTTGTTTATGTATATAAGCATGCGCAAGTTGGAATAAAGGGTTTTTTGTTCCGATGGACACTCGAGTTGTCTAGTCGTTCATTCACCCGCGGCACACGCCACTACATTGGCAACGAGGGTGCTCGTTTAGGAGGGGGTCTGATTTTCGTCATTTTCGCCGACTGTTTCCCGCACCATGAGTGTCTCCGGACTGGCACCACCGACCCCGTTCCTGCCCGCGCCTTGCTGCCCTGCTCTTGCCTGGCCACAATGAATCCGCATCTTCGAGGATTTTCTGCTCGCATCTGGTGTTTCTGACTGTGCGTCGGACCGTCGCAAGGCTCTCCTAATCCACAGCCTCGGCGCAGAAGGCCAGCGCATATTTCAAGATTGTTTATTCAAGATTGTTTATTGTCTCTTTTTCATTTTCACCAAAAACATGCATGAATGTCTGGATCCTTAGCCTATTGGCTAGTAATAGATTCATTAAAAACATAATACAAATGAATCAGGGGCTATGTATGTACAATCACATGTTTGGGGGGAAATGTAGTATATACAGGTGTTCGAAAAATTGTCCATCAAAAGCATGTGTATGAATAGGAAAGATACATTCAAGATAAATTACAGTGCTAAAAACAAACGCTCGGTTTATACAAAAACTATGAATAAGACAGCTGTGTATAGTTCTCATTGCAATAACACACATACAGAAGACCACACGTCAGGACTGCAGTACATCGTCAGTGGTAGAGGCTGCAAATTTTTATCGTCGTCCCCAAAATAGCAGCAGTAGTAAAAACATGTACAAGGTATTATAAGTATGTTATTTTCCTACTTTTTGTTCTTCGATAAGCTGGATGTTGTGTGATGCAAGAAAAAGTCTTTTAACGCCTGATCTACCCTGGTTGATTGTAAAACGGATGACGGGAGATCATTCCAAACTTTAACCCCGGCGTACTTGAGATGGCGTTGTCCGTATGTGTTATGAGAGAGAGGGATTAAAAACTTGCCTTCGGAGGCAGAGCGACTACTTTTATCTGGTGTTTGGAAAATAGTTCTAGGAAAGGGGAAGTTGTTACAACTTATTTTATATACCAAGAGAGTTAGTTATACGATAATCTCGTAGCGTAAGCACGCGCATTATTGCGGTTTTGGAAAATAGAGGCTGAGAGGGTGTACGAGGGGGAACATGGTTTATTATTCTCAAGGCTCTCTTTTGTAGGCGTATTATGTGCTTGACGTATGTGTGATAGGTGAATCCCCAACACTCGATGCAATATGTTATCTGAGATTGGAACAGAGAGAAGTAGATGGTGCGCAAGATATCAGTTTCAAAATGCTGTCGAGCTTTGGTCAGGGTAAAACAGACAGAGGAAAGTTTCTTCCCCAGTGTGTCTAAATGGGGCTTCCAGTTTAACGCATCGTCCAGCATTACGCCTAAATATGAGATCCTACCGACTTTTTCTATTTCTTTATCATTGATCTTCAGCTTGCCCATAGTGAAGTCGACAGGCTTGCAAGGGGATTTAAAAACTATATATTTGGTTTTATCGGTGTTTAAAGTAAGCCTATTTGTTGTGAACCACTCGCTGATTTTTAAAAGTTCGTCGTTTAAAATATGTGCCGCAGTATGAAGTGACGGGGTGGTGAAAACTAGCGCTGTGTCATCCGCGTACATTACAGCACTTACCCTAGAAAGACAATTGGTTAAATCGTTAATATATAACGTAAAAAGAATGGGTTCGAGAACGGAGCCCTGTGGTACTCCCGCATCTACTGGTCTTAAACTGGAAACATGCTCGTCAATAACTACCCTTTGGTATCGCCCATTTAGATAACTTTCTAGGGCTAGGGACTGGCCTCTGAATCCGTATCGCTCAAGCTTTTGGCTTAATATTTCAAGATGAACTGTATCAAACGCTTTTCTAATGTCTAGAAACACACCTATAGCAAATTGGTTGTTGTTGAGGGCCTAATTATTTACATCTGTCACGGAAAGTACTGCAGATAGAGTTGATTTGGTTTTCTGAAAGCCATGTTGGTCCGGCGATAGAATACCGTTTTTATGCAGGAAATTTTTTACTCGCATCGCTAATAACTTCTCGAACAACGTATTAATGCAGCTTAAGACGGATATAGGTCTGTAATTGTTGAGTTCATTTTGGTTTCCAGTTTTATAAATTGGGGTTACTTTAGCTATTTTTAGAATTTCAGGATATATACCCGTATGGAACGCTTTATTAAAAAGTAATACTAAGGTTAGAGCTAGGATTTCTATATTTTTTGTAAGGACCGAAATAGGTATGCCATCAATGCCTTTATCCTTCCCTGAATTCAAATTTTTTGCAGTTGCTATAACCTCTGTTTCAGTTATGTCGATGTAACCAAATGACGGACCATGCCAAGGAGGTAAAGAAGGTTCTTTTGGTGAACTTAGGCCACTATGCAGGTTTGAACCGACAGAACAGAAGTGCTCGTTGAACTGATTTGCAAGATTCTGCATTTGCGGCATTTCAGGGAGGACTCTTTTTGATGGAGTTGGCTGTATAATAGAGTTAATAACTTTCCAAAGTTTGCCACAGTCCTTGGAAGTTGAAGTTACTTGTTTCTTGTAGTAGAGTCGCTTCTGTTTACGCATAGCTGCAACTGCTTTGTTTCTATATATTCTAAACGGGTTATTGTAATAAGAGTTCCCTCTGTTTCGTTTCATTTTGGTGTACCAGAAATCTCGCGTTTTTATAGCATTTAGTACGTTAGCTGTCATCGATGGACATGTTGGATGCGTATGGTACGTTTTCTTTATTTTTTACTGCTTTCCTTGATAATCGACTTTATCCGTTCGACTAGGGTGCGACAATGTTCGCTAACATCCATACCGTTAAGGTCCTCAAAATTGGCTGCAGAGAGCAGCTGCGAAACCCTGTCATAATCAAGCCGGGTAGTATAGCCATGAAAATTATTGCTGGTTATGTGGTTGTTGCCGAGGCGATATAGGAACGCTATTGGCAAGTGGTCAGCTACAGGAATGTCGTATGTTCCTGAAAGGGAACTGACAGGTTTGAAGTTGCATAGGACATAATCCAAGCATGCACAGGTGTATGAAGTGATGCGAGTGGGATATGAAATGAGATTTTGGAAGCCATAAGAATTTAGCAAGTTTTGATAGTCATCACAGTTCTCACCTAAGACATTGATGTTCATATCGCCCACAACTACTGTATTCTTATGATTGTCGTTTAGGTAAGAGAAAATACTTTCAAGGTCTTTCAGAAACTGCTTGCGATGCGACTGCGGGGGTCTATATACAGCACCGTAAATGAAATCATCAATTTCTACAAATAAGGATTCACAACTAGTAGCAGCAGGTAAGTATGAACATGTTTTATATGCGAGAGGCTTCCTAATATATATTCCTACTCCTCCTCCCCAATTATTTGCTTCTCGAGGGTGGGATATAAACAAGTAATTAGGAATGTTATAGCTTTCACCAGGCATCAACCAGGTTTCTGTAAGCGAAATAACATCGTACATACATGAATGCTGGGTTAGAAGGGAGCAAAGAGCATCGCTGTTTTTTGACACGCTTCTAATATTACAGCCCCGCCGCGGTGGTCTAGTGGCTAAGGTACTCGGCTGCTGACCCGCAGGGCGCGGGTTCGAATCCCGGCTGCGGCGGCTGCATTTCCGATGGAGGCGGAAATGTTGTAGGCCCGTGTGCTCAGATTTGGGCGCACGTTAAAGAACCCCAGGTGGTCTAAATTTCCGGAGCCCTCCACTACGGCGTCTCTCATAATCATATAGTGGTTTTGGGACGTTAAACCCCACATATCGATCAATCTAATATTACAGTGAAGTATGGAACGTGTGCCTTTTGTTTTATGGAAGTTGTCAACTACAGATGGAGTCAGCATAACAGAAGGGCTTATGCTATCTGCGCAAGATCGGCTTCGTTGCGGATGCGGATAGTGTCCGAGTTGTCGGCTTTTTTCATCAATATGCGCCCGTTTGCAACCCAAGCGTGTCGCCAATTGTGACGTTTTTTTGCGGCAATCGCTTTTCCCAGTAGGGCTTTATACGAAGGAAAGAGATGCTCGTTGAGATACACAGGCATCGTTCCGGCAATTCCAAGGTCAGATGTATTCAGTCGCATTTTTTTTGTAGCATAAAGCAGCTTATCGCGGGCTACGCAGGACATGAATTTTATGACAATGTTTGACACATTTCTGTCCTTAGTCGGTACCCAGTGGGCTACATCAATATCAGCTGGAGATAGCGTTACTCCAACTTTCGTGCTAAGCGCGGTAACAATCTCGGTCACTGTCTTTTTGGTTGATTTAGGAATGCTTTTAATTCTAGGTTAGCCCTGCGGCTGTACTGTTGAAGCTCAGCTAGGTCGTCTTTGGTTTCCGTGATTTGCTTAGTTAACTCACAGTTTCCTTTTACCAGTTTGACATTTTCTGCTTTCAGGCCACGCAGCTCTTTCTGCGTGTCATCTAAGGTTTTCTTAAAAAAGTCAAAGCCCTTGCTCATAAGGTCAACTGATTTTTGAAGACTACCAAGTTCCTCATGAATGAGGTAATCCATTTCTTCAATCTTAGTATTCAGTTTCACAACCAGGCATGCTAGCTCTTTTACTGTATTTGGAATCTTGTCAAAAAGTTTTTCCCCGGCTGCTTTCTTCCCGTCAGGCTGCGGATCCCCCATTACCTCAGGGCGACTCTGGCACAAGCGAATAATGTATTGATTTCACACTATAGAATTGCTACACACCTGCAAGTGACACGAGGGATGAGCGTACTGTCGATCTGTGCGTGCCTGGGTCGCCCTGAGTTGTGATCTTTGATTGATTGTGATCTTGTGATTTCACACACTACTACTTCAGTCTTCGGCCAACGCAAAGTCCGGTGAGCCAACTTCAGATACGGATTCGGGAATTGTCAAGTACACTTCTCAGACACAGCATGAAGCGTCGTCGTACGATGCCGCTGTCGCAGCGCTGCATGCGCACTTCACGACAACAACAAATGTTGTGGTCGAACGGCACCGGTTCGGTAGGCGCGTGCAGCAAGTCGGTGAAACAATCAATGAGTACATTACCGCGTTACGTGAACTTTCTGCTACGTGCTCTTTTCCTTCTCAGGAAGATTCCTTGCGTGACCAGTTTGTTGCGGGCGTATTATCTCGAAACTTGCGCGAGAGGTTGCTGCTTGAAGGGCCTTCTCTTTCGTTCGCTCGAGCTGTACTAATAGCGACGCAGTTTGAGCAGGCAACCAATGATTGCAAAGAATTTGCTACTGCAGAAGTTTAGAGCATAAATGCTCGCGAAAACACCCCTCCGCCCGCATCTTCTGCCAGCGACCCCTTGAAGCGGTCGCGCAGCCAACAGGGCCAGTGTTATTACTGCGGCTCACCTCATAACAACGCATCTTCATTCCGCTGCCCCGCCAAAAACAAGCGGTGTCATGGTTGTGGTATTATGGGTCATTTTCGCTCAGTCTGCAACAGAAACGCCGCTCCTGTTCGTGAACTAGACGACGAAAGTTCGATAACAGGAGTATTGAGCATTCTTACCGTGACGACATCCACTCGTCTCGCAATCTACGTATCGGTAGAAGTTGGGGAAACAAAGCTAACTTTCCTCGTGGATTCAGGGTCATCAGTATCGATTTTGACGCATGACCTATTTAGGCAGCATTTTGCAGGTCAGCAGCTTTCAGCTGCTCGAATTAGACTACTGAACTATTCGAAGAAACCTATTCCAGTGTGCGGTTGCTTCGTTGCTGATGTCACGTACAATAACTGCACAACAAAGCTTCTTTTTTATGTCGTTGAACAAGGCACCTCGCTTTTGGGTATTGATGCAATTAGGACGCTCAGTCTGCCGATTGATGGGTCGTCACTACAGTGCCTTGAAACGACAGCGGTGTGTACTAGCGCTCGAACGGAGCACACCGCAGTCATGACAGAGGCGGAGGAGTCCATTCACCTTCCATCAGAACTGGTCGAAGAGTTTGGCGTTCTTTTCAATCCAGAATTGGCATCGCAAAGGGTTTTGTTCATCGCGTCAAAACACGGTCGACAGTTCAGCCAGTTACTTCAAAACTCAGGTGCCTTCCCCTCTCACTGCGGCCATGAGTCTCGGAAGAACTGCGCCGCTTGAAAAAAAAAATGCACGTGATAGAGCGAATAGAGGCATTCGAGTAAGTGTCCCCCATCGTTTTGGTTGAAAAGAAAGATGGAGGTATCCGTCTTAGTGTAGATCTTCGACAGGTAAACAAAGCCGTCGTAGCGGATAGCTTTCTCTTCCCTCATGCAGAAGAGCTATTGCATAGTCTAGTGGGGGCAACCCACTTTTCCAAGCTTGACCTTGCATCAGCGTACCATCAGGTCATGCTTCAACCCGAGAGCCGTGATTTAACGGCTTTTTTAACACACGACGGCCTCTTTCGTTTTAAGCGCGTGTGTTTTGGGCTCGCGTCGGCACCATCTGCTTTTCCGAGTATGATGTCGAAAATTCTGCAGGGCTGCAGTGGCGTCCTGTTCTATATCGATGACATCATTGTGTTTGGGAAGGGCAGAGAGGAGCACATGGCGAATTTTACCGCAGTGCTGAGGTGCATAAAAGAGGGAGGACTCAAATTGAACACGAAATGCGTCATCGATACGCCGGAGCTTGCGTTCTCGGGCCACAGGATCACCGCCAACGGTATTGTGCCGTTGAAGGAAAAGGTTGCTTCCATCTGAGACACTCCAACGCCTACGGATCCAGGAGGCCTTCGATCATTTCTGGGATTGGTCGAATATTATTCTAGGTTTATTCCCTATTTCGCTGACATGGTTGAACCAATGCGTGTCCGGCGAAGAAAGGGGCAGCGATTCGTTTGGTCTGACGAGGTAGACGCTAGTTTCAGAAAGACCAAAGACGCGCTGGCATCTAGCTCTATACTGAGTATGTTCGATGAATATCTTCCAGTCTTAGGCCGCGTTCACACTGAGCCACCGAAAGTGCTCCAAATCCGGTTCGGCAACGGTGAGATCCGCCGAAAGGGCCCTCTCCGCGCCGATCGCTCTCGAACCGATTTTTGCGGCGTCTGCTGCCGAATCGGTCACCGCTGACCAATAGGAGCGCTAGTCAAGGAATTTTGAAAAATGGCGGCCAAGCCCTACTCACTTGTTATGCCGCAGTGCACGTAACTGAATGTTGAAACCAACGGGAGTTTAACCTACTCTGTCCCTACTTCGCCTCCGTATTTCGTGAAAGAGGTAACCGAGCTTGCTGTTGGCGTGACCGAGCTTGTTGCGGTCTTGCAGAGCAAAACGAACCCACCAACGCCGCTGGCGTCGGTGGTTTTTCTGCTCTTCGTGCATTACAAGACAGCCACGTGCCAGCAAAGTAAGCAGTACTGTCTTTTCTTGCTTCTTGCGTACGAGAATCGTCGAAGTATACACCACCGGATAGCGTAGTAGCGTTTACGAGCCGCGACAACAACCGGGTGACAGCGCATCCATCCCGCGTTCGCCCCGTAGTAGATGGCATATTCGGCGGCGCGGGGCGCGTCCAGTGCGAACGACGCTTCGTTTCGGCGGCAGGGGAATTTCGGTCGCTGTAGAAAGGTGGTGGTAAAGAACATTTATTTCAGAAAAAGTATACTAGAGAGTGCCGACGTGGCCCATCGGCGTGCTAGAGTGGCAAGACCCTATTCCGGGACGCCAGTGGAGCTGGAAGCTGCCCGTGCGCGCTCCACCAAGGAGCGTTGTGCAGCCAAGGTAGAGCAGTCGAGCAGGTGCTCCTCCTAAGCCTCTCTAGTTGGGATAGAAAAAGGGGGCGAGAAAGGGACGGGATTAACTGGGCACGATGCTACGACGTGATATGTGTCGGCGAGGACATGACAGGTCGAGCAGGTGCCATTGATTTCCGGCAAAAAGTGCCTGGCGACCGCCGGACTGATAAAGGTGTTTGTCTGCAGGTGGCGTAGCAGTCGTTCGTCCGCTTTCTCCAAACCGCGTGCGGGGTCCGGGTAGAGGCGGCGCGAAGCCCGGTAATGAGCCAAAATTTCGCGAAAGCGCGTCAAGATGGTATTGCCAGATTCCGTCTCGGGACATGGAGGGGCAACGGCCCGGACAGGAGAAGCGCGGGCAGCGGCATTTGCCGCCTCGTTGCCGGGCAGGCCCGAGTGGCCTGGGGTCCAGACTATACGAATGGGATGAGGGTTAAAGCGCCAAGGGGCTGCCTGTAGCAGGCTAGCCGCCAGCGGGGCAATGGAACCCTGAATGTACTGAGAACAGGCCGAGCGCGAGTCCGTCAGGATGGTGCGTGAGGCAGGGTGAGAGGCGGCCAAAGCTATGGCAACCTCTTCAGCGTGCGTTACTGTGTCTGCTCGAAAGGAGAGGCCATCTACGTGTTTGCCCTGTGTAATCACGGCAGCCGTGAAGTGACCCGAGGGGGAGGGACCCGAGACGTCCACGTAGAAAACACTAGGACGATCGGAGTGTCGCGTATGAAGGGCCGCGGCGCGTGCTAGTCTATGGCCAGGATGGAGGTCGGGGTTCATATTACGGGGTAGAGGTTCCACCCATTGCTTTTGACGCCAGAGCTCTGGTACCGGCTGCAGAGGGTCTTGGTCAGATATCGGGTTAAGGCCAAGTCTGTGTAGAAGACGGCGCCCTGAAGGCGTCTGCGACAGTCGATTGATTTGGTTAACGCGATGAGCTTCGCGCATCTCTGCAAAGGTGTTGTGTACCCCCAGAGCCACGAATCGGCTGTTGGAAGTTGCAATAGGTAGGTCCAGAGCGCGTTTGTATACTGAACGAAGAAGGACGTCCAGCTGGTGCTCGTGTCGACGACGCAGGCGAAGGTAAGGCAAGGCGTAGAGGACGCGACTGGTCACAAACGCATGGGCCAATCGGAGGGACTGAGACCCGCGGAGGCCGCCGCGCTTGGTAGACACTCGCCGTATCATGCGGCTCACCTGCTCGCTGGTGCGTCTGAGGCCTGCTATTGTGCCCTTTGGATCCAAGGACAATGTGAGGTGAAGGCCAAGAACCCGAATGTTTTGCACTGACGGGACGGGCCCGGACGGAAGAAAAATTTGAGGCGGCGGTAGCGGAGAGACTGAAAGAAGAGCCGATTTAGCTGGAGAGCACTCCAGGCCGCATGAACCTGCGTAGGTGTCCACCAGAAGTGCAGCCTTTTGCAAGCGTTCTTCGATTTGCGCTAAGGAGCCGGTGTTGGTCCAGATTGTGATATCGTCCGCATATAGTGCGTGTTGTATTCCCTCGACCTCGCTTAGAAGAGAGGGGAGGTTCATCATCGCCAGGTTAAAAAGCAGAGGAGACAGGACTGCCCCTTGAGGTGTACCCCGCGTGCCTAATAAGTACGGGCCGTGTTCGGTAGAATTAAGGCGAATGAAGGCGGTGCGATGTGATAGAAAGGCGCGAATGTAGTTGAAAGTCTTCTGCCCGCAGTTTGTGGTAGACAAGTTAGTGAGTATAGTGCTGTGTTTGGCGTTGTCGAACGCCCCGCGGAGATCGAGAGTGAGCACGGCTTTATTGTTATGGCGCATAGTAGTCGGCTCTATGATATCGTGTTGAAGCTGGAGCAGGACGTCCTGCGCCGACAGATGGGGGCGAAAGCCAAACATCGTGTCGGCAAAGGTCCTCCTGGCCTCCAAGTAGGTAAAATGGCGTTCGCGAACCATGGTTTTCATGAGTTTGCCTGCGCAAGACGTAAGTGAGATGGGTCTCAGTGCCTCAATACTAACGGACTTTGCCGATTTTGGAATGAATGTCACGACCGATGTGGTCCATTCCGTTGGAAGCGGAGAGCCGTCCCATATCGAATTTATAAGGTGGAGTAGTGAGAGGTGTGCTTGGTCGGGAAGATTTGCCAGGAGCGATACTGTGATTCCGTCGCACCCAGGGGCCATGCCCCGTCGCATTTTCGTGAGTGCAAATCGTGAATCAGAAAGCGTGTATGGGGCGTCGAGGTCGGTGTTAGGGGCGCCGGAATACGTATATGCTGGGCCTGCGGGATCATTTGTGCGGCAGATGTAGCGGTCACAAAGTTCTCGCGCGAGTTCATCCGTAGTGCCCTGAAAGGCATGCAGAACACGGTGCAGCTGGCGTTGCGTTTCTCCCCTGGTGGTGGAGGGATCGAGAAGGCTTTAAAGAGTCACCACGCACTCTTAGAGCTCATCTGGTTTGCAGCCTTCGAGCAGGTGTCTGCCCAGTTAGCATCAGAAAGTTGTGCGGAGTATGCAGCCGCCCTCAGTGAGCGCCTCAATGCGAGCGCGAAGTTTCCGATTAAGTTTGTTGCGTTTCCAGCGCCTTATGAGCCCGCAGCGAGCGTGCCAAAGATGTAGGAGGTGTGGATCGATTGCAGGAGTCAAATTAGAGGTTGCAAGGGTGCGAGTGTTCGCTTGTTTTATATGGAGAGCGTATGATACCCACGCTGCATATTCGGTCGAGGAGAGGCCGGCGGGGAATGGTTGCATTCTGAACTGAGTCCAATCGGTGAGACGGGCTTGGCCCCAGTATTGGCGCATTTTCTGCCGCGTTGTGAACGAAATGCGGAGTAAAAAGTGATCACTGCCTAGGGTTTCGCCTAAATTCTCCCATGTAGCATCGCGGAGGTGACGGTTGAGGGAGAGGTCGGGACATGTGTCTCGCGTGACCGAGTTGCCGGAACGTGTGGGTTGTGCCGGATCGGTAAGAAGCGTCAGGCTCAGCGAGGAAATGAGCTCCTTGAGCTCTCTGCCCCGGGCTTTCTCGTAGTGGTAACCCCAGTGAGGGCTGGGGGCATTAAAGTCCCCGACAATCACCAGTGGTTGTCGGGCCGCTATACGCAGCGCCCGATGGTAGAGATGCGCAAACGAAGCCCTTGCAAGGCGAGGGGGACAGTACACGTTTAAGATATGTATTGATGGTTGGCCCCTCCACTGAGACAGCACTGATATCAACCAGTAGTCGTAAGGAAGATCCAGATCGAGGTCAATCTGTACCGCCGTGTAAGCTTTATGCACGAGGAGGCATGTTGTGGTGCCGCCTACATAGGAGCAGTATCCAGAAAGGGATGGAGCAGGGCCAGATTCTTGGAGCGCCAAGACGGCCAGCTGAGAGCCAAGTGAGCTGAGGAAAAGGGAAAGATGTGAACGCTTTCGTCTGTTCCCGAAGCCTCCAGGGTTCCACTGTATGATCTCGAATTTAGACGCAATGTTTGAACGGGACGTACGATTGGTAGCCATCGTGACTGTCTTAGGTTTTATATTTGGTCCTCCATGTCCCGCTCGGATTCCTCAGAGGCAGGGAGGGGCACAGAGGCCGGATTGTCCGACGGCGGGGTGGTGGTAGCCACATTACGACGACGCCGTGGAGCTGTACCCTCACTGCTCACCGAGCAGGAGCGGGAACGCGATGCCTTGGGTTGAAACTGGGTGATTGCCTAGGCTTGAATAGCCTGGGTAACCTCTACTACTATGCGTTGGACCGAGAAGCTGGTGAGGAGGTGATTAATCGAAGCTTCGACGCGCGTGAGGCGTTCCTCTACGCGCGGGGTGCGCTCTTCGCTAGGGAGAGTTTGGTTAGCAGGCAAGATAACCTGAGGTGCCCCAGGAGCCTCAAGAGCTTCTGGAGTAGATGTGGCACCGGTTCCAAGTGCTGGAGTACAAATGGTTGCTTGAACCGGCGGTTTAATGGGAGTGGACTTAGCACGAGGACTAAGCTTGGACGTAGCTGGCGTAGCCGCCTGGACAGAGGAGGCAATACCGGATGGCCTTGCAGTACACTGTTGTTGGGGATGAAGTCGCTTATTTAAGAGTTCGAGTTGTTTAGTTAAAAGAGAATTTTGCTTTTGAAGTGCCGCAACTTGCTGGCGAAGGGCCGCAAGTTCGGAAGAAGGAGGATCGACAGAAGGGGGTGAGAGAGGCTTAGAAGCAGCTTTCCCTGCCCAACTGCTCACCTGAGGTACCGCCGCTGGTGCTTCGAGCGGTGGGAATGCCTGAGTGTCGGCGTGGAGTGGTGGAGCCGACAGATGCAGGTTGGAGGCGCTGTCTGGCTGTGACGAACATGAGACGGCCCCTCGAGGAGATGTTGAGGGCTGCTTGCGTTTCTGATATTTTCGATATTTTGCCGTGCAGCAAGTGGTACCAGTCTCATGGGCGCCGTGGCAGATGAGGCACTTGGGGTGGCAGTCGTGGGCATTGAGACCTGCAGGTGCGGGGGTTCCACATTTGGCACACTGCGTTGGAGCGGGGTGAGGACACTGAGGTGGTCGATGGCCGATGGTACCGCACTTGGTGCAAACCGGGACCGTTTTCTTGTAGGCGCGGATGTACTTCGCCACGCAGTGGTAGAAGAGGAAGCGGGGTAACTTCGTGCCCTCGAAAGTCACCACCGCCGCCGCGGAAACTCCGAGTTTGCGGACCGCAAGGATAGTACCTCGAGGCCAATACAGTTCAGACTTTGTCTTTTCCGGGCTTTCAGCAGGGTTTACGTTGATGACGCCCCTGCATGTATCCCCTGGTGCCTTGGCGTGGCCTCGAACAGGCAGCTGCTGATCCCCCACTTGCAGCTGGAAGTCCCCGAGGAGTCGCTGTGCCATAGGCAGAATGGTGGTGCTACAGACTAAGATGTTCTGTTCCCAGATTGGCCACACCTGAATTTGCGTGGTAGTCCGGTCGCCGAGGTAGCTGCGGATGGCGTCGCCTGCGCTATCGGCCGGGACAAATGTGCGTAACTCGCAGGGAACGCGAGGTTTCACTACCACGATGTAGTCGTCGCGAGAGAGGCGAGGAGTTTGACGCGGACGCCACTTGCGTTGCTTCGCTGGCTGCGAGGACGGAGCAGAGGTAGGCACACCACCGGAGGGATGGCGCGCCGGCGTTCCTTGCAAGGCTGGGGAATGGTGGCCCGCTGTGGCGTCTCGTTGTTGTTGAGACGCAGGCTTCGATTTCGCTTTCTTGCGTTGCCACAGTCTCACCATGTCGTCGAGGTATTCATCTTCTGATGGCATAGTGTTTGCGGAGGATGAAATCTCCATGGACAGCATTTGGCTTGAGGTAGGATCATAGCCCGTAGCCACGTTAGCGGCCGCCATCGCCGGGCTGAGAGCCCTTAGCGAGGCGGCGTTGTAGCCGGGAGTGAAGGACGTCCATCAAGTTGTCAAAACTGGACCCACCTGGACGAAGGTGTTGTCTAGGCGAAAAATCCAAGTTTCAGGGGTACCAAGGTGGATGTCCGCAGAAATAGCAGGAAATCTACGGAGGCGATGTGCAGTGCGTCCGTCACCATCGAGCGCTCGCAGCGCCCCCCCCCCCCCCCTGTAGAAAGCGGATGTTTCAGTGTGAACTAGGCATTAGTGTCGACGGACGCATCAGAGTGTAGAGTTGGAGCAGTCCTACAGCAGGTGGATGGACATAAACTGCACACTGTTGCTTTCGCGTCTCTAGTCCTTTCGCCAGCTGAGAGGAAATATTCGGTAGGAGAACGGGAAGCGTTGGCCTGTGTTTAAGCGGGCGAGTGGTGGCACGTGTGCTTGTGGGGAAGCCACTTCACGTTGCTCACTGATCATCAAGCCTTGATGGCATTGCTTTCAACCTAAGGAACAGGAAGGCACCCCTTGCGGGTAGCGCGACGGACAGAGCGTCTACTATGGTACAAATATACAGACGAGTACCCCAAGGGGTCGCAAAACCAAGTGGTGGACGCACTCTCACGCCTGCCCGCGTCCTTTTTCCAGGAAGAAGAAACGCTGTTTGACGAGGTTGTATCTGTTCTCGAAATTCCTTCCTGCATTACCAGAGAACAGCTTGAGCAGTCTCAATTGCAAGATAGCACACTGCAACAAAGCAAAATCTATGTGCAATGGTCGTGGCCTGCACACAAATCGTTATCCGCCGAGCTTCAGCCATTCTTTAAAGTACGTGATGAACTTTCTGTGGTAGACAATCTTATCTGGCATGGCGAACGGCTTGTGGTTCCAACGTCACTCATGCAGCAGGTAATCGCTGCAGCACATGAGTCACATCCCGGAGTGGTGCGAACAAAAGCGCGGCTGCGAGAAAAGTATTGGTGGCCAGGCATAGACCGCCAAGTCGAGCTAGCTATCCAGATGTGTAGCCTATGCCAGGAAGGATTGATTTGATTTGTGGGGTTTAACGTCCCAAAACCACCATTTGATTATGAGAGACGCCGTAGTGGAGGGCTCCGGAAATTTTGACCACCTGGGGTTCTTTAACGTGCACCCAAATCTGAGTACACGGGCCTACAACATTTCCGCCTCCATCGGAAATGCAGCCGCCGCAGCATATGCCAGGAAGGAGACAAGAGCGCCAAGGTACGAGCTACACTCTTGCAACCGGTCCCCTTTTCCAGAGCAGCCGTGGCTCAAACTCGGCATTGATATTGTAGGTCCATTTGAGAGGGCGCCCTACGAGTGCAGATATGCAATCACGCTTGTAGATTATTATTCCAAATGGCCCGAAGTGCATATCTGTAGCGAGACGACAACCAGCACAGTAATACGCTTCTTAGTCGCTGTGTTCGCGCGCGAAGGCTACCCAGAAGAGATTATTTGCGATAACGGTCCACAGTTTGCATCTCGGGAGTTGGAGGTATTTCTTCAAGATCGTGGCATCCAGGTCGAACATTCGTCGGTATACTATCCACAAGCAAACGGCAAAGTGGAGCGCTTTAACAGAGTATTAAAAGCTTCATTCAAGTGGCGGTTCTTGAGCAGCGACCTTAGCGCCAGGCGGTAACAGAGTATCTGGGTGTTTACCGATACACACCGCATGCTACAACGGCAAGGGCTCCAGCTCTTCTGCTACATGGGCGGCTGCCAAGAACTCGGTTGGATGTCGTCGGGCATCCGTCGGTAACCTTCTTTGTTGACTCTAACTCGGAACTCCGGCGCTTACGTGAGCGGGTAAAGCAAAAGCAACAGAGCAGCAAACGATACATGGACGCTCGGAGGGCTGCAAGAGAAACCAGAATTAACATTGGTGAATTCGTGAGAAGGAGAAACCCACAACTAGATTTAAAGGCGACCTGGAATTCAGCCACCCAAGAGAAGTGATCAGCAGCAAGGGACCATCTTCTTTTCGCCAGTCTGACGGCAAAACGTGGAATGCATACAAGTTCTCAAAGGTGCCACGAGCCTCTACCGCCCTTTATACGTGGGGAGGAAACGGTACAGCTAGGGGGGGGGAGTATCTCTGCCTACATGGGGGGGGGGCCCACCCCAGAGGTAACTACCAGGACTTCAGCTGCTGCTCCTTCGGCTGCGCAGGCACCCGCGTCTTCTGCGTACGCTGCGCACGCACCCACGTCTTCTGCGTACGTTGCACACGCATCCACGTCTTCTGCGTACGCTGCGCAGGCACTTACGTCTCCTGAGTACGCTGCACAGGCACCTACGTCTCCTTCGGCTGCGCAGGCGCACGGGTCGCCTGCTGCGACGCAGTCAGCCAAGTTTCCAGGAGCAGTCACACAACAACGCAGGGTGCAACCACCAAGAAAGAGACTATCACCAGAGCGTTACGGCTACTAGGTGTAGCAAGAGAAGTTGTGCTAAAGTGAATGAAACGGACGTATCCAGTGTGGTGGATTCCTTTTATGAACTGTGTGATATTGTAGTACTAAATAGTTACGTTCATTGTACAGGTTGTCTTTTTGTATAGTGTTTTTTGTATATGTGCTAACCCACTAAACTACTAAATCACTAATCCATATAGCTGTTTTTAAGGATGGGAATGTGTTGTATATTGGTCTGTTTGGTTTCGTTTCCACGATCACTGCCGCTGGTGGCGCCAGTGTTGTTTATGTATATAAGCATGCGCAAGTTGGAAAGGGTTTTTCGTTCCGAAGGGCACTCAAGTTGTCTAGTCGTTCATTCACCGGTGGCACACGCCACTACACTGCGTTGTACCTAAATACATGCGTTATTTGAATTGGCACTTCATTTCACTTCCATATGTTTACACTGTGGCCGTATGCCTGAGCGTAAGGGGCTGACATACAAATTCTACCAAGGGTGCTTGTTACTGGCAACTAATCCCACGTCATGGTGTCGCAGTTGACAAGTGCGTCATTGCTGGTAGGCGTGCGGTCGCTCTCTTGCTTCTACATGGCGCGATTTGCCTGAACATAACGTTTGGGCATGCAGTTGCACTTAAGCCCTCTGTGCTGTGTCATCTCATTGTGAGGTGCAACTCTGTCACACGTAAATGAGCATTTTTGCCAACCAGTTCGCGTGTTATTGTTGGAATAATATTTTGACGTTGCAGATCCTTATATGTCATGGTAACCGCGCTCGCACAGCATGCAACCGGTACGAGCACGTAGTGCAACTCTTGAAGCTACCTTTCGGTTCGGGTGGTGATAGAACAGCTTAACCTCACTCGTGTGGCGGGGTGGTCATTTCCTATACGGAAATGGAATGGGACTGTCTTCTCTGTTTTTACTTCGCGTGCGCAGAGGCTTCATCCAATTACGCACGTTCTATACTTGGCGACAACTTTCTGTGGCGGCACGGCCTAAGCTACGTGGGCGGAGCTTGTGCAGATGTGTAACTGCGCCAAGTAGACCATTTGCGGGTGATTTATGTTTCGGTTTCGTAAGTTCATTCAAGAGCACGAACAACATAAATAAACGTTCATTTTTTTGGAAGAAAATCAATAAAATGTTCAATTATTGAGGAAAAGAACAAGAATTGAGCATTATTGAAGAGTTCTGATTTATTTGAGAGAAAAAAAAGGTATGACCGAGAAGGAACTGGGCGATGGGAACACCAACGCAAAGGCAAGAAAACGTTTCCTAAATTTCATAGCACACTGAGTCGGCATCGTTGTTTTTCTTATTTGGAGACTGAAAATCTTTCTGGAGACGCTCATGTTATGCTTTCAGCGGACGCGAACAAATCTCTTCCACGACCGGTCATGATTAAGCGTCTCATGTTCGTAAATCCAAAGAGATGAAATGCTTTTTTTGCATAGTTAACAGTATAACACACACATAAATACGAATGTTGCCCAGCGAAACTTTGCGCTGGTAATTTAATCCTCGTAAGCCGCTGTGATCACAAAGGTCAAAGAACCACTCCCTCCGCACAGACGCCGACGGATACGGTGTTACAGTACGCGAGCCTCAGCGTGATCGTATCAACAATATTAGGCAACCGAAACGCCGACCACGTATGGAACGCAATTTAGAAAACGGGCCATGGCTTTTACGTACAGTTTCCAATGCCATGTTTCTTTTCAAGCAGCTGGTTCTGCTGAAGCCTGGCAGGTCATTGTTTCACTTTCGAGGTAGTTATAGCGATTAAAGTCCCACTTTCAGTGATATCACTCACAGGCGTCTTCTTTCTTGGCGATTGCACATGCGGGAAACAAAATATTTTACGACACATCACTGTCTTTGTTCCTCCCTGCTCGATCAACACAGATCGCCTAACGAACTCATAGTCACTCACAAGCTTCTATGTGAACATGCTGCAACCGAGTGACGCCATCGTTGTTATCCGGGGCAGAAAAAAAGGTGAAATGGCACGAAAAAAAAAGAAATTAGCAGAAAACTAGAAAAGGCAAAGAACGAAAATCGTGCACGGTGTACTATTTCTATTAACAATGCGAACAATATTTAACAAAATATTAAAATCTTTTGTTTTTATATTTTCCTTAATGCTACGCAGTATACAAAAGTTAGCGTCCGTGGACTACATGCAGAAGCGTAGTAAAAAAAGGGCGTGCGTGGGCTTCGTAGCCTTGGCTGTGCTGTCACAGCAACTTGTCACCAATTATAGTGAAATATTTGTGGTGTGCTCCACCCCCCCCCCTCTCTGGTGGGCCCCAGCCTCCCTCACACATTGTCGGTACAGTTAACACCGCGAAAATAATACACGACCACTGGCAGGAAACAGACGCGATAGGCGCCGACTTCCAACTGAAACTTTATTGACAAGAAAGCTGTTATAAATAGCCGAGTGAACAGTACAAAAATTACACCATCTCTCTCTAATGGGGACCATGAGGCGATGCGGAGCAGCACGGGGGTGCACACCGCCTTTGCACACCGCGGCTCTTACCTGCAGCCACTTACGCAGGTCCGAAAGCGCTAGCGCGTGCCAGCGCATTCTCAGTAGGACACGACGCGGTGGTTCATGGCGCGTCTGGAGAATCTCGTGTCACATGATTGCTGAAAGAGCGTAAGGGGGAGAGGCTACAAAGTCTCACCCAGCCCTTCGCACGGTCCGGAACACGCTTGCGCGTTAGCGCGTTCTGGCAGTAGAGAGTTTTAGTACTGCATACGCTGCGTACGTGGCGGCGTTGCGTACGTAAGGACGCCACGTTCTGCGTAGTGTGCATGCGCAGACCGCAACGCGCACGTATCGCATTACGTACGCAGCCGCTACGTACGCGTGCATGAGATGCGTGCATGCGTACGTATGAGGTGATCGCGCCGCTCTCGAACAAGTTCGCAACAGCGCGAGACTTCGTTTTGCAAAATGGCGGCATCGAAGGCAAGCACCGACCGGCTCTGCCGCCTAAAATATGGCCATAATCTGGCTACAACACTTGGATTGGCTCACATTGGCTGTAAACAACACGTGCTTCTATTTTGATCTACCAGGTGACGCAACACGCTTCACGCTCGTTACGTACGCGGGTACTACGGCGTACTAAAAGCCGATTAGTGGCAAACGACGCCACGTAACGCAAGGCGCTTGCGTGATGCGTACGTAACACCATTCCGCAGTACTAAAACTCTCTAGTGTTTCGGCCTGCTGTTGCGCATGCGCAGTAAGGAGTGGGCACGTACACTGGATTGAACTCTACCCCAAGCAGCGTCGCATCTAGAAACAGCGAAAGTATCTTGAGAATGATGCCAACATACAAGACTACCAAAAACGTCAATGATCACCGTGGCCTGCTGCGCCATAAAAAGTGTGAATAAAGTTTTATTCAAAAGTCAGCGCTTTTTACATCTGTGTTCTGTCCGTGGTCATGTGTCATTTTCACACTGTTAATTTTCAGTATGCACAAGCATCTGGCCGAGTGAGCTACTTTATTGTCGGTAAAGAAGGCTGACCTACATTTGGGGAGTTAGAGCGTAACGACATGAGGCAGGTCTTGAGGCAGCTTGTACGGAAGTGTATATCTACACTGAGTTCCCGCGCCTGTGTCTCCTGGGAAGGGCAGTCACTCGATGCAGTGGGGACGAGTGCACTGGCAATGGCCATTCAGATTTAGATCGACCCCGGAAAGCTTGTGGAAGATAAAAATCGAAAGAACTTCACTCAGCTTCAGCCGTTACAGCTTGAAGTTTAGAATTGGCATTTCAGAAATGACAAATACAGTAGCATAGACAAATGCTGGGGTGAACCCGAAAGACGTGTTTCTGACACGTTCTAATCTACATAACTAAGTGGAATGATTAAAATGCGGTGAGTATATTGAAGTAACGGCACCTAGCAATGCTATCATGTGTCATGTAACATATTAATCGACAATCCGCGTTCGTGGATTACGACGAGTTTCTTAAATCACAGCAATTTTTTGCAGGCGTTTTACTACGGCATCAACAGACCTGGTAAGAGTCCAGTACAACCACCAGCGTTTTGCCACTGTATTTGTTCAGCAAGTCCCTACACAAAACCTCTCTTGTCGTACTGTTTGTTCCAGGATGCGGGCGCTCACAGGCGCTAGGGAGAGTGTTCAACGGCAGCATTGTTTCGAAGCTGCAAGTACCTTGGGTGGTGAGAAAACACAATATGGTGCAATCTGCCTTCCAATTTTTTTAGAAAAGTTTATTTGGCATGGTTCTCTAAAGGTGTTGAGGAGTGGTGCTTGACGTGAAAGTTATTACGACGGCTCGAATATTTTATTTCACCTGAATAGTAACGCAGCGTCTTTCTTCCTGAACAGACAAATCAACCCAGTCTGCACTCTAAAGGTGCACTTTCTCTGCAATAAACTTTTCAGAAGTAAGTCACCGTCATAGGTTTGGCAAAGAGCCCTCACAAATGTAGAGTGCCTGCTCTATGAAGTGAACCTATACATGGAACTCATTACGTTGTTATGCGTCAATCAAAAGCTCCAGCCTGAGATGCTGGGACTGTCTTCCAATCAACAGTTGGAGGCGGCACCAGAAATCGGCGGATGCGTAGAGCAGAGTGGCGAGCTTAAGGCCTACTTTAATAAGTATAGGACGCGGTCTTAAGGAAGCGAGAAAAAAAGCTTGCGTAGGTGTGTAACCTCTTAAACAAATCGACTTATTTTTTTTGCGGTTCACATCGTTGATAAAGACAAAGGTCAACATATGCGGCTTGGAGTGGCCCCACTCCACTTTGTCAACGTGATCAGAAAAAGCTTCCGATCGCTTGCCGAGCCTCCTCAGAACGCGCGAGCCAAACCTGGAAACTGTACACGACCACTGGCTGCTTTGAGCGTCGAGGGTTGCATGAGTACTGCGTCCGCCGCGGCAGGCCGCCACTTGCCCGTGCTCACGATCTCACTGAAGCTTTCCGTGCGTTGATAAAAAAAATATGCTCAAAGGGGGGGGGGAGGTCATGAGGCACGCGTTACTGGAGATGCGAAGTGCGGGAACAAAGGAGCGAATTCTGGAAAACACCGTTTTTTTCTGTTTCTTTCTGCGCAGTTAGAAAAATTGGGTGAAATTTCTGCGGACTAAAACGTACTGGAATAAAGCTTAGGCAACACTCAGCGTTGAACGTGCAACCGAAACGTCGCACGTGGTACCACAACACCAAACGATGCCTGACTGTTCGTCATCAACATCACATTAACTCAACTCTAGCGTCAACTTAGCTTGAGTCTATAGCGTAGCTTAGCCGCTGGGGTCCCGTCAATGATGGGGTGGTTTCCGATGCTTTGTTACACGTTGTTGTCCCCCTTTTGATTTTCCTTCGTACACTTCTGTAACCACTGGCGGAAGTCCTACTATAAAGTCGTGTGCAAGCAGATTCTGCAATGGTTCGACCAATTTTCAACGTGCGGATGTAGTCCAAGGTCGCAGATGCCATTGGAGGGAAATCGGCACTCACTCACTGTCCGTAAGCACTGCAACAGCATATTTGCTTTTCCCAATGTCACATCTTTGAATGATGAAGGCCACAGATGAAGCCAGTTATACTGACTCTGAATTAGAGTTTGAACTTCTTTTTTTACTATCTTGATCAATGTTTCCATAATCAAACCTACGAGGAAATAGACATTTCTAGGTTCTTTGTTTTAACCGCAGTATAAGAATTCTAGAAAGCGGCACCCATTCATATAGAGCTAAATGAGTACACAGTAATGCTGCTGGCCTGCCTTTAATCTGTTGAATGCTGCATTATTTTGCGAAAAGAGCGAGAAAATTTCAATTTTGTTGTTTACACAACGAAAGTTACTGCTTTTGACTATTGTCAATAAACCATTACTATATTGCAGTAAACTATTTTCATGTGCTGAAAAAATTTGTTCTTTCTCACTCTTCCAAGATTTTGAAAAAAAGACGTCGAAAACCTTTTTCTTGTGATTGATCGAAATTTCTAAAAATTTTCCGTCCCTCTCCATGACGCAGCTTTTTTCCCCCGTGCCATCCTTGCCTTCTTGGCTTTCAGAGCGATCCTAGGGACGAGAAGAGAAAGCAACTACCGCATGTCCCAAACCACTAACTCTGGTGTTGCTCGATGAATTCTAAAAAAAGTCTTGTGGCGGTTGATTTATGAGGCAATAAACTTTTTTAGTGAAGCCATTCGATGGCTATTAAAAAGTGTTGCAGGGCCTCTCAAATAAACCCCAAGAAAACTCTAGCGAGCACCTCGGCGGGAAAAAGCAAAGTCAAGCAACAACTCCATGCAACACGTTCTCAACGACACACGAGCTCTTCACAAGTGCATTTTCTCGCTGTACCACACCGGCACCATTTGCGAAACAGGAATGTATCATGTGGCGTTATCGCGTGATGGTTCAGATAAAGTTTGCTCGTGAAGCAAAAACCGTTGGCATTTTCGCGTGTTTGAGGAAAACTTAGCCGTGCAGCTTCCGCTTTTCGCCGACCAAAATATAAGCATGAACACATGATATCCGCCGAGCAGTGCTAAGCGTCTTGGAGCTGGCTGTTCGGACAGGGAATTTTTAGAGATGTGTGAATCTTTAGCTCAGGTCCAGGACATGCTACGGTATTTCGGGAATGGCGGCATAATGGCAATGTGTTGGTGAATGATAGGCAAGTGCCCGAGTGCTGTACAGTGAAGTGTTTATTCAGTTTACGTGATTTATAGGTGAACGTAATTGGAGCCAAACCTCACGCGTCCCGGGTGACTTGCGGTGGAAGCATTATTACAAGAGACGCTATCCTGACGGCTGCACACTGCGTTCGGTCAAGGTAGGAACTTCTCTATCTTCACAATCATTTTTTGATTCATTCATTCACTGTTTATTCAGACAAAACAATGATTGCCTAGGTTGAAGGGACTAAAGGCAGATGACCTCTGCCGGACTAAGGTCCCTCCACCCATACATTTGATCAGGTGAAGTGGAACAAAGGATACAAATTTCATTCTGCTTTTGAATGAGGGGACACAAAATTCAAATTCAACAAGTATAACAGATGTCGACACATACGTTTTAAAATAACACATTGCAGTCATCCCCAATTTGTAGTGCCAATATAAATATATATATATATATATATATATATATATATATATATATATATATATATATATATATATATATATATATATATATATATATATATATATATATATATATATATATAATGCAACAAGGAGAAATTTCTGACAGAATTACTAAGTACCACAGAGAAATACATTTGAAAAGAAAGAAATTGAGCAATTTTCATCTAATATGCAAAAGCACGAACGACACAAAATAAATAATTATAATAAGTAATACAATTAAGGCTCCTTAAAAGAAAGGAAGTACATCTTAACTTTTTTTCACACAGTTTTTAGTGTTATGTTCTTTCAAAAGTTCACAGACATAGCTATTTTCGTGGAGTAAATAAGGTATTTGATATGATAAAGTTTGCTTACCATATGTTGTTTAGAAAAAGGCAATCGAAAACGATCAAAGCGTAGTTCAAAGGGAGTATCACTTGAGTAGCAATGCTCCATATAAGTGCCAACGGCGTTTCCAATTTCATTAATGACAGCTGAGCTTAAGATTGTATAATTGGTAGACAGTAGGTATCTGAAGCTTGCCAAAAAATGGAGGAGTGTGTTCACTAGGTTGCAGATTTTCTTTGTAGCGTACAGACCTTTTTTGTAAAACTAACAGCCTGTCAAGATTGGTTTTTTAAGTTGTGCCCCAAATTAAAAGACAGTAATATTGATGGGAATGAACCAAAGAATAATATAGCTGGAGCATTAACCAGTTTGGAACTAGGGACCTAAGTTTATTTAAAACCGAAATCGATGGAGACATATTGGCATGTAGTTTATTTATTTGAGGTTTCCAACTCAGGTGCTCATTGAAAAGTACACCTAAAAATTTAAACAAAGAGACTCGTTGGATTTCATTATTTTTAAACCTGAGAGAAATCCTGTAATCTTCACACCTGTTTTTGCTCCTAAATAAAATAAATTTACTTTTACTAACATTCAACTGTAGTTGGTTTCGATGTAGCCAGTAAGAGAGTGAGACCAGGCATTCATTCGCTTTCTTCTCAAGATCTTTTAGACAGCTGCCAGAGAAGAATAAACGTGTATCATCTGCATACATAACTGTAGAAGAAGCCACTGGCACATGAACGATATCATTTATATAAATAATAAAAAATAGAAGTCCCAGTATAGAACCCCGAGGCACACCTAGTGTTAATGGTTTCAACTGGCAACTATACCCGTGGACACATGTATATTGTAACCTGTCTGTTAAATAGCTACGTACTAACTCTAGAGCAATACCTCGAATGCCATAATACGGTAACTTTTTGAACAGAATATCATGCTTAACCGAATCGAATACCTTTCGAAAGTCTAAAAATATTCCCAGGGTGAACTGCTTGCTGTCTATATTTTGAGCGATTTGTTCTTTAATGCCAAGTAATGCCATTTCTGTAGATTTCTTTGCTCGAAAGCCGAATCGCTCACAGGCAAGTAGTTCATGATCATCGAGATACTCAGGACATAACAAGGAAACCATGATAGTACTTTTTTCTTCTAGAAAACTGCTGTGGTCCAGAGAAATTTATGTCACTGATGGCTATGCACAAATGTAACTTTTTAAGGAATTCCAAGAAGTGTTTGCCTGCCATCGTTGCTCAAGTGCGGTAAGCGTAATTCTTGTGTAGGCAAGAAGCCGGACACGTAGCTTTTCAGAAAAATGCAATCTATAAAGCGTGACATACGTTGGCGAAACAATGGATGCTTCAAAAGTGCTCTCTCCCCATCCCCCCTCCCTCCCCTCTCTCTCTCTCTCTCTCTCTCTCTCTCTATATATATATATATATATATATATATATATATATATATTGTTATGGCGTTTATTAGCGGGCAGACAGCGAGTATACACAATGGCGACAGTAACGGCCAAGCACGGACTCTCAGCGCGAGCGGCGTTCTTGTTGGGTAGCCCCACTAGAAGGTAGTCAAGAGTTCGACCCATTTCAGAGTTTGGAGGCTTCGCTACAATTACCCCGGGGTTGAAGAGGGAGCCGCCTGGCGACCTAACAGCTTGTTACTATGAGCGGGTCATAATAAGCCTTCAGGCGCTTCACGTTGACGATGTCTCGCCCACGGCGGCGCATGTCCGAAGATTGTTCAACGGGTTCAATCAGATAGTTGACGGGTGAGGTGCGCTCGATGACACGGTAGGGGCCTTCGTATTTGGGACGTAGTTTGGAAGAGAGGCCAGCTGCAGAGGTCGGGATCGAGAGCCATACAAGCGCACCAGGAAGGAACATGGGCTCAGAAGTGGTGGAGCCATCACGAATACTCTTCTGCCGCTCTAGCTCTTGCGTCGTAAAAGTCTTGGCAAGCTCGTGACACTCTTCAGCAAGCCTGGCTGTCTCGGAAATAGGTGTACACTCAGATGGATCCGGCGTGTACGGGAGCATTGTGTCCATGGTGTGCGACGGGTGCCTTCCGTACAGCAAGTAGAAAGGTGAAAAACCAGTCGTGCTCTGAGGGGTGGTGTTGTAGGCGTAGGTGACGAAGGGCAGTATATTATCCCAATTAGTGTGGTTGGCAGCGACGTACATAGAAAGCATGTCGCCGAGGGTGCGGTTAAAGCGTTCGGTGAGGCCATTCGTCTGTGGGTGGTAAGCAGTAGTTTTGCGGTGGACAGAATGGCGCTCCGTCAGAATGGCTTCGATGACTTCCGACAAGAAGACACGGCCTCGATCGCTGAGAAGCTCCTGAGGTGGACCGTGGCGCAGTATAAATCGATGCAGTAGGAAGGACGCAACATCACGCGCAGTAGCCGCAGGGATAGCGGCGGTTTCGGCGTATTGCGTTAAATGATCTACGGCGACGATGGCCCAGCGGTTACCAGCCGACGTCAGAGGAAGTGGTCCACACAAATCGATACCTATGCGCCCAAACGGACGCTCAGGGCAAGGTAACGGTTGCAGACTGGCTGGCGACATGTGTGCTGACGGTTTGCGGCATTGGCAAGCGAGGCAGGAGCGAACGAACTGCTGCACGTAGCGTTACATCCCGCGCCAGAAGTAGCGTTGTCGAATGCGACGGTAGGTTTTGAATACCCCAGAGTGCGCGCATTGCGGATCAGAATGGAAGGATTCACATATCTCTGACCGCAGACTGCGGGGTATCACGAGTAACCACTGCCGGCCATCGGCGTCGTAATTGCGTCGGTGTAGAAGGCCGTCACGGATGGCGAAATGGCAAGCTTGACGACGCAAGGCACGCATGGATGGCGTTGCGGATGGATCAGAGAGCAATTCGATGAGCGGGCCGATCGAATTATCCTTTCGCTGTCCGGTAGCGATGATGTCAACATCAATGGCAGAAACAGCAGCCGAGGATACTGAGCAGAGCACATCACCTTCAGGCAGAGGGGAGCGCGAGAGGGCGTCGGCGTCAGCATGCTGGCGTCCATTGCGGTACAGCACGCGGATGTCATAGTCTTGTAAGCGAAGAGCCCAACGGGCGAGACGGCCTGAGGGATCCTTCAATGATGAAAGCCAGCATAGTGCATGATGGTCGGTGACGACATCGAATGGGCGACCATACAAATAAGGTCGAATTTTTGTAAGGGCCCAGACGATCGCCAGGCACTCTTTCTCCGTGACGGTGTAGTTTGTCTCGGCTCTCGTGAGCGTACGGCTTGTATATGCTACGATATATTCAGAGAATCCGGGTTTGCGCTGCGCCAGGACAGCGCCAAGGCCTACACCACTGGCGTCTGTGTGCACCTCCGTCGGGGCCGTAGGGTCGTAGTGGCGTAGAATGGGAGGAGACGTCAGCAAATGGCGGAGCTTCGCGAACGCATCGCCGCACTCAGACGACCACGAATTGAGGGGCCCGTTACTTCCAAGGAGCTTCGTGAGCGATGATACAATCGTAGCAAAGTTTCGTATGAAGCGTCGGAAGTATGAGCACAGGCCCACGAAACTACGCAGTTCTTTGACGGACGCAGGTTTGGGGAATTCAGCAATGGCCCGAAGCTTGGCTGGGTCAGGAAGAATGCCATCCTTAGACACGACGTACCCTAGGATGGCGAGTTGCCGTGCTCCAAAGCGGCACTTCTTTAGATTTAGTTGCAAGCCGGCATTGCTCACACGTGCGTAAACTTCTTTCAGACATTGGAGATGCGTGGAGAAATCTAGAGCGAACACAACAACGTCATCGAGGTAACACAAGCACGTGTGCCATTTCAAGTTGCGCAGAACGGTGTCCATCATGCGCTCAAAGGTCGCAGGTGCATTACATAGACCAAACGGCATGACGTTGAATTCGTACAAGCCGTCGGGTGTGATGAACGCAGTCTTCGGTCGAGCGTCATCAGCCATGGGTACTTGCCAGTACCCCGAGCGCAGATCGAGAGAAGAAAAAAATTCGGCTCCGTGAAGGCTGTCAATTGCGTCATCGATGCGCGGCAGTGGGTAAACATCCTTGCGAGTGATCTTATTGAGTCGTCCGTAGTCCACACAGAACCGCACAGAACCATCTTTCTTCGCGACAAGAACAACAGGAGACGCCCATGGACTGTCCGAGGGCCGAATAACGTCGCGTCTGAGCATATCATCAACCTGCTCGTTAATTTCCCGACGTTCAGCAGGCGACACGCGGTAGAGACATTGCCGTAATGGTGGATGGGCACCAGTGTCGATACGATGTGTAACAGCGGACGGGCGACCGAGAGAACTTCGCCCGACATCGAAAGGGGAATGATATTCTCGCAGCAGGTCCAGAAGCTGAGAACGCTGTACCGACGTAAGATTGTCATCAATGTAAGGGCCAAATACATCAGGAGATGATGAATCATAAGTGGAAACAGCGCTGACGGTACACGAACTGGGACAACGCGAGTCATCAGGTACGTCTAGGACTTGTGCGTTATCCACTGGTTCCACTCTGCCGAGACATTCCCCTCGAACCAAGGTAACAGTGTACGGGGATGGGTTGGTCACAAAAATAGCGGCATTGCTCTGGGTGATTTGCACGGTCGCGAAAGGTACTAGCAACCCTTTCCTTCGGCAAGCACGGTCGGATGGCGAAACGAGTGCAATTGTGTCGGAGAGTCCAGCGCAGTAGACAGATACACCCATTGCCGAACTTGGAGGCACTATGGTATCGTCTTTCACGAGAATCTTACTCAGTTTCGAGGGACTGTCTTCCGGCGTCAAATGCGAGAAGGGTGAGAGTTCAATTTCGGCAGTGGCACAATGGATGACGGCGTCGTTGCGGGAGAGAAAATCCCACCCCAGGATGACGTCATGAGAGCATGCAGGAATGATGATGAATTGGCCGACATACAGAACGTCCTGAACGACAACGCGAGCTGTGCACTCTGCTGAAGGATGGATACGATGTGAACCGACAGTACGAAGGGACAACCCAGAAATTGGCGTCGTCACTTTTCGAAGCAAGCGGCAGAAGTTTTCGTCCATAACGGATACTGCAGCTCCAGTGTCAATAAGAGCAGATGCATGAACACCGTCCACAAGCACGTCTATGACATTAGATGGGCGGCTCTGAGGGCTTTCACATCGCAATAGCATCGCAGTCCTTGCCTCGGGGACTGCGACGACTAGTTTTCCCGCTCATGAGTAGCCGAACTTGGCCTCATGGGGTACAGAGAACGACGTCGTGGGGACGGCGACCTTCGAGGAGATGGACCTGGGCGAGACGGCGGTGGCATAGACGGTGGTTCGTCGTGATAGGGACGGCTGAGGTGGCCAGCAATAGGCGAAGAAATTGGAGCCGGCTGTACACGATGTCAATAACGGGCTACGTGACCGGCGTAACCGCAGGCAAAGCAGATGGGCCGGTTGACGGGTGTGCGCCATCGGTTCGCTGGGGTAGGTCTTGTCCATGACGTCAGAGCCGATGGACGGAACTGTGGCTGGAAAGGCTGCAGGGGGGGGGGGCTGGAGCTGAGTCTGAGAGGTCACGTCAACATACGTAGCCGGCATAGCCGCTGTAAAGGATGGAGGTCGTGCGGCAGCTTCGGCGTAAGTCAGTGGGGCGGGTGGTTGAACGACTGGAGGTGGCCTGGCGACCACTTGGGCATAACTTGGGGGCGCAGGGGCCGGAAGCTGTTGTGGTTGGTACGCCGGCATGACCTCCGCTATTTCCTGCTCAATTGCTGGGCGGATGGGTGGAAGAATGGTAGTGGCGGATTGTTGAGCAGCCGGTGGGTGGGCAAAGGGCAGGAGAGAGAACTGCCGCGCGATTTCCTCACGTATGAAGGACTTGAGGTCTGCCAGCAGTGCCACCTGATCACAGCTCGCCTCCAAGCCTGCAAGCCCTGCATCTCGTGGTGTAGAGCGACGGGTCATCGAACGCTGCCGGCGGAGCTCCTCGTAGCTCTGGCACAGCGTGATGACCTCAGCTACTGTGCCTGGGTTTTTGGCAAGCAGCATCGTGAAGGCATCATCGTCAATGCCCTTCATGACGTTCCGGATCTTGTCTGATTCGGACATGCTGTCGTTGGATTTCTTGCAAAGGTCCAGGACATCTTCTATGTAACTGGTGAATGATTCACCGGCCTGCTGAGCGCGTTCGCGTAAGCGCTGCTCGGCTGGCAGCTTAGGAACGGCAGGGCGGCCAAAAACGTTGGTAATAGTGGTCTTGAAATTGGACCAGGTTGCGAAATCGGACGCGTGGATGTTGTACCACAAGCTTGCAACGCCCGCAAGGTAGAACACCAAGTTTGTCTACTTGCCGTCCTCGTCCCATTTGTTGGGGACGCTCACGCACTCGTAAATGGCGAGCCAGTCCTCCACGTCAGTGCCATCGGCGCCCGTGAAGATGGGTGGATCTCGGATCCTGGGGACACCGGGACAAGGGGGTGGCATGGGAGGAGGCGTTTGCTGAGAGGCGTCGTGGGACATTGTAGATTGCAGGGTACGTGAACGCAGTTCCCAGGGCATCAAAGGGGATCGTAGCACTCTTCGCCAATTTGTTATGGCGTTTATTAGCGGGCAGACAGCGAGTATACACAATGGCGACAGTAACGGCCAAGCACGGACTCTCAGCGCGAGCGGCGTTCTTGTTGGGTAGCCCCACTAGAAGGTAGTCAAGAGTTCGACCCATTTCAGAGTTCGGAGGCTTCGCTACAATATATATATATATATATATATATATATATATATATATAATTAAGAATGAAGGAGCACACTTACGAAAATTTGATAATTGTTTACTCTACGTTTCGGCCGTGGCACGGCCTTCGTCAGGAGCGCCACGGCCGAAACGTAGAGTAAACAATTATCAAATTTTCGTAAGTGTGCTCCTTCATTCTTAATTATATTTGCACCGGACCCAGAGAATTTCTTTTTTGAATCATATATATATATATATATATATATATATATATATATATATATATATATATTGCCACCTGCTTCTAGTAGTGGGTCGTATGCCAAGGTGAAGGCACACACCACGAAGAAGAAAGAAGTGCGCGTGAACCCCCGCTCTAGAAGACAAGCCCAACCGACGCGCTTGGTTAGAGCCCTGTTGCTCGGACATCAATAGACCTTGTCGACATCCCCTGGAGCGACGTGACAATTGGTGGAGGTGCTGGGTAGCCCCTCACGGATGTTTCAGACCCCTCCTGGAAGCAGCACCACAAGCCCAGTGCGAGTCCACACTCCCGTTCATCGGACAAGCCGCAGGATCAGGGGATTGCCACCCGAAGCTGACCCCACAGTTCACACCAGTATGTTGAGCACGTCCGTTCAAACCACTTTAACAGGAACGGGAAACCCCCCGGTGACTCGGTACACCCTCGAAAGTCCACAGGTTCCGACACCGTTTCATGGCACCGAGCTCGAAGACGTCGAGGACTGGTTGGTCGACTTCGAACGCGTGGCTGCTTTGAACGACTGGAACGACGCGGCGAAACTACGGCGTGTGTACTTCTATTTGGAGGATGGAGCACGTACCTGGTACATGAATCACGAGGAACAGATGACATCGTGGCCCGAATTCCGCCGCCGGCTGTTGGACACTTACAGAAGTGCTGATCGCCACGAACGAGCGGAGCGAGCGATCCAGGCCCGCATCCAGATGCCCAACGAAACTGTCATGACATATGTGGAAGATATGACGCGCCTGTTCCGACGGGCTGATCCAGGTATGACAGAGGAAAAGAAGTTGCGTCACCTGATGCGGGGAGTTAAGGAGCAGCTTTTCGCTGGCCTTGTACGGAGCCCTCCGAGCACGGTCGCCGAGTTTTTGTCTGAAGCCGTCACGATGGAAAAGATGCTTCAGCATTGATCCACCCTGTATGACCGGCAAGTGAGCACGTCCACTGCTCAAGTTCCCACGACTTTTGGGAACAACACCGAGTGTCTGCGCGACCTCATCCGCTCTATAGTACGCGAGGAGCTGCAAAAGGCTGCCACACCACCACTACCTACGGTGAGTTCTATTGCAAGTATCGTCAAGGACGAGCTGCATCATGCCCTGCGTGACCCTGTGAGTCTGGATAACGCCGCACCGGCCCCGGCTGACTACCACCGTGCGACTTATGCGGAAGCCTTGAAGCGCCCAGCTTCCTCTTCCCCGCTGTTTGTTCAGGCACCTCCTACAGTTTCACTTCAGTCGGCGCAGCCTCTACGGTACTACGAGAACACACGCGCGCCCCCACCCCTCGTTTACGCCAACCCTGTGCATCTTGCGGAACAACCAGCGCACTACCTTGACGACAGACGTGCTTCGCCTCGGAAATCTGATGTTTGGCGCACTCCTGATCGCCGGCCTTTGTGCTTCCACTGTGGTGAAGCGGACCATTTGTACCGCCAGTGTCCATACCGGCGCCTCGGGCTGCGCGGCTTTTCAGTATATTCAGCGCCTCCTCGGTATGGCCAGCGACCCCGGGACATTGAGGACTACCTGGCTCAACAGCGCATGCCACCGCCTTCTGGACAACAGCCGCGCTCACCGTCGCCGAGGCGCTTTTCATCTTCGCCACAGCGCCATGCTGGCGCACGGTCCCCCAGTCCCCGCCGGGAAAACTAACGCAAGCGACCCTTGGAGGCGAGGTCGCTGGCAATCGACGTGCTGAAGACCTCCGATCGACGCTAACAGTAAAGGGTGTGGATTCGACTGAGCGATATGTGCGGCTTTCTCTGGATATACCGGTGCTGATAGACGGCTATGCAGTAGGTGCTTTAGTTGATACCGGGGCTGACTATTCTATACTAAGCGGGAAAATGACCAGACTACTAAAGAAGGTAATCACGCCCTGGCATGGCTCTGTGATTCGAACGGCTGGTGGCCACACCGTCTCTCCGCTTGGAACCTGCACGAGCAGAGTTCGGGTCTGCGGTTATACTTTTGTAGCAAGTTTCCTTGTGCTCCGTGAATGTTCACGCGACGTTATTCTTGGTGTTGACTTCCTGCAGGAGTATGGAGCTGTCATTGACCTTCAACAGAATCGCATCACCTTCTCAGCCGACCGAGCAATCGACAAGCAGGACGACCAACAACGTGCCGACATTCTTCGTGTTTCTGCTGAAAGTATAACGCTTCCTCCAAGAGCCAGTGTTATTGTCGACGTCACATGCTGTGGATTGCGAAATGGTGAAGCGATTGCAGAAAGTAATTTTGAACACTTGCTGTCTCAAGGTGTTTGTGTGGCTAGGAGTATTATACAGCTACGTGATGGCCGATCTCAACTGCTCGTTACAAATTTCAGCAACGAACACCGACACCTTTTTCGTGGCACTTCGTTAGCGTTTGCAGATGAATTAAGTACCGTTCCCATCTGCTTCTCGTCGGACGCAGTGGAGGCCGCCGATACGTCTCTAAACAATATCGACATTAATTCTAACCTCACACCAGAGAACCAGACAGCACTGCGAAAACTCTTGCTTGAATTCAAGTCATGCTTCGCTGCTTCCTCTAAGGTGCGCCAGACTTCGATCACTAGGCACAGAATCATCACTTACGACGACGCTCGCCCAGTACACCAACAGCCTTACCGTGTGTCAGCGAAGGAACGAGAAGCCATTCGTACGCAAGTTCGAGAAATGCTTGACGACGGCATCATCGAGCCTTCCAACAGTGCGTGGTCCTCTCCGGTCGTCCTAGTCAAGAAGAAAGACGGAACGCTACGTTTTTGCGTCGATTACCGGAAGCTGAACAGCGTGACTAAAAAGGACGTGTACCCGCTGCCACGCATCGACGACTCGTTAGACAGATTACGCCGCGCCCACTATTTTTCCTCTTTGGATTTAAAAAGCGGGTACTGGCAGATCGAGGTTGACGAGCGAGATCGCGAGAAAACGGCCTTTGTTACCCCTGATGGCCTGTATGAATTTCGAGTTCTTCCTTTTGGTTTGTGCTCAGCGCCCGCAACCTTCCAGCGAATGATGGATACTGTGCTTACTGGTCTGAAGTGGCAAACTTGTCTCGTATACCTTGATGATGTTGTCGTTTTTTCTGAAACCTTCCAGCAACATCTTCATCGCCTCAGGAGTGTGCTACAGGCTATTCAATCAGCAGATCTTACACTCAAACCGCAGAAGTGTCACTTTGGTTATAAAGAGCTCAAATTCCTTGGCCATGTAGTCAACGCGAAATGAGTTCGACCCGACCCCGACAAACTTGCCGCTGTAGCCGCATTTCCGCATCCTACAGACAAAAAGGCTGTTCGACGCTTTCTGGGCTTGTGCGCCTACTATCGACGATTTATTAGAGGGTTTTCGAAGATAGCGGAACCCTTGACTCGCCTTACACGCGACGACACACCGTTTGTATGGGCTACCGGACAACAGGCTGCTTTTGCCGAGCTACGACAGCGGATGCAGTCAGCCCCTGTTCTTGCGCATTTTGACGATGATGCTGACACAGAGGTGCACACTGACGCCAGTAACATCGGCCTCGGCGCAGTGCTCGTCCAGCATCAACACGGCAAAGAACGAGTCATTGCCTATGCCAGCCGCTCACTGTCCCGTACCGAGGTGAATTAAACGACCACAGAAAAAGAGTGTCTCGCAGTAGTGTGGGCGATCACCAAGTTTCGCCCGTACCTCTATGGTCGTCCATTTAAAGTGGTGACGGACCACCATGCCCTCTGCTGGTTGGTAAACATTCGTGATCCCTCTGGACGACTGGCCCGATGGAGCTTGCGTCTACAGGAATTTGATGTTACCATCGTATATAAGTCTGGACGGAAGCATGAAGACGCTGATACGCTGTCGCGTGCACCCATACCTTTAGTAAATCAAGAAGAAGACGACGATGACGGTTTCCTGGGCGCCCTTAGCTCATCTGACTTGAGCAGACGCCAGCGAGAGGATGAAGAGATTCGACTGCTCATCGACTATCTGGAGGGTCATAGCGCCGTTATACCTCGCCATCTATTTCGTGTCATGACGTCTTTCTGCCTCCGAGGTAATGTCCTGTATAAAAAAACGCCCGTTCTACGAGCCGCGCTTACCTCCTCGTCGTTCCGAAGGACATGCGGGACGAAGTCCTCTCCGCATGCCATGATGAACCCACATCTGTTCATCTAGGTTACTCGCGAACGCTCGCCAGAGTAAGTGAGGCGTACTACTGGCCCGGACTTTCAGCAAGCGTGAAGCAGTACGTTAAAAGCTGTCGTGAATGCCAGCGTCGAAAGTCGCCACCAAGCAAGCCGGCTGGATTACTTCAGCCAATTGATCCACCCCACAAGCCATTTGACCAAGTCGGCATGGACATTCTCGGCCCATTTCCTTTATCGTCCGACGGCAACAAATGGGTCATTGTTGCAACTGACTATTTGACCCGCTATGCTGAGACACAGGCGATACCACGAGCCACGGCTTCTGAGGTAGCACAGTTCTTCATGTGCCACATTGTTCTGCGCCACGGTGCTCCATCTACAGTGATAACCGACAGAGGAACAGCGTTCACTGCACAACTTATTGATGAAGTTTTTCGGCTAAGTAACACTAGGCATCGAACGACGACTGCTTACCATCCGCAGAGCAACGGCTTAACCGAGCGACTAAATAAGACAGTCACAAACATGATCTCCATGTACATCGACGTCCAACACAAAACATGGGATCGCATTTTGCCTTATGTGACGTTCGCTTATAACACCGCCGTTCAAGAAACAACCCGATTTACACCATTTCGCCTTCTCTACGGCCGCGAAGTTCAGACGATGCTGGATGCGATGCTTCCTTATGAAGGCGCTGATCGATTAACAACTGACGCAGAAGAATTTGCAGAGCGTGCCGAGGAAACTCGCCAGCTCGCCCGGCTACACATTGGTCAGCAGCAACAGGTCGATGCACGACGTTACAATAAGCGTCACAATGACGTATCTTACAGTCTGGGAGACCAAGTTTGGGTTTGGACCCCTGTTCGACGCCGTGGCCTCTCCGAAAAGTTGCTCAGCAGATACTTCGGTCCGTATAAAGTAATACGCCGCGTGAGCGACGTAAACTACAAAGTGGTTCCGGACGCTACGTCGTCACGATGGGCACAACGAAAACAACCGACCTCTGACATAGTTCACGTGGTGCGCATGAAGCCCTATTTTGCGCGTTCCTAAAAGACCACTTTTCCTGTGTTTTTTTTTATTTGTGCTCCGACATTTGCCTCATCATTGGTGAACTTATCGCGTCTAACATTTTATTATTGGTGCCCTTTTTCATTGTTTAACCTACTTTGTTTTGGTTTTTTTCAATAACTTTACAGCATCGGGACGATGCTCTTTCTTTTTTTGTTGAGGAGGAATATTGCCACCTGCTTCTAGTTGTGGGTCGTATGCCAAGGTGAAGGCACACACCACAAAGAAGAAAGAAGTGCGCGTGAACCCCCGCTCTAGAAGACAAGCCCAACCGACGCGCTTGGTTAGAGCCCTGTTGCTCGGACATCAATAGACCTTGTCGACATCCCCTGGAGCGACGTGACAATATATATATATATATATATATATATATATATATATATATATATATATATATATATATATATATATATATATATATATAGAAGCGTAATTCATACCACAGTTTAGTCCAACGTTTCGGCCGTGGGACCGGCCTTCGTCTGGGAATACAGAGCATAGAAATCACGAACTTTTATATGCCAAAGACCGAGGCCCCCCAAAAACACGTCTCCTAGTACAACGAACAAGGCTATTCTGTATCAGCACAGAAATGGTTTTCAGTAATGAAAATTATGTCTAAACAGCACTGTGTGGTGTTACCCTGTGTCAGTCATTGGCAAGTGATACGGTTTTACGGGATACACGTGCAAATCGCGGCATTACAAATGGCATAGTTTTCTTACAAAGATAGTTGGTATGTAAAATATACGCGTTGCAGACGACAAGTAATAACAATATGTATAAACAGATCGCTTATTCAATTTGTTTACATTCCCAGTAGAGCGCACTCTGCTGAGAATGCGCTCTGCTGAGAAGATAGTCCACGACAAGATATTCCCTATTCCCAAAGAACAATAATAAAAAACGCGAAAAACTATAGTTATAAGGTTAATTAACTCCGTAAAACCGCTTCAGGTGGATGACATGGAAGACTGCAGGTCACGTGCAGCGTTGTATCCGGGTTGGCTTCGTAGTTCAGAGCACCGAGGCATTGAAGCATCTTCTCTGGGCTGAAGTAGTGACAAATGTTTTTGCTGAGTCCCGTAGACGCATTGATGCCCATGTAGCGTGAGAGGAAGACAAGACGGCGGCCAACGTGGTCGTGTCTTCTCTCGCCACTTTATTCCACGCCTGAAGCGGAGCCGCGTCGCATTCCACGTCCGACACACCAAGTCTGCTAGCTTGTTCCAATCCTCGCGCAGCTCGAGCTCGCATCAGCTGCGCGAGAGGCGCGGCGTGGTGATTGAAAAAATGATGATGATGATCATGCACTACAGGGCTCCCCCACCTAGCGCTTTGCGCGATTTGAAGTGTATATAACAAAGAAAGAGAAAGAGACTATATACATGAACGACAATCCGCAAGGTGTCCGTTTAGGAAGTTTAGTTTGTCAACGTGTAGTGACCATCGGGAACCAGTGGGTCTCTGGTGGGCGACACTGGGAGTTGCGCAGAGGACGAAGAAGTAAGCGTTCGGAAACTGTGTTTGCACACAAGTGGGTGACAGGATGACCAGCTGGGGCTAGCTGTGAGCGCACAGGGTGTCGCGAGTGAGCATTGCAGGTAGACAGGCGTTCAGGGTGAGGTGACGACGGGTGCACAAAATCTGATTTGGCCCCTGCGCGCGAAGCAATTAGAAGTGGCGTTGTGAAGTCTTGCAGACCACTCATCGACAAGCAATGGCTTTGACGGTGCTTTCGCGGGCGTGCACAGCACTGGTGCCGATGTCGGTACGCAGGTGTCGTGACGTGAGTGGTATTTGAATATGAGTGGACTTGACCACTTATGTTGGCGGTGAGTAAGTAGGATTGTCCACGTTGGGTAGAGGTGAATGACGTATGCGGCTTGTAAAAGGGTGTGCCTACAGTCCAGTTACAAGCCAGCTCGCCTACGGTTTCCGTCAAGAACTCAGTAGGAGGCGTGTCATGGGATCCAGCAGATATGGACTCTGGAGGAGGCTCAGTGGGCGTACCTTGACTTGGGTAAGCACCTTCAGTAGTCGGCGTACGTCGGTTCGTGCGCAGGTCGGTATGGAAGATGGGGGCTTGTATGCCAGGCGTGAGATGTGCGGTCTGCTGTGACATAGGTAGACCAGGCACGTCGTCCTCAGGAGCGTCGGTCATAGTCGCAACATCTCGGAAGTTTGGTCGTGGTCGACAGCTTGTGGCTTCAACTTCGCCTGCGAGAGACTGCGAGGGCGAGGATGGTTGCTGCTGGCAGGACACGCAGATCATTGAGGTGAATGAAAAGGCACCTTCGGGCATTGTCGACACTGAAACCTTCGCGACCGGGGGGTGAATAGCAGGCGTGTCGATGTCCGTAGTCATGGTAGACACCAGGGCGTTCGGTGATGTTGCCGTCGTAGCACCTGACGTGTCAGCCGTGTTGTGAGCCATGGAGGTCGGCCGAGACGAGCCGGTGGTAAGCATGCCTGCAGTGTCGTCGGCCGAGGACGATGAAAACACAAACCCCGTGGCTGACTGGTTGCCTTCAGCCCAAATGTCGAGAACCATGGCGGATGGGCAGTCGGGCGCAGGACAAGCGTCGCTAGTGGCCAGACGAGAGGTTAAGTATCGTTTATTGGACGCTGTTGAAGGCAAAAGCTTCGAGGTCGGGAAGTCAATAACGGGCGAAAGGTCATCTGTGCCAGACTCCGAGGAGGGCGGCAAGGTGGTTGTCATGGAGTCTGGTGGGGCCACGGTGTCGCCTGCCGTCGCTCTCGTGGAAAACGTGCAGGTAGCAAGCGTGCCAGAAGGACCATCGGCCGAGGACTTCGAGAACACGCACTTCGTGGTGAACAGGTTGTCGGCAGCAGGAACGACTTCAAGCACCTCGTCGGATCTATGACCGGGTGCGAGGATCACTGCGCCAGTGGCCGGACCCAAGGTGGAGGGAGACGTTGTCGGGGAAGTTAGGTTGCGGTCAGATGAGAGCTTCGGGCCGGAGGGTCCAGCACGCTGCGACGCAGGGAAAACCTGAAAGTCGCGGGTAAACGGCAGCGGGTGGTAGGTGAGGCCATAGCTGGCAAGCACCGCAGAGCAAAGGTCATCGTAAGGCTGCTGGCTGGAGGTTGAAGTGCCAGAGAGATGACGCAACTCTACCGGAAGGGCGTCGAGAAGAATGGCGTGCATCAGCAGCTGGTCCGTGATGCCATTCAACGCAAGAACGGCATCGAGCTGCATGAACCATACCTTGGGGTAGGTCGATTGGAACGGCGACACTGGCGAGCAGAGTTGCGGGAACATGGCAGCGGGCCGCTCGGTGAAGGGCGTGTTCTCCGGGTCACCAATGTAGCGAGAGAGGAAGACGAGACGGCGGCCAACGTGGTCGTGTCTTCTCTCGCCACTTTATTCCACGCCTGAAGCGGAGCCGCGTCGCATTCCACGTCCGACACACCAAGTCTGCTAGCTTGTTCCAATCCTCGCGCAGCTCATGCTCGCATCAGCTGCGCGAGAGGCGCGGCGCGGTGATTGAAAAAATGATGATGATGATCATGCACTACACCCAGACCCAGACATGGTCGCTGGGCTAGTATTCGACTAAGCATCGCCGATGATTGTAACAATGGCTGTGCATCGTCTGTTGCATTTTGATGCCCAGTCGAGCGAGCTGCCGGGCTTCTTCCAAGAGCTGAAGGTAGAACGCAACGTCCAGGTTGGCTTCATCGCTGATGGTCGGTAGCATGATATGAAACAAGGTCAAGCGGCTCCTTTCGTATACTAGCCTCAACGGCTCACGTGTGTTGTTTCTTGCATTGTCGCGTTAGCAAATGTTATCTACCTAAGGATGGTGTATTACGCCATAGGTTTGGCATCGACGTACATGGCCAGACATGTCCGCACTTGGTGCGGTCGTTTGTCTATGGGTGGTAGGCTTTCGTCCGGTGGTGAGCTGTGTGACTGTATTTCAAGATCTGTGGGCATTGGCCAGCCGTAAAAGCCTTACACTTATCGGTGATAGGGTGACGCCGTGACACAGTAGGTAGGTCCCGACAAGCTTCGCTACCTCGGTGGGCCTTCGGCATAGTAAGTGAGGCAGTCTGTGCCTATGGCGATCGATTTGTAGCTGGACGTCGACATCGGAAACAGTCCCAGGAAGTCCATCTCCATTGAGGGCGTAGACAGCAATTTTTTTCGGGAGGAGGGAGGAAGCACCTCTTTGAAATGGCGATTTTTATCTCTGTATGCTGTGCGAAAAGAAATTTACTGAATAGAGGAGGTACATGGTCCCATTGTGACACTTCCTGCCTAAGCCGCAGATCTCGATCTACTAAGAGGTTCTGCAAGGTGGATTGATTGGCTGAAGAAATCTCGATGGTCTTGTCGGTAGTATCTTGCACCGCTGGCAGTCCGTAGATGACCTCACGGGACGTGCGCCATCGGCGGTAAGCTGAGGTCATTAGTACCTCTCCTTTAATCTTCTGAGCGCGCGGCAGACATGGAGGTTGCCAGTGACCGGGTAGTCGTGTGCAGCCTGGAGGACTTCTAGTCGCAATGTTGATGGCACCAAGAGGAAGTAGTTGGCTGGAAGTGGCAAGAAGTTCTTTTTTATGAGAACGCCATTTCGCACGAAAAGCGATGCCAGCACTCAAATGATTGCTTTCGGAAGAAGGGCGGTCTTGCTCTCAAGGTATTCTACAACGCCCATGAAATCGAAGTCTGCTTCCTGTCATTCAGGGAAGTCGTCGGCACTTATGGTTTACAAAAAAAAGTCATTCTCGTGGTCTTCCTGCGGTGGTAGATTGAACGATACACAAAACAAGCACACCGTGTCAGATACCCTTTTTCTCGGCTTGTATACGACGGTAATGTCAAATTCGCCTTGTATCCGACTTCAGATGCACGAAGCGACAGGTATTGTACGTCAAATTAACTAGGCATCCCAGGTTGTGGTGGTTGCTCCCGAGATCGCAAAGCGTGTTGTAGTGGTAGGATTGATTGATCTGTGGGATTTAACGTCCCAAAACCACTGTATGATTATGAGAGATGCCGTAGTGGAGGGCTCCGGAAATTTAGATCACCTGGGGTTCTTTAACGTGCACCTAAATCTGAACACACGGGCCTACAACATTTCCGCCTTCATCATGAATGCAGCCACTGCAGCCGGGATTTGAACGCACGACCTGCGGGTCAGCAGCCGACTACCTTAGCCACTAGACCACCGCGGCAGGGCTGTAAAGGTAGGACCAGAACTTGTATGTAGCCGACATAACGATGAGTGTACTCAGATTAGTGTGCACGTTATAGAACCCCAGGTGGTCTAAATTTCCGGAGCCCTTCACTACGGCGTCTCTCATAATCAAACGAAGGTTCGGGACGTTAAACCGCGCATATCAATCAACATGATGATGAGATAACCTGCACTCGAGCGGGCACTGCCACTGGCCGACTACTTCCATCAGCACAGACAATCGTGCTAGTGTCCACTTCACCTCTACAGGCCACCAACTCAGCTCCCATCTTAGCTTTGACTTCGCTCTCCTCCTCGCTACCAAGCTTCACCTTTCCCATACCACAACCTTTTTTTTCTCAGAATCAAGTCACTACGGCACGATTTGTTATCGCCCACTTAGTTCTACTCATGCCCTCTCTCGCTTGGGTCAACTCTCGCAGTTTGAGCACAAAAATCATGGTTGAACTCTCCGGCCTAGGAATCGGTAAAACCCGAAATTAAAACTTGTGCTAACAGAGGTAGTGTAATCTTTACTGTGCATTGATAAAAGAGAGTTTGGAAACGTCGATGCATCTAGGTTAACACTTATTCACACAATTCCATACCGGCGATTAACGTCCCTTATAAGATAAACCCCTAAGGCCGTAAATGCTTGTGGTAACTGTATAGTTTCCGGTGAGATTAGAACCAGAGAGGGTGATGTGACAACCGAAAAATCACAGCATATCCATGGAGTGAATAATGATGAGCGGGGCGAAGCGCCTGTCAGCCCGTCCGTGCTTCCATCCATCCGTTCGTTCTTGCTTCCCTTCGTCCGCGCGACCATCCATGCGTCAATCCATGCATCCGTCCGTCTGTCCGCGCGTCCATCTGTGAGTCCGTCTATCTGTCTGTCCAACCGTTCGTGCGTCCATCCGTCCATACGTCCACGCGTGCACCCATACGTCCATCCGTTTGCTAATCTGTATGTCCATCCATCCATGCATCCGTCTGTGCGTCCATCTAGTGAACGCTCCAAGTACCGCCATCTCCCATCTCGCAACCCCTGTGGCACATACCCAGTCTTGAGCGGGGATGAGCCACCAGTGGCTACATACATACATACATACATACATACATACATACATACATACATACATACATACATACATACATACATACATACATAGTGTAAGCACATTTATCGTCGCCGATTACTCACAGCCACCCCCACAGTTATGCCGACAACGGAATCAACACCTAGCCCTAACCCTTTCACACCGATGCCTACGGCCGGCCTCCCTTCATCCACTGTCACCAGCCCTCAGCGCGGGTCTCCGCGGTGATGTTCGTGGGTCTCCACGGTGATGTTCGTGATGATGACGTCGAGGACTGGCTCGACCTTTACAACCACGTGAGTTCAGCTAATCGGTTGACCGAAGCGGTGAAACTGAGTTATCTCCCATTTTATTCCACAGGCGTAGCCAAAACGTGGTATTTCAACCACGAAACTGACTTCCTTGATTGGTTGACATTTGCCACGAAGCTGCGACAGGTCTTTGGATGCTCGTCAGGTCGTTCCGAAACCGCAAAACAGAGGCTGGCAACGTGAGTTTAACATCTGTGCGAGACAGACACGTCGTATATCAAGGATGTTTTGGCCCTCTGTCACCGTGTGAACAGCGATATGACGAAAGCGATATGACGATATGATGGAAGCGATATCACGTTGAATGCAATCATGCCGATTCCTTTGAAGATGTGGCGTTCGCCACACCTTCAAAGGAATCGGCATGATTACAGTCAACGCCTTGGCTGTTAACAATCCCACTACAGTTGAAAATTTCATTTCGACATGCCAACGATCAGTCGCTGTCGCTCCGCCTTCAACAAGACAGCGATCCCCGCCTTATCCCTCCATCCAATTCGAAAGGGCTAATCCCCGCGATCATCCGTGAACAACTTAGAAACCTGGAACAGCAGCGGTCCGCTGCCATTTCAACTCCATCCTCCCCGTTCGACTTGCGGAATCTTGTGGAGCGGGAGTTAGCTGCTATGACAAAACTGACAGCGCCGGTCGCTCTACCAGCACGCCCGCGGCTCTCATACGCTGATGTGGCCTCCATGACGACACCGACAGCATCAGTCGAACAGCCACTGACGCCCACATATGCGGATATAGCTGCAATTCCACCTCCTGTGGTCACATCTGGGCCTGATGCCATTACTTGTGGCCATTTGGTTTCTGTGCGATGTGGAGTACCTGCTCCACCCTCTTATCCTCAGTGGCGTTCATCCCGTTCAGTTTGTTACTACTGCGGTATCCGACGCCACATATCTCGTTACTTCCGTCGCCGCCAGCAGGATGAACGACGAGGCTACGCAGAGTTAGAGTGAGACCGCTATAGACGGCCCAATTTTTATGGTCCAGACTCCTACCCTCTCACACAGTACCAGTCTCCGTCTCCTCCAGCGTCCCCGCGTCAACATCAGGCTCCTGCAGACGACGCTTTCCATCACCCTACCGACGCTCGGCATCGCCGCTTCGCCACCTCTCCCGCACTGTTGAACAACAATCGGAAAACTAAGGACGACAATTATTGGAGGGAAAACTGCGTCTCGTCGATCATCAAAAGTTCCTCTTGTTTCCCCAGCCAACCGGTTGTTAGTGACTATTGAAGCTGTTCGTGTGCAAGCGTTTGTTGATACCGGTGCCGCTATACTTTTGTTATACACCTTTTCACAGGAGGAAAAAAAACGCCACCACGATGTGCCGCGCACGGGAGTACAAACGCCATGGGCGCAGCCTTGTCAGTGCATTTTGAGAGGTCAAGACCAATTCGCGCAGCCCAAAGAGGGCTAAGGCGGTGCCCAGGAATGTGTTTTTGAACAAGTCTACACCTAGTCACCTGTGCTCGTGACTCCGTAAAGTAAGAACCTTCTATGTAGGACCTGTGTTGCGTTGCTGAAATAACGTAGTCATCCAACCTGTAGGACAGAGTACGACTCACGTATTCATCGATGGCTTACGTGACCACATCGAAATGCTTGTGCTACGCACGTGCGTTCAAGAACTAATCTTGGGCTGGGACTTCCTACATTCTGCCTCCGCTGTCATATCATGTAAAGAACACGTCATTCACATCGGGGACACATCGGAAGAATGTCTGTCAGATCCGCCTTCATTGGTCTTCAATTGTTGTCGCTGAAGACTGTGTTTTGCGCCCCGGTCATGAACACGTGGTAGCTGTTGCATCTAGCCAAGTAGCCGATGGTGACGCCCTAGTTGCCCCTGCTCCTCGCTCTTCTTTTAGTTGAATTCTTGTCGCCTCCTGTCTGCTTTGGTTGTCCATGGCCACGCAGTTCTGCCCATTTGCAAGAGAACTGCAGAATAAATGATGTTACCCAAGGGGATGACTGTAGCGACCATAGACGCCTCTCCACTGACCTTTATCGCAGTACTTTGCTCGTCTTCATCCTCACTGCCCACGTAAAATGTGAGTTCTTCCTCTTTCAGCGCAATCATCGGTTCAGATCTAACACCTGCCCAGTCCGCAGCGTGATTGGCTCTTTTAGCTAAGCGTAAGACCTGCTTTGATAGCTGTGCCATGACACTTAGCCAGACTCCCATGGCTGTACACCGCATTGAAACCAATGGTTCTGGTGTTATACGTTGCCGGCCTTATCGTGTCTCACAATCAGAGAGGAAATTCGTTGAAGAACAAGTTGATGATATGCTATCACGCAAGATAATGCGATACTATTCCAGTTCCTGAGCTTTTCTGGTATTTTTAGTGAATAAAAACAGATGGTTCCATTTGTTTCTGCGTTGATTAAGCGTGTTGGGTATAAAGGTAGACGAAAGCATAAGAATACATACATACATACATACATACATACATACATACATACATACATACATACATACATACATACATACATACATACATACATACATACATACATACATACATACATACATACATACTGCCGCAGCAGGTTAGCCACGTCCAAGTAGCCGCCGCAATCATCATGGCAAGAGCACCAGCAAGACCCGGCTGGCATGCGTCACGCGTTCGGGCGCTCCAACAACGAGGAAGAGGAAGTTAGTTGAATCTGTGCCTCTCGTCTACTCGGACTCGACGACCATAGTCATTAGACTTGTGGGCACAAGTTCGCGCTAATAAAGTTGCTTGTTTTTTAGCCTGTCTGCCTCAGCATCGCTACATTTCTGGTGGAGTTGCTGGGTTATGAATCGAAGCCCCGCGAGCTAAGACAGCGTAGCCCCGACGACCATCGTATCAACCCCGTGGAAGTGACTCCTGTACACCAGAGGGCAAGTCGCCGTCTTCGAGGTGACTCACCTGAGTTCGGTCCTCTTCACTTCACACCAAGGGAATTCAAACTATGGATGCCACCACTATGACTACCCAGGTAACACCGGCACAAGTGTTCATTAGCCAACCGCACCAGCCGCCAGTATTCCACGGCGACTCGTACGAGGATGTTGAAGATTGGCTGGACCTGTTCGAGAGAGTGGCGCGCTTGAATGAATGGGACGAAAAAGAGAAGCTCCGTCGCGTATACTTCGCCCTGGAAGACTTCGCAAAGACATGGTTTGAGAACCATGAAACCTCGCTGTCTACCTGGGAGGTATTTCGACGACAAGCGGTGGCTACGTTCGCGAACATAGACCAGAAAAAAAAGGCGGAGGCTGCTCTTCAATGGAGGAACCAGCTCACGAACGAGAGTGCTGCTATGTACATTGAGGACATGGTCCGTCTTTTCAAGCGTGCGGATTACAACATGGCTGAAGATAAGAAGGTGCGCCATCTAATGCGCGGAGTGAAGCAAGAGCTGTTCGCCGTTCTCGTCCGCAACCCTCCAAGCACTGTTGCTTAGTTTTATTCGGAAGCGACGGCCATCGAAAGAACACTAGAACAGCGCGCTCGGCAGTACAACCGGAATGTTAACTGCGCATCTGCACAGCTATTCTCTGGAGGCGTGCGAAACGATGTTGAAGCCCTGCGAGAGCTCATTAGATCAGTTATCCGGGAAGAACTGAGCAGACTGCAAATGCCCCAGACTTCAACTGCACTATCTGTTACAGACGTTGTTCGTGACGAACTGAGGCAGGTCATACGAGAACCAGAGCGTGAGCTGCAGCCAGTTCGACCTATTCGAACGTACTCTGAAGATCTCCGACAACCCACAGTACACAACAATGCAGCAGTTGCGATGGCGGCGACTCCTCTCCCATCTACAGCACGCAGCGCACCTCGTCCACGGGAACCAACGGCTACCTATCTGCCCCCAGGAGCACGTAGCACGCATCGCTATGCGGAGCCTAGGCCCAGGAAAAGTGACGTCTGGCGTGATCACGAGCGCAGGCCTCTTTGTTTCCATTGTGGCGAAGCGGGTCATTTGTACAGATTCTGCCCTTACCGACAGGCTGGATTAAGAGGCTTCCCGTCGTATGCACCGTGCCCCCGAAACGGCGAACGACCAGCGGAGATTGAGGAGTACTTGTCCACGCGCCAGAACTCGCCACCTCTACGCCAATGTCGGTCACGGTCACCATCGCCTATGCGCTACCGGTCACCCAGCCCACGTGCACCTTCAAGGCAGCCTGGTCATCGCTCTCCAAGTCCACTCCCGGAAAACTGAAGAAAGCGACCTGTGGAGGTGAGGCCGCTGATAACATCAATTACGAAGATCCTCCAATATGGCTTGAGGGCGACGACGGTGTATTTCCGGTAAATGGGTGCAACCACGAAAGCGTTACTTCAGATTTGCGGTTGAGAATAGAAGGATGGGAGCTGAATGCCTTAGTCGACATCGGTGCTGATTATTCAGTGATAAGTCACAAGATGGTGAAGAAGCTAAACAAAGTTGTGACACAGTGGAGTGGATCGCAGATACGCACGGCAGGTGGTCACATTATTACGCCCCTTGGCAGATGCACCACAAGACTTGAAATACGGGGCTTTACTTACGTTGTCGATTTCATTGTGCTACCAGAATGTTCAAGAGACCTCATTATAGGAATAAATTTTTTGCGAGCTAATGGCGCCGTAATTACCCTCCGTAGGTCCAGCGTGTCGTTTTCGACTGAACGAGCTATACCTGTAGAGGAATCTGAGGGACGCCTAACTGCTCTACGCGTTGTTCATGATGACGTAACTGTGCCACCACGCTGCAGCATAATGGTGCTCGTAGAGAATGACGCATCTTACAACCGCGAAGGCATAGCGGATACAAATGTTGGGCTGTTTTTGAAAAAAGGTGTCTGCGTAGCTCGGGGTCTTGTTCACTTGACGAATGGCCGTGCAGATGTCCTACTTACGAATTTCTCCAATGAATTTTAACACATTGCTCAAGGCACGGCTATTGCCTATTTACACGACTTCTGTATGGCGACAGAACTATGCAGCTTAACCACGTCAACCACTCGACCAGTGGCCTGCAACTTCGACACATTCGTGATCGTCAACCAGAGCCTTCCGGACAGTAAAAAAAACAGATTTACGCCTTAGTAAAAGAATTCTCTGATTGCTTTTCAATTGCCTCGAAGGTCCAGCGCACGTCAATTACGAAACACAGAATTATAACGCAAGACGACACGAGGCCTATATGCCAGCATCCATATCGAGTGTCACAGAAAGAACGGGAAATCATTAAGAAGCAAGTGGAGGAAATGCTTTCGGATAATGTCATCCAGCCTTCGAATAGTCCATGGGCGTCCCCCGTAGTGCTCGTTAAGAAGAAAGACAACACGCTTAGATTCTGTGTCGACTACCAAAAACTCAACAGTGTAACTAAACGAGATGTCTACCCCTTGCCACGTATTGACGATACACTAGATCGGCTGCGATCTGCAAAGTTTTTCTCCTCCTTGGATCTGAAAAGTGGATATTGGCAAATAGAGGTAGACGAGCGGGACCATGAAAAAACGGCATTCGTAACACCAGATGGCCTCTACAAATTCAAAGCGCTTCCATTCGGCCTCTGTTCCGTGCCAGCGACGTTCCAGCGAATGATGGACACTGTCCTCGCGGGATTGAAATGGCAGTCATGCCTAGTGTATTTGGATGACGTGGTGGTATTCTCAGCAACGTTTGACAAACATCTAGAGTGACTGCGCACAGTATTGGAAGCCATCCGGTCAGCAAAATTGACAATCAAACCCGAAAAATGCCACTTCTGCTTCGAAGAGCTGAGATTCCTTGGACATGTCATTAGTTCTGACGGCGTTTGTCCTGATCCAGAAAAGACAGCCGCTGTTCAGAGGTTCCCTACACCCAAAGACAAAAAGTCAGTGCGTCGATTTTTGGGTTTATGTGCCTACTATAGGCGATTTGTGGAAAACTTCTCAAAGATTGCGGAACCTCTCACAAAACTAACGAAAAACGACGTGCCCTTCACATGGGAAAGCGAACAACAGAAAGCTTTTGATGAATTAAGAAAACGGCTACAGGGTTCACCAATACTTGCCCATTTTGATGAGACAGCTGACACTGAAGTCCATACCGATGCCAGCAATGTCGGCCTCGGCGCCATCCTGGTCCAGTGGCAAAATGGTCAAGAGAAAGTGTTAGCCTATGCCAGCCGCAAACTCTCAACAGCTGAGGCAAACTACTCTGCTACTGAAAAAGAGTGCCTCGCAGTCATCTGGGCAATAAATAAGTTTCGACCCTACCTTTATGGTAGACCGTTCAGAGCTGTCAGTGACCACCTTGCTCTATGCTGGCTAGCAAATCTCAAGGATCCGTCAGGTCGACTAGCCAGATGGAGCCTTAGGCTGCAGGAGTATGACATTACGGTCGTATACAAATCTGGAAGGAAACACAGTGATGCCAACTGCCTGTCACGCTCTCCCGTCGATCCAGGTGTACCTGAAGAGGAACACTTCCCGTTTCTAGGCGTTGTCGACGCATCCGAAATCGCTCAACAACAACGAGATGACCTGGATTTGCTGGCGCTTATACAACACCTGCAGGGTCTCGACGTTCAAGTACCTCGCATATTCTCCAGAGGGCTCTCCACGTTCTGCCTTCGAGGAAGTGTCCTTTACAGGAGGAACTTTGACCCTAATGGCGAAACGTTTTTACTAGTCGTGCCCACAGCCATGCGACAGGAAATTCTGCATGCATGCCACGACGAGCCAACATCCGGCCACATGGGTGTCAGCCGAACATTCGCCAGGATTCGCCTGAAGTACTATTGGCCTAAGTTGCTCGCATCAGTGCAGCGCCACGTGAAAACTTGTCGTCAATGTCAACGGCGCAAAACTCCAGCCGTAAAACCAGCCGGCCTTCTCCATCCAATAGACCCTCCGGATGCCCCATTCCAACAAGTCGGCATGGACTTCCTAGGACCTTTCCCGACATCGTGTGCAGGCAAGAAATGGATTGTGGTAGCTACGGACTATCAGACCCGTTATGCTGAGACTGACTCTCTGTACAGTGCGACAGCTGCCGAAGTCGCCAAGTTCTTTGTGAACAACATAGTGCTCAGACATGGTGCGCCCATCGTCGTTATTACGGATCGGGGCACAGCATTTACTGCAGAGCTTATGCAATGTCTGATGCGCATGACAAATACCGATCACAGAAGAACAACGGCGTATCACCCTCAGTCGAATGGCTTAACCGAACGCCTCAACAGAACTCTGACCGACATGCTATCAATGTATGTCGATGTTGAACATAAACAGTGGGATGAAATATTACCCTACGTAACAATCGCATATAATACCACCGTTCAAGAAACAACCCACGTTGCCCCTTTTGAACTAGTATTCGGCCGAAGAGTGACCACCCCACTGGATGCCATGTTACCACTACAGGACGAAAACAGCTATCCACCTGACTTAGATGACTTCTTGCAACGAGCCGAAGAAGCACGACAAATGGCAAGATACCGAATACGCCGTCAACAGCGCGTCGACTCTAGTCGGTACAACAAGCGACGCAGTGACGCACTTTATCATCCCGGTGACAAAGTGTGGATATGGATCCCAGTGCGCCGCCTCGGACTCTCTGAAAAGCTTCTTTGTCGATACTTCGGCCCTTATGAAGTACTCAACCGTATCAGCGACGTCACTTATGAAGTCAGATCCGCGGGATACGTGAGCTCAAGACGCCGCAATACCACGGAAGTGGTTCACGTAGTCCGCGTGAAAGCCTATCATGACAGATCGTCGGAAAACGAGTGAGAGGGCGCATGTATCATTTTACTCTCTCAAGCATCGGGACGATGCGTCTGAGGAGGGGGATAATGCCGCGGCAGATTAGCCACGTCCAAGTAGCCGCCGCAGTCATCATGGCAAGAGCACCAGCAAGACCCAGCTGGCATGCGTCACGCGTTCGGGCGCTCCAACAACGAGGAAGAGGAAGTTAGTTGAATCTGTGCCTCTCGTCTACTCGGGCTCGACGACCATAGTCATTAGACTTGTGGGCACAAGTTCGCCCTAATAAAGTTGCTTGTTTTTTAGTCTGTCTGCCTCAGCATCGCTACAATACATACATACATACATACATACATACATACATACATACATACATACATACATACATACATACATACATACATACATACATACATACATACATACATACAACATACATACATACATACATACATACATACATACATACATACATACATACATACATACATACATACATACATACATACATACATACATACATACATACATACATACATGCATGCATGCATGCATGCATGCATACATACATACATGCGGAGGAGCGACAGACCCACGCCTTAAGGAGCTTCGCCCCTAAAAAAGCACGACTAGCTGGACGCCCAACTTGGGCTCAGGTCACCTACTCGCGGCATGTCGGAGTTATAGAATACCGCTGCCCCGATCCGAGGCAACGCACTTCGTGTCTTCCCTTTGGCCGGCTGGTATATTCGCGAAACGAACTAAGTGCGAAACGCGGAGCATAAGCCATATGATCAAAGCCGGCGGGCATTCCAAAGCAATGTTTTTGTATGAATAGGTGCTGTGAGCGACGCTGACGGCTGGGGTAAAGTCTACACCTGGGAGTCTGTTAAGGCATTGACAAAGTTACACGTCACCCATTGTAAACACGCCGAATTGGACAGGCGCTTAGAAACGACGCGTTCAATGACTTCATCGTGAATGACACGGTGATGATGCATTACTACACTTTGCGGAGAACGCTAACAAAGGGCAGTGGTAAATGTAGACGTATTTTTTTAAAGACTGCAGAGCATGTTATTGTGGCACAGGGTATAGCGTGCCGGGCATATGTTGTCGTGAACCCAGAGGGCATGATTTTGACTCTCGTTGACGGAGTTTTTTCTTTGTCTTTCGATAGTGCGTATATTTTTATGTCATTTCCGTGATGGAAATACATCCCTAAAGTCTTGGTAGACCACGGCACAAAGCACATCCGTGTTAAAAGTGCGCACAACGGTCTCGAAGAATATACATTTACACTAAATAGCTCAGCTGCGAATATTTGCAACGGATAAAAGGCGGCTGCACGCAGGTATAGAGTGCACCAGCGGAAAAAATGATGCCATAGTCCACGCGTGAACGGCTTCCTTCACCAGCAAGCCTCGCTATTTTCATGAACATTGGTGTTTCCTAAACATTGGTGTTGTTTCACGCTACATTGGTGTTGCCTTCAGGCAACACCAATGTAGCGTGAAAAGACTTGAGTTATGCGCATCTGAGCAATGAGAAATGGGACCGTGGTATCCATGGCACGCTGTCTGTGAGTGCTAGTGTGCTTGAACACTTCTTTTGTGACATTGGGGGCCTATTCTGTTTTCTACCCTACGTAACTGATTAGGGCGCATAGCACTCAAGCATGTAGAGTGATAAGGGTTCGTACCTGTCTGTGTGGACTCCTGATCATAGCACAAAGAGACACTTAACGCTAACCTAGCTGTCCTCGCAAGGCAACGCCATTTATGATGTAATAAGGAGTGACGGCTACTTGCCAGACAGGTACGAACCTGTCTGGCAAGTAGGCCAGACAGGTTCGTACCTGTCAAAAATCCAGCCCTGATCAGCACGCACGTGCTGATCATGGCTGGATTTTTTAGCCAACGCGGTCCGTTTGCAGGTGGCTAGTTGTCGAGCATTCCGCATAATCTTGTGTTTTTTTACAGTATAATTTTTCGGGTCATGTTCATCTCCTTCCTGTTTCCTCGAGTACGTATTCAGTCTTACCGAGTACGAGCCCATACATGAGTTCTGAAGACGAGTATATATGCCTCGCTAGCACGCTATGCACCTGCCGCTCGTTGTAAAGCTCACAAGCGACGTCATCAAGAAGCGCAGTGTACGGATGTGCTGAAAAAGACAGACGTCAATATTGTATGCTTATCCACCCGGTATTGCGTTCTGCGAAGTAGGTTTGCTACGCGTCACCGCTTGTCGGCGCGACATTAGACTACCTCCGAGAATGGCCCATGGTCACTTTAGGTGTGAGAGAGCCCTCTTTGGTTAAGCCGTGGCACTTAATATCGTACAGTGTAAAGAGTATCGGTTCACATCATCTTTGTCAAGAGGAAACGCCACCTTCAGATCGATGTGGGTAATAATGATACGCTTTATTACGCTGCCTTCTGACGTTCTTTCCGAAAGTACGCAGTGAAGTTAGCGTTGGCCCCTCTTTCACCAACAGGAAAGTCACGGTGTACTACAACACAACCGTTACTCTGAAGGGCCCAAGGATTAAAGCGAAGGCCGTAGTCATTCACAGGAAATTCATAAAAGTATTCTTGGGTTACGACATCGCTTTGGTCCGGGTGAGTATGCAGCGATGACCACCTGTACTTGAGGAGTAAGTCTCTGATTTCACGATCTTTCTCATATCACAGGGTCCTTACAATGACAGTGTTTTTGTGTGGGCAACTTGGTGCGACGTTTGCAAAGCTACACGCACGAAAGACGGCACGGAAGACACTGTACATGCCATTGGTCCAGTGACAGTTGGAGAGAATTATCCAATCAACAATGAGCCTTTAGTCTTTCGTCCCGTCTTTCGATCATACTGATGAACTAGTCGCCGTACATATTCAGTTGATAAGCATGAGTGTAGGGCAAAAATGATCAATTGGTGCCAAATTTCACAATTATGCAAGCAGCGCCGTTAGCGACGAACTACACATTTCGCAAACAACTTGTTTGCCCTTTGAGGGGCGCGTGATACAGCGGCTGCACGGGGATTGACAAGCGAAGCAGCAAAAAAAGTAAAAAAAAGAAAAAGAGTTCCTCAAGCCAACCTAAAAGATTTCCATGCCTCCCCCAGCTGGGCATGTATCCAGCATTTAGAAACGCTAGCTGAGGCAAATGAAATATATTTGCTATGGCAAGGACACTTCCATGATCAGTTCATGCTAAAGGACAATTCACTTACCGTTTGCCTGCCCAATAATGAAATCATATTAAAAGTTGTTGAGCTGCAACTTTCCCTGCACGACATCCTATACAACTTCGACAGATTCAAGTAGTTTTAATGTGTTCTAAATCGGCTACGTAGAGATGTGTTCAATCACGCCTTAAGAGTTGGGTTGTGTGCTTTTGGAGTTTATTTTTGTTCATATTCAAAAGGCACTTTTCGAAGTTTACTTTTTTCTGTGAAAATCTGCCGTTTAAAGAGGTTTATTTTTCGCAAATTTCCAATTCACCGGAATTCGTTGTTTGATTTTGCTTGTAAGTTGTTTCAATATGCCGTTTTAACCTTATTTAAATAAAAACGGGTTGAATTCCTGCTTATGGTCTTGCTTATTTAACTTAGATTTTTGTTTTTTTATTTATTATGCTAAAAAGGCTTCGATGTGCACTTTTCCAAACTCGCCATAGCGTACGTCTTCGGGCAGTAGCTGGTCAAACTGCTTGTCAGCTTTTATTGCGATAGCAACTATATAGACACCATCGGCTGATTTTGCCGTCGCCGTCATGTTCCGGATATGTATACGTACTTCTGAATGAAAAAAAAATGTCAAGCGCGACATATCGGCGATCCGAAGCAGTGATCTCTCACTCCTGAGCCCAATGCGCTAGCCAGCACAGCACGCGCCATGCTGGTGACGTAAAAGCGATCAACTCATACTGCCACGGGGTCGTGATGCCGATGATGGTAGCAAGTCTTGTCCAAATGAAGCAGTTTATTAGGCCGACCTTGTTTGCTAGTACACCAAAAGTAATTACTGGCACTGATAGCGGCGAACAGAGCGTCACCGTCAATCAACTGACAAGTGGCGAAACACGTCTGCATTTATACATGTGCCGTCGAATATTCCAGCGTTATCGCTAGCGGCCACATAGGTTTCAGAAGAATCTGTAATGTTGACGTAGTGCATGTAATCCTAAAAAAAATGATCTACTTTATTCCTGAAGCTTCTCGAACACTCCAGGCGTGGTTTGCACTGGAATTTACTTTTGCAATGTAACGGAGTGATAACGTAACTTGAGGAATGAATCTGGCAATATGCATTTTTTTGGCCGCTCGCGTTACGCAGATATCTGAACAGATTGAGCGTATTTGCGGTCGTTCCATCGCGTCAAAGTTTAAAAATAGAGAAAAGTCTAACAGTGCTGGCTTCTGTATTGTTCACATTATCAGCGCGTTGCTCAAACTCAAGCACGTAACAGCTGCAACAGTTGTTAGTTCGCGCTCGTCCTGTGTAAGCCTGCGTCCTTTTCTAGCGTCCATTGTCGTACTGTAGCGGCGTACTGAAAGTATCGAGCTGCTTTTCGTTCTTCGTGTGATAATCTAATTTCTTGCAGCCACGTGCATTCCACCGCTTTAGCGGCGAAACTACCTTTTTCTCGAATCTTCGCAGATATTCTTGGTTTGAAGAACCACAGGGGGTCAAAACTTCAGGAGCTCTCCACTACAGCGTCTCTCATAATCATAAGGCAGTTTCGAGATATTAAACCCCAGTAATATATCTACCCCATCTTCATGGTAGAAACTAAGCATTCTGTTACTATACAATACTTGCACATCTTAGGTGCAATTATAGCTGAACATAGAAACATGTCAACATATTGTGTTCACTTTACTTGTCTGAAAGGTATGCACATATGGGCATCTTAAGACATGCACACAAGTACAAATACATAAATATAAAACGTCAAGGTTTGTGCGTATTAGAATGTTAAAGCTTGTTGACACAGACTCAAATATTTTTTTTTGAGGTGGCTGCCGCTGATGTAGCTCTTTCCGTTCGAATGGTGATTCTCAGCTTTGAAAAATTTCTTTTAATGTGTAAGACACTCATTTCAAATCAGTTTATCGAATCATTTTGAAACCTGAGAAAGTTTCCTAGCACTGTTTATTGGATTTTTTTTTGGATTCGTTTGATGAACTCCGATTTTAAACGAGCATTCTCAACGTTCAAAGAGGCTATTTAGTGAACAGAACGTACATCAGTGGCAGAAACCTCGTAAAGTATGCTTTTGATAATAAAACAAGCCTAATTGTTTTAACACTAACAAACACAGATATTTTTCGCGAAAGTGCTATTGCTTGTGTGCATGTATTGGCGTTCAGACAGAAGATTATAGGAGCTAAGAGACGATAATGCTACAGAAAGTATAGGGTGTGGTATTAAATGTAGTTGTAGTGTAAAAGAGAACATAGCAGTTACTTTTCATAACATTCCACATACTTTCGCTAGCATCATTTTGCGTTAGTCCTGGCTGAACTGCATTTAGTGTGTTCGCATGTTCTCTTGTAACGATATGAGTTCATCTAAGACTTCACAGTATTGAGAATATTAATAATAATACCTCCTTTATTTTTCATCAAGAAGAAGACAGAGGACAAGGAGCTATCCCGTATTTGGCCCCTCTCCCAAACCTCACGAATAAAAAGAAATACACTTGGAAGTTCATAGCAGTTCATAGCGCCGTGCAGCCTTATTCACCAGATAAGTTAAGAGTAAGTGATGATAAACTGAAAGGTAAAAAGACAGCATTGTCAGCAAGAATGAAACATACATTCCTTGAAAATAAGTTAATAGGAGCACATTGTACAACTTATACTAGAACACTAAACACCCATTAAAATTTTTAGTATTGCTTATTTATGAAGAATAAACGGCGATAAACTCCAAAATTCCTCCTACAAAGTGACTTCGAGAAACATACTCTAAATTAAAAAAAAGGGGGAACCATTAAGCTTTGTCTCTAGGAGTTGAAGGTGACCGCAATATTTGGTCCCTAATGCGTACCTCAACCACTTAGTGCTTTTACTCGAGGCGTTTAAGTCATCGATCACTATAATGGAATCGATAAGGTTGAAAGTGGCTTGTTTTAGCGAGTCTTTTGAATGTGGCTTTATTCTGTGTTAGCAGGCTCCAAAGCACGAGCAATAATGCTCGTCAAATGTTTTCGAACTTGCTATGCACCCCTTACTAAGCATGGCGAGTAGCTGTGTTCGACAGATAAGCGGCCTGTGGGGCGAGAGGTTGCTGTTTAGAACCCTCGGTAAGTTGCTATAAAATGTTTTTCTTCTGGTGTATTTTTATGCCTTTTTTTACATGCACGCGTGTAAGCACAAGTCCTCATACATATCTAGGAATCGACGGCAATGGCGAAAATGAGCAGAGTGTATCCCCGTATAATTGCTATTGCTATAAAACATTTCTTATTATCGCATCTAGGCGCTTGCTTTCAATAATATTTCCGTTTGTTCTATCGACTATTGAGTAAATCACATGTTATTCTGGTCTTCCTTTCCCTACGTTACTTGTGATTACTCTGCTTACGATTGCTCTATTCTTGTTTTCCCTGGATAAAATATTTGTATAGTTTGTTCTACCAATGCTGCTTTACAAACTCATAGACTTGACTGCGTAAGTATTGATGATGTTTTTTTTTTCTTTTGCCTTGTCTTTTGCAGCTAGCTAAACCCATTCCCAGGTTTGACAGTTTCGTAAGACCAGTGTGCTTGCCCAAACAAGGCGAGAAGACAAGGGGAGGCCCCATGGTTATGGCTGGTTATGGTCGCCCTGGCCGCAGTATGCGCTTCCCAGTCACAAATATGATTCTGTCACCTCATTGTCACTGCCCTTTAGTAACACTTCCAAATACTATTATGTTACATTCACTCAATCTATCTGCTTTCTGCATCCAAGCAATAACGTGTCCTGGTTTTGATGCGTTTGTGGTATATTGTGTATCCTAAACCCTTCTAAGAAATCATCATGTAGCCCATAAAAAAGAACTGTGATCTTCCATCTTCCAAAGGCTGTTTTTTGCAAGGCGCTATACAACGCGTGGATGTCTGTATTCTAAACTGGAAAGACATGTGGCAGCGCAGGTTTATATTTATTGTACATGAGAGAAGCGATCATTATGATCTGCATGATGCCAGGGAGGAACTATTAAAGTGACTTTACGTCGGCAGCTTGGCAACCCACTCTTTTATTACTCCTAACGGCGCAACCACTGGCGCTTCAAAAAGGACAGTTCACTGTGGTCATATTCAACACTGAATTCAACACAATTAGCCCACGGTTGCTTGAGACTCCTTAAACATTCATTTCTAGATATTAAGAAGCGTTTGATTCCTTCGAAAGCTGTTTGTTTTGAAAGATATCTTCAAACGGTAGTGTTCGCAGCGTAGACCAAGCGAGCTCACATTTACACAAAAAAATTCCGCCATATCCACGAAGTGAATGATGATGAGTGGGCGAAGCTCCGGAGGTAAACCTGCTAAACCATCAATCCTCTGTACATTTTGCCCACTCAATTTTATTACATCGCTTCCCCTAGCGTACATCGCTTCCCCTAGCGAACCAATGACACGCGCCATATGTGACATCATTCCTATTTTATAAGATCTCGCGTCTTTCATCAACTACAAGTACCGCTTTCTAGTTTATAACATCTTGCATCTTTTCATCATCAGCTACAAGTACCACCATCTAGTAAACACTACAAGAACTAAACGAGAGATGGCTACATACAGGAGACGGTACCGCCATCTAGTGAACACTGCAAGAACTAAACTAGAGGTGGCTACATACAGGGGACGGTACCGCCATCTAGTGAACACTGCAAGAACTAAACTAGAGGTGGCTATATACAGGGGACGCACAGCCCACGCCCTAAGGAGCTTCGCCCCTAAAAAAAGTTTAACGCTGTTTAGAGAATATTACGCGGCACATGACCTCATATTCGTCTTTGCTCATCCTGGTTTGTTTAATTTTCTTTCAGAGAAACCCGGGAGACGACTTCTGTACTACATCCCGACAGCGAGCTCAGATGCTACTTGTAATGTCGACCTTGAGGTTGAATGGTGGATGCACCCGATGAAGAGGAACCTACTCATTTGCACCAAACGCCCTCGTGCGATGATGTATCACGTAAGTGCAAAGAAAACTCGGAATGCTGACAGAGTGCAAGCGCGATTGCATACGATGTCAACCCCACGATGTGCCTGCTTATAGCTGTATGAAAGATTGGTTCCTCGGATAGAAGTGTTTCTTTCTGTAACAGGAGCTTTTTTTTCTGGCATTTCGCAAATGATACGAGATGATTAATCACACCCTGCATAATCTTGCCTCAATCTTGTGTTAGCCTCATTGAACTACAGTAAAGCTGCTTTAATCAGCTCACCTGGTTCATAAGGCAGCGAAGCAATTTTCTTCCGAAAAACCGGGCCGAGACCGTGGATATAGCATCACCGCAAGAAGGCTGGGTAAGTTATCCCTGAGCCAAGCAAATATGTGCCTACTGATTGGCAATGGAATTTATTAATTTATTTATTTGAGCACCATCAAATGCGATGTGAGGTAGTCTCGGCGCAGTGCTCTATAGTGGCTAAGGTAGTGGGCTACTGACCCGCAGTTCACGGGATCGAATCCTGGCGGCGGCGGCTGCATTTTCAATGGAGGCTGAAATGCTGTAAGTCCGCGTACTCAGATTTCGGGGCAGAATAAAGAACCCCAGAATGTCGAAATTTTCGAAGCCCTCCACTTCGGCGTCTCTCATAATCATATGGTGGTTTCGGGACGTTAAACTCCGCATATCAATGAAATCGATCATTTAAGGAGTAAACGCAATAGAACTGGGTTTATACATCAGATACAGCCAGTGAAAATAAAAAAAGAGGGCACGAATTGAATAAGCTACATACAATCCCAGTATGCAAAGAAAAGCATTAAAAATACTGAATCAACAAGGCGTAAAAGACATCATTACATACTTAATTAACGATGACAGCAGGAAACCTATTTCACTCCCATAATTTTCTCGGAAAAAATGACATTCTAAAAAAATCTGTACCGGAGAACATTTCACGCACTTTATGTAAATGATCGGCCCTTGTGGACACATAACGAGGTTCAAGTATACACTGTTGCCAATCAATACAAATTTCGAAGTGAAAAATAATATGAAGGAATTTTAGACGAAGTTTGTCCGGTAATTTTCAATGTCTCCCACAATTTCGAATTCGCCTTTGCTTGACTAGTACTAAAATTGAATGTGTAATTTTGAGTCTCAAACCTTGCAGATAAATCCTGTACTTTTTTAAGCGTTCCTTATCACCCATCATTGGCGGGTCTCGCCCTTCGCATGCATATTTTAAAATTGATCTAGCAAAGGTCTTGTAGAGCAGTTGTTTAGTAGTGATACCAAAATGTTTTGCATTGTGTCTCAAAAACCCTAATGACTTGCCTCTACTTGCGACATCATTCTCCAACTAAAGATGCCATTTTAAGTCACGTTTTTAAAATACACTAAGATATTTAGATTGATAACCTTCAAGCAATGGAACGCTTTCTAAAGTATACTGTATCGAATGTACATTCTTTTTCGTAAATGATATAGAGACGGTATTATCCTGTTTAAATGTTATTTTCTACTTGCGGCACCACTGTATGATTAGTTTCGGATAATTTTGCAAAACGCGACCATCATCGTCACTAGTAATAGGCTTATATAAAACACAGTCATCAGCGTAGAATTTTATACGCGATACAACTCCTTGACCAATGTCATATATGAAAAATACAAACGTAAGTGTGCTCCAAAGAGAGCTTTGAAGGACACCAAAAGTGACGTCCCTTCTCGATGACTCAAAACAGTTTATGACTACATATTGTTTGTGCATTCTTAGATATTCCACAATACAGGCCATAACTTTCCTATAAATGTTGCAGGAATGCAATCGTTCAATTAGCATGGAATGATACACGGTGTAAAATGAATTTCTGAAATCAAGGAATATGCATTGTACAAATAGTCGCTTGTCAAGAGCACTGCTGACGTCATGAGTGAATTCAATTACCTGTGCTGCACAAGACAATTTTCTTCTAAAAGCATGTTAATTAGGATTAAATAGAGAATACGCATTCATCTGTGCTAAATTGTTTCAGTATTTTATGTTCTGTAACAGGTTTTTTGCCACACTAGTTAAAGAAATGGGACGGAAATTACCCACGTAATTTCACACACAAGTTTTATGAATGGGAACAACTGCCCCAATCTTCCAATCAGCAGGCAGGGAAGTTTCCACCAATGATTTCTCAAAAATAGTTTCGAAAAGCAAGCGAGAGGTCAAAAACAAATATTCAATAAATAAGTTGTGAGAACATTAGGTCCTCCACATTTCCCAACATTTATTTTTAAAAGCAACAGTCCTATGCCACGTGTACTGATAACAATGACATCCATGTTACCTATCCGGGGTATCTGATCTTCCGGAGTACTATGTTCGTTTTGGGTTTTTGGCATCTCATTAAAAAGGCAGAAGCATAGTACTGATTGAAACATTCCACCTTATCTTTGAATGAAAAAATGACACCATCTTTTGATACTATTAACAAAATAGCTGTTGTTTTTTTTACCATTCTTTTTTAACGTGTTTTCAGAATTGCATGGTGTCATCCTAAATTCTCAACAGAATAGTTCCACTAAAAGCATTCTTGGCTGCAAGATTTTCTCCAATTTCAATGATGACCTTTTTTAGCTCTTTGGGATTATCACTTGATAGTACACGTAAAAAGTTCTAGTAAAGACTCTGCCTTTTCGGCGTAAGGCTCCGTGATGCTTTGGAAAACCAAGGCTTACTTCTTCTTTCTCTTTCATTTAGTGATCTTGATGGTAACAAACAATGACGTAGGTCTAGCAGCTCGGTTTTAAAAGAATCCCGTAGTTCATGTGTGCATTTTTTATACTCCGCCTCCGTTTGCAAACATAATACCTGTTCAGCTCTTCGTGTAGTGCATCTAATTAACCTTTCAAATAGTCATATACACGTCTCGGCACACTGATTGCCCATTTGTCATGCTAAGGTTCCATTTCAGATATTGCAACACTGTGGTCAGAAATTCCTGGAACTACTACGGTAGAAGTCACTAAATGAGGCTGCTTTATCAACAGCAGACCTAGCTCATGATCTCCCGCTGTCGGTTGAGACACTATTTGAGCAGCGCAAATAAATCCAGTATATTCATCATTTTCTGGCACAAGCGCCCACCATAAGAAATTAGCGAACTATGAGCATCACATACGGCATTTGGGAGATTCAAGTCACTGCCTATCACCAGGTCATCTGCCTGTACTGTTTCAAGTGAAGGCCTGAACTGAGGTAACGTATCAGCCGATGAATCAGGTGACCTATAAAAACTAGATACAGCCAAAGTCCGTTTGTTAGACAGCGTTATTTGACAAAATCTAGCCTTACATTCTCTGAACTGATCAGGAAGCTGGATAGACGAGAGGCACTTTTCTACTAGTATGAAAACTCCACCGTCTCTAAAATTTCGTAGCAAAACAGCGATTTGGGCTAGTTGGTGGCGGTTTGTTATGAAAGATAGAAGTGGGTTGCGGCACGTGACACAGAGTGGAGGAGAGAACAACAACACAAGCGCACATTCTTAACTGATTAGGTGCATGCGCCATGATGGTATTTGGATGAACTTTTCCGAAATGGCGATAGTTCTTTTGTTTTTTTTTATTTTTGGGCAGAGGAACTGTATCGTGTGACAATTTTTGTAAGCTATATATGTGTTGCACCTTCAGTAAACTTTCAGTGGCGAGTGTGCACTTGTGTTGTTGTTCTCTCCTCCAGTTCGTGTCACGTACCACGCCCCACTTCTATCTTCTAGAATTTAGATCTTTTCTGTAGCATGTGTAAATGCCATGAAACGTCTTATTATCTCCTATGTCATCACTTCACCATGACTCAGTTTCCAAGATTATTGTTGGTTTAGTTAAATCAATTATTGTGCCAAATTTGTGAACCTTGTTGTTTATGCTTCAACAATTTATCACGAGAAGCGTAACATTGCCATTGTCACTGTTAAGAAGTCACTTGAAGGAAACAACCTGGTTTAACCCTTCATAAACATACTTTGTGCCATTGAACAACAAAAAGTATCGTACACTGACTTTGTTGCCATTCTTCTTACCAAATTATGCAAAATTCCACAGCTGCTTTTTATTAAACGTATACGTCGGAAAAGTCTTTAGATATTGCAACCTGACTGTTATTTATTTTTAGCGTTTTCTCATACCATTTGTTTTTTAGAAAAAAAAAACATTTGCAATTAGGGGCTGATTTTATTTCCCGCTTGAATCTTCCCAAGATGATCTGCTCGTTTAATTGACAAGTTGTGTAAACCTAACATAAAATCACACAGTTAAAGTACTTTACGCTCAAAATATCTGCTTTTTTGAGTGTTATCAGTTTTTGTTACGCCATAAAGCACAAAATTGCAGCGATGGCTTCTGTTTTCAAGATTGTCTAATTTTCACGTCAGTGATGAGATAAGACAATGCCGGTCGGCAGATGCGCTTTTACACTCTCTGAGAGTTGCACAAAGTTGATCAAAGTTAGACAATTTCGATTCGATTGATGTAATGCGTCTACGGAGGTCATCACTGGCATTTTGGTTTTTTGTCTGGGCTACCTCAATGGGTGCAAGTTTTACCTTAATATCTGCTTGTCTGTGAAAAAGTAGTTTTGACTTTTCCTGGCCAGAAGGACTCGGAATAATTTTTACGTCTCCGCAAAATAAAAGCAAAAGAAAGTAGAAAACGTAGCATTCTAAAAGGCGGAAATGACGCTTAAGCTGACGTCCAAGTCCGCAGTATCATATTTTGTTAGAAACTGTTAAGGGTGGAAAGAGCAAAACATAAACAACTGTTAAATATGATGGTTTGGGTTCACTAACCAGAAAGAACAGTAGAAACAGCGTGACCGACATTTTCGCTGCGGTGCCGGTTCAATGCCCCAACGATTCATTGCAGGTGCCTATATAGCTTAGTCATAAGCTCACAGCACATCTAGTGCAGGGCATATGTAAACTGGTAGCGTAACTTTTATAGAAGCCTATAGATCCAGTGGTTGGCGGCTTGTTGCCACCTTCGCCATCTAGGCGAGAGGGAACAACTAACCGCAAACAAAAGAATAAAAAAAACAAAATACGACGCCACAACCGGAAGATCTAGCGACGTCACGTATTTGCTCTATATGGCGCGAAACAAAAAAAAAATTCTTAACTGCTGACTTTTTACAAGCCGTTATTACTACACAATTTTATTGCGTCTTGTGCCTCGCTGATTGCATGCGGGAGAGAAAACAAACGAAAAAAAAACAAATATTGTGGAAGCAAGGTTGTTTTATTAGCGAAATGACGTACTTGCAGTATACACAAGAAACTTCGCAAGGGCGATTCTGAGAGAGCTGTTCGCGAGCACAATAGCATAATAGCTGGAAACCTCACGTTGCTCGATCGTCGAAAACCACTGCAGCGAGACAGAAGCTTTGAAAATATAGTGTTGGCAGCCGTAGAATACAGCGTCTTCATACTTAGCGGGTCATGTTCACCGTTACCAGAGGCGAGGGCACCAGCCGTGCGCCAGCGAAAGCTGTTGCCAGTCACAGGAGCGACTATAAACACATCCTGTGAGCTATTTGTGCTCTGCAATGTCAAACCAGTAAGCGTGTAAAAAATAAGTAAACTAAAAAGGAACGCGTGAAACCCCAACAGAAAAGTGAGCGATGCCTCGTTGACCTGGCAATACGCCGAACCGAAAAACACACTGAGCCTCAAACTCTGATAGCAAGACAGTAAGTTGGGCCAGTTGGTTAGGATCCATCGTGAACTTACTTACAGTGCAACACCAGAAAAAATACAGGATAGGGAAGGAGTAGAACAGAAAGAAAAGACGGCGCTTTCTGTTCGTCTCCTTCCCTATCCTGTATTTTTTCTGGTGTTGCGCTGTAAGTAAGTTCACGATGGATCCTAACCAAGTGGCCCAACTTACCGTCTTACTACAATATATTTCTAGTACCCAGGGCTCTTTTCTATGTGTTAACTCGAACAGCACCGTTTTTTCTTTCGGTTCTAATCCTTCCCTATCCTGTATTTTTTCTGGTATAGTGCTGTAAGTAAGTTCACGATGGATCTGATAGCAAGTTTCCTGGATACGCCCCCTCCCCGTTTATGGCACTCGACAAAAAATTTAGGCAATCAACCATTTAACGTGGGGGAGGATACACCGTAAAGTAAGTTTGCGGTTCACTTTGACATGCTTACTTCAAAAATTTGTGTCATTCGCGCTTTGGTAAACGGAGCAGCGTGAACTCTTCGAAGGAGAATTGCTGGGTTCGCGTGCGACGCACTTGCTCAAGTATCGCAGGCGTGGAGCTTCCGTATGTGTTTGTTTTTAGGTGTGCATTAAAGCCCACTTGTTGTCATGAAGGTCTTCGGTGTATCTAAAAAAGTATACCCGCAAATCCAAAAGGTTCTTTTTTTTTGTGGCAAGAACAATGAACACGTGCCTCAGAATTATGACCTGGCAAATAGCCAGTGCCGTATAACTTCGACAGTACAAGCAATTACTCAAACTTCAAACTGTAATAATGCGACACTGATTAACACACTTTCGATGTTGTTCAAAGTCAGATTGCATAAGATGGCTGCAAATCGATAGAGGCCACAGAATCGGCAGACGTTAAAAAGGCTGTGCCTGCTCTATATTCTTCGATTGATTGATTGATTGGTGTTTAGGATTTTGTGCCGAATACCACAATGTGATTATAACAGACACCGTAGTGGAGGGCTCTGGAAATTTTGACCACCTGGGGTTCTTTACCGTGCACCCAAATCGGAGCACACGGGCCTACAGCATTTTCGCCTTCATCGAAAATGCAGCCACCGCAGCCGAGATTCAATCCCGATACCTGCAGGTCGGCAGCCGAGTAAACTACATAATCTTCAATCTTCCGGATTTACGAGAAAATGGTGGATGTAATAAACATGCCTTAAGCGCTTCACGCAATTTACGATTTGCCAGAAGAAAGGAAGCCACCAAATACTGCCTCAGCTGTGGCTCTTCTCTGTGCGTAGAATATGAACACATGGTGATTACATGCGTGAAATGCAACTGCAATCCACACGCTAACTTTATTGTAGAGTCTCACAATATTGCCATTCAGACGTCTCCTAGAGCTGCTGCTTCTCACTTTCGCTGACATTTTCGTGATTTGTATATAAACTTCGTGCTTAAATTATTATTGCTTGAAATTAGGCCTATAATCTTTCTGATTTACTGTCATTAGGTTTGGTTGATACCCCTCTTCCTCTATCATCCTTGAAGACACTAAAACGTGGTATACTAGCAATGTTGTAAATGCACGGTTGTGACGGCCCAATTTTTACTGTCGCGGGAACTAATATCACCGAAGGTAGAGGCGGCGAGTTCAATTTGAAGTCAACAAATGTCTGGGAAGTGTTATTTGTTGTAATTATAGTAAAACTTTCAAGACTCTGAAGTAGACAAAAAATCACATGGACGCCGGCAGGCAATGCATCTGAAACGTTCCAACACCGTATCTGGTGCCCTGCCTATTAATATACAGTGATTGATTGATATGTGGGGTTTAACGTCCCAAAACCATTTTAATATACAGCGGTGGATGGCAGGATGACCGTCACCTTAGCCAAGTACAACAGATGACATGGCACGAAGTTTCTCGCACTGATTCACAACGTACGTGTATTGTTTTCTTTTTTTTTCTGTCACGCAGGGAGACTCTGGGAGCCCCTTAACAGCTTATTCTCATTATGGACGGTCGACGCAGTACGGTATTGCATCTTTTATTAGGTCAAGCAATGCAGGTTATGCCCCAACTGTGAGCACTCGCGTCTCAATGTTCATCGATTGGATAAAATGGGCACTCCGGGTCACAGGCAGAAGAAAAAACTACTGTTAGAAAGCCCACCAGAAGAGAAGAGGACAGCGGACAAAAAGTATACTAAATATTAGGAATGGAATAAAGGGTGCTGAATATTGCTTTTTGAATTACTGCGCGATTAAGGTATATTTTTCAATCAATAAACAGCTGATGTAATCATTCCAGGAATTGTGTCGGAACACCTGTATCATTTTGCGGCCATTAGGAGCTTGAGCTCTTGCGACGAGAGCTCCCGAATGAACGGTGACTGCTAAAGAGAGAGAAAGTTTCATTGGAAAACCCTCCGCGCCCGCTTATCAAACGCTGTCGCTTATCAGCAGCAGCTACAGACAGACAGTTCACGAAGGTGGCACACCGCATTTACCCTTAACTGGAGAAGGGCGAAGCGCCTTTCTGGGCCTTTCAGATCAACTAACGTAACTTGTGAGGGGTGAATGAAGGATGCCACCCACTGTTAACGCTCACACGGCGTTTCTTGTTCAACAAAGCAAAGGAGATATTTCTCGCGGGCACTGCATTGCAGGTTCAGATCTAGTGACCCGGCCTACACGTTCTGTGGCCTGGGAATGGTCGTGCGGTGCGTTCTCTGTCGCCGGCGAGTGTCCACCTGGGAAAATGCAGATTTTTCAAAACGCTCTGACACATGCTTCTCTAAATAAGAAAGGTGAAGTTTCCTGGTCATGATTTCTTGTCGCAGCATTCATCGATGGCCGTATTGCTTTCATGTACTCCAAGTTTCATATTTTGAATCATGCATTAGTGGCTTCCTCTCGAAGTCTCCACACTGCTTGAAGGTTGTTATTCGATTCTCGATTTATACGCAAGCATACGTTGTTGATTCTCAATTTGTACGCATTTACGGTATTCAAGCATTCGAGTGGGGCACTCTCGACGTCTTAATTTCTATATGTTCGTCGGGGCCATGTCTATCGCGTAGATTGATGTCGCCACCGCCACCGAAATCTGTAACTCATAGCAAGCTGCGCTTGAAAAATGAAAACGAGCTTCGTTCCTTCACAGTACATACAACGTCGTACAATTTTTTAACTAATTTCGGAAACCAGAAGTGGGCTGCATCAAAGCCTAATGTAGCACTGAGTATACAAGTCCGAAATTTTACTAGCACAATAAAATGCACATTTTGTTGAAGTAATAAGCGAACCACAATGAATGTCGTAGGAGGTGCATTGTCCTCCTGTTTCATACGTTTTGTTTTTATTTTGGCGTTCTCATCAACGTTTGCTTTTATATATACCCTTCTTTTTTCTTGTACAGAAACAACCCTACAACGACGATTAATCAACGTAGTGACTAAGCCCAGTTAATGCCTCTTTGTTTATCGTACGCAAATAAAAACATAAACGTTATTGCATGCCTCGAGCTTTTCATTGTAGGTACTTGTAGTGCATGAATTTTATTACAACTCATGAAAACATATTCGAATTGAAGATGAGGGGGGAGGCGAGGGGCGTAGACCTGGAAGCTTCAAAACTCACGCATAGAATCGAAACGCAGAAACAAGCTGTTTCTGTATTCACATGATGTTCAAAACACACGACATGCGATGGCCCTCCTGTGATACACCAGAAATGGGATCGTACTCATTTGGTGACGTAACAGTTATCTGGACGACGCGAATGTAACACTCAAATAAAAAAAAATCTAAGCGTACTAAGGAACGACAAGGGGAGCCAAAAAAAAACCGCATTGAGGTCATCTGCGCCAAGCAGTCTAGTTAGGTCACCTCATCTTCGCAATTTTGCACGTGAAGTTGTTCCAGAGAAAGCGGGTAAACATTAACGTCAAGTGGCTTTTAACCAAAGGCTGCGCAGTACCGCATCGGTCGAGGTTCGTCGGGTTCGTGGACATTCCACGAATGCACTCGAACAAACGGCTGAAGTACGCCGTGCTGCGATGCACACTGTTGCACTCACTTCCTGCGCAACAAGCACCTTCGATGCTGGGAAAACCGCCAGGGCTTTAGGCGAGAAAAAAGAGTTGCCTATCGTTCATGGAATCTCACAAGCCTGGGAAACCCAGATTGTTCCTTTCGCGGTCTTACCGATCCAAGACACGATCCAGAGTTTTCATGGCTCGGCTACCTGTAACACGTGTCTTGTGGTGGCAGTGGCTGCCCTACCATGGTGCACTTCGCAGGCCAGCGCGCCTGCAGGCGGATGCCTGTGCAAATCAATTCACTCACGACAACGGAACCTATAGGCCAGCATAGTTGAAACTGCGTTTAAAGTCTGGCGAGAACCATGGCTGAATGAGCATCGACGGTTACGTAAAATGCGAACAGGTCTTCTGCAGTGGGCATCGTCCTGAGGGCACCGAGCGAGTTTAGCTCCCGCTCTCACATTGCCAACATGACATGCAGGAAGGAGTCGAAGAACGCGCTATTGTCGTCATGTTGATCGCTTTTCAGTAACAAGTCTTCGGGCGCCACAGCGTCCCCTGCATGACAACCTGGTGACGACGTAGAAGAAGCCGTTCCTGGCAGCAAGTGTCTTGAACCAACCCCCCGCACGCTTACATTGGTAGTGCTCACGTTCCGCGGACACCCAGAAATAAAGAACGTGGCCGAAATTACCGTCTCCGTAGTGACTTTCTGCGCCAGTACGAATGTGAAGGAATGTCAAGGTTGTGAGACCAGTGGCATCGTAGACGAAACGGAAGCAGCGATCACCGGCGAGCTGTGCGTTATTGTCTGGAAGCGATAGGTGGTAGTCTGCCCAGGGTTTTCGACTGTCGGACAATTTCCCAAAAGAATCTGCTGTGTGGTTGCCAATGGCGTCAGGTCAGCAAAAACATGCTTCAGAAAGATCGCCATTGAGGTGCGCTTCACGGCAACGTGGTGCCGGAAGTGGCCAAAATGGCGCTTCCAATCGTGGTGCTCCATGACTGCCCCAGGTTCCAGGTAGTGGAACTTAAAGAGTGACATCGTCTGGCTTAACCCTAGCAAAGAGGCGGAGCACCGTCTTCTCTAACTCCCACTCAGACGCAGTTATGAAGGTGATCCTCATGCGTTTTGGAAAGCCAAGACGCACGAAGGTCTTCTTGAGGTAATCGCTATAGGTGTGCTTACTAATGTACACCTGCCATTGCGATGACCAAGTTTCCAGAGCACGGCTGGGCTGCATCGGAAGCTGGGGACCTTTGGCCGCGACATCGAACAGTGTCTTGAAATTATAGCACCCTTTGAGATTCAGCACCAAGTGAAATGAATAGGTGCTTAGATACTCGCCCTTGGCGAATCGGAGGTGGCAATTATGCAGAAAATGCATAGTTGATGTGACCGAGGAGCGGGGCGCAGCCGTTCACCTATAGGCGCCGGATTTGAACTCTTGGTATTTCTACCGAACGTTGCCTATTTCGCTTGGTGTTTTTTGTGTGAATTTACGTTTTATCCGAGGATCATCGCTCTCCTGCGGGCAGCGATGGATCCAGGCCCCACCGTACGCAATCCGGACTTGGCGTCACCTTCGACGTCAACCTCAAGGAAGCGCAACAGCCGGGAGGACGACAGCACCAGTGATAGCACTGAACTGTACACGGCGAGTAGTGAAGACAGCGACGAAGATTTCATCCCTGCAGTGAAGCGTAAAGCTAAAAGAAGAATGGTCGGTGCGTCTTCGCCAGCTAGCGTCTCTACCGTGAAGGCGGCGTGCAGTTCTGAACGCCATACCATACTTTTTGTTCCTGTCGACTCTTCGATCAACCTGAAGAACATGAACAGGCAAGTGATATCAGCGCGTCTCGAAGCTATCGTGCCTAAGGAGATAAAGGATATTAGACTCAACCCACGGAAGAATATCCTGGCCATAGACGTTGAGCACCCGGCTGCGCTACATACCCTGCGAACTGTCACTGAGCTTGGAGGCACCTATCTCAGAACTTACATTCCGCAGGATAGTGACACGACGACAGGCGTCATTTATGACGTTGATGTTTCCATACCGAACGCAGACCTTCCTGTTCTGATAAAGCCAGCTACTGGGGCAAGGGACATATTGCAAGTATGCCGGCTTGGCAAATCCCGTTGCATCAAGGTGACCTTCAAAGGTGATTGCATCCCATCAGATGTAAAGGTTGGTCATTTTCGTCACGTTGTCCGACCATACATCCCAAGACCACTACAGTGCCACAACTGTCTAAAACTGGGTCATGTTAGTGCTGTGTGCAACAACAAGCAAGCATGCCCACGTTGTGCCGGACCCCACAAAGCAGAGGCTTGCCAAGCAACTCTCCTAAAATGCAGCAACTGCAACGGCAACCATGAGACCTCGTCCAAAGACTGCCCAGTACTGAAGAAAGAGAGGAGCATTCTGAGACAAATGGTTAAAGACGGATCCTCACGAAAGGAAGCGGTAACGGTTGTTCAACGACGGCGTTCCCGTCGACGGCGGTGCTCGAAGAAAAGAAAAAGCAGTCCTGTGCCGAAGGTGCCTTCACTAACGCCGCCACCGCCACCACCACCGCCACCACGACCACAGAGACCTCCCCCGCCCCCGCCACCAGGTGGGGTACGTCCAGAGGTACCGGAAGACACTGTGGCGCTACAGAGAACATCCGGCTCTGACTGGCCCACTTTACCGCGGGTACACGTGTCTACGGAACCGCAATATCGACAGTCAACAATGAATATGCCCCCAGCAGGCAGCCTGTCCGCCCAAGAGGTACAAGTCTTTTCTGTACTGAGGTCGTTCATGAGTGTTATTCGCACTCTATTGGATAGTCTACAGATCCCTGCCGCTAAATGCGCGCTGCAAATCTTGGACACACTAGAACCAGTTCTTGCCGGACTTCAGTAACAAGATGGTGCACCATAGACCGCATCAGCCTTTCCGAGAAAAAGCCAAGCGTGCTTCCATAATTCAGTGGAACGCAAGAGGTCTACAGTCAAGAATGCCTGAGTTCCGACAATTCATTTTCGAAAATAAGTTTCCCATCATCATCATTTGTGAACCGCATTTTTCAAAAATACCTCGTCTGTCGGGCTATGAATCGTTCGTTTCTTCAACGTGCATTGAGCGAAGTCAAGTTGCTGTGTACATCCGTTAAGAACTCACTTACGTTCTCCAAAGAGTAGATTCTCACAATGGAAATCACTACGTGTGTCTATATGTTAAAAAGAAGAAGTTGTCGTTTACACTGATAGGCGCATATATAGCGCCGTCAGGTCGACTAGATCAACAAATCTTGAATGGTATATTTGCAACGACTCCAGCGCCTTGGATATTGATGGGTGACTTAAACGCCCATCATCCATTGTGGGGAAGCATCAGGACTAATCGAAAAGGCACGGACCTAGTTGATCTCGCATCAGAGCACGGGCTTCAGGTGCTGAACGACGGCAGCCCTACTTATCTCCGAGGAGTAACTTACAGCAGTTGCCTGGACTTGACATTAGTGTCGCATAGCATTGTCACGAAAGTCCAATGGTTCACAGATATTGAAACACGTGGCAGCGACCATATCCCCACGTACGTGACAGTCAGAGGTTTGGACGATTCTCCTTCCCCTGGACATTCGAGACTTAGTGACTGGGAAGAGTTTCAGATATCAGTGGAGAGCAAGTGCATGCACGGACCACCGGAATCTATTGAAGAAGTGATTAGTTGTGCAATGGAGACTTCCACGAAAATATGTTCGAAAGAATCGAGACGCACGGCACTCGACCAAGAGTTGGAACAACTTAGAGCGGTCCGCCGACGTGCCGAAAGACGATACAGACGCACGAAATCTATCTCTGACCTCAGAGAATCCAGACGCATTCAGAAAAAAATCCAGCGTCGAATGCACAAACTTCATGAACAACGGTGGAAGAATTTTTGTGATTCGCTAGACCCTCGAAAGCCCTTGTCTCCCGTATGGAGGACTTTTCGAGGTATTCACTCGCATCCGCAACCACGTCACCCCTTCGCCGCTCTGGCGCTACATCAACGTCGCTCACAGCTTGATGTTTCTGGGGAATTTTGTGCGAAGATTGCCGGCGACATCTCTATACTGATCGATCTAATGCCACAGGATGTTCCAGTCACACGAGATCAGCAAATGGAGGTTGCGTTCACCATGGAAGAACTTCATGCGGCATTGAACACATGCAGACGCTCATCGTCCCCAGGTCCGGATGGAGTGACCTATACTGCCCTACGTCACCTAGGCCCGAAGGCACAGCGCTGTCTCCTGGACATTTTCAATAAGTCTTGGCATGATGGAATGGTGCCTGATGAGTGGAAGTGTAGTCGCCTGGTGCCTTTGCTGAAGCCCGGAAAGTCTCCATTCGATTTGGCATCATACCGGCCTATAGCCCTAGCAAGCTGCGTTGGCAAGGTCATGGAGAGGATGCTGCTTACACGCATGGAATGGTACCTGGAACATTATAACATCTATCCTGATGCTATGGCTGGTTTTCGACGAGGTCGGTCCTCAGTTGATAGCGTTATTGACTTGGTGACCTCTGTTCAGCGTCAGAAAGCTCAGAAGCGGCTGTCGGTAGTTCTGTTCTTAGATGTGAAGGGTGCCTATGACAACGTGACCCACGAGGCTGTTCTCAATGCTCTTGAAGCAGCTGAACTTGGAGGTCGTGTCTTTCGATGGGTAAGAAGCTACCTCACAAAGAGATCTATGTTCGTTTTAACTGAAGATGGGTCTACGAACAAGTATTTCACAAGTCGTGGGGTGCCACAAGGCGGTGTTTTGAGTCCTACACTTTTCAACCTGGTTCTCGTGGGGCTCACTGAAATGCTGCCACAGACGGCTTATGTATCTCTCTACGCTGACGATATCTGCATTTGGGCGTCCGGCGTGACACGACCTCAAGTGCGCGCAAGAATACAGAAAGCGGCAACAATGACATCGACATACCTTCGCCAGCAAGGTTTGACTATCGCCACAGAAAAATGCGCAGCGGTGGCGTTTACACGCAAACCGATGTCTTTCTACTCATTGTGCATCGATGGCAGATCAATCCCATATAAGAGCACTCATAGATTATTAGGCGTCATCGTAGATCGTGACCTAACGTGGAGCCCGCATGTCACATACCTGAAGAAAAAGCTCATTGGCATTGAGAGTGTATTCAAGTTCGTCGCCGGAAAATCATGGGGCCCATCCGTGCACTCCATGTTGCAGCTTTATACAGCCCTCTTTCTCGGAACTCTCCGGTACAGCCTTCCGGTCCTGTCCAACACGTGCAAGACTAACATCCGTGCACTGCAAAGCGTACAAGCCCAAGCACTTCGGACATGCCTTGGCCTTCCAAGATGCTCATCGACAGTGTCAACTATTGTTATTGCACAAGAACAACCGGTCACAACGCAAATCATTGTCGAGACGCTGAGAGCGCACATTCGGCATTTATCACGGCTACCGTCACATCATTTAACGTGTTTGACAGCTCGGAGGCCCCATTCTTCATACTGCGGTATCGTGACAAAACATCAGGACATACTACCGCCTGGCTTCAAACTTGCCATGCATCCAGCAACTGCGCCATGGAGTCTTCGTCAACCTGACGTGCGCTTATCAGTTCCTGGAATCTTTAAGAAGGCACGCATGTCAACGCTAGCCCTGAAGCAACTGACTTTGCGTCTGTTGGACGAAAGGTACTTCGACCGCATACATGTTTACACCGATGGCTCCACCAATTCCAACAGCTCCACAGGAGCAGTTGTTGTTCCATCTGAAAATGTGTTGCTTTAGTACAAGTTTTCTCACACCACGACGTCGACAGCAGCAGAGCTCGCAGCCCTTCAAGGTGCAGTAAAGTACATTCTTCACCGGGAACCTAACCAATGGGCCATCTTTTGCGACTCCAGGTCAGCCTTACAGTCACTACGGTTTGTTCTGCAGCACGGGCTACATGAACAATCAGTATATCAGATAAGGCACGACTACCACGAAGCGCTCGCGGAAGGTCACAATATTGTATTTCAGTGGTTGCCGAGTCATTGCGGAATCGTTGGCAATGACCGCGCAGATGAAGCTGCTCGATCGGCTCATGACCAAGACCAGCGCACGCCCATACCACTCTTGAGAACGGACGCTGCAAGGCTACTACAATCACTTGCTCGCCGTTTATCTCTCCTACAATGGAATACGCAGGGTTTCTCCAACACGCACCTGTATTCGATCGACCCAAACTTGCAACTTCGTTTGCCATCCGGGTTCCCACGGTGCGCTGAAACTTCACTGTGTCGCATGAGGTTGGGCGTGGCATTTACGAATTCGTACTCTCGTCTCCTTGGAATGGCGAGCACTTCGGCATGCAACATCTGCGCCTGCGAGGAAACGCTTGAGCACATTCTATGTCATTGCCCAGTATACCCGACTGAACGACGTATTATGGAAGCCAAGCTCTGTCAGCTGGATTCACGGCCGCTTACAGAAGAGAAGATCCTGGGACCTTGGCCGACGGCTTCCCATACGCGCAAAGCCACGAAAGCCCTCTTGTACTTTTTAAGGAACACCAAACTTCACGACCGCTTGTGAAAGAACTGTGCGAGGCCGTGCTGTGTAGTTTCGAGCTGACTATTTATGCTTCTCTTTCTTACTCCTCTTCTTTTCTGTCTCTTTTCGTTCTATTATTCCCCTTTTCCCCCACCCCAAGTGTAGGGTAGCCAACCGAGCCAAGCTTGGTTAACCTCCCTGCCTTTCCTCTCTATTTATCTCTCTCTCTCTCTCTCTTGGGAGGCTTTTTGAGGACCAAAAACACACGACTTGATCACATATTTACAAAAGTCCAACTTACTAGGAGTCGAGATGCACCTTTACAGGAGGCACGACAGGCCGACACGAAGGCCATGAGAGAGAGCCGAATCCAACCGAATCCTGCCACGGCCAACTAGTTGATTTGATCGAGGAGCGGGTCACAGGCGCCGGGGAAGAAGACGGTCTTGCACGGCTTCTTTCTTACACAATGAACAGATGGTTTATTTATATATTCCTAGGTGTGACTAAACTAGGCATACAGACGCGCCTTTACCGGATACATGAGGGGGCCAGCGAAGGCCACTTTCTAGTACCTAGGGCGATGTCCGACTGACTTATGGGCTTTCCACAGGTTTGGTCCCTGGTTAAATGCTCCTATCTACAGGTCACAATGCACGGGGAGCACTCATTCCCGTCTGTTCATTTCCACATTTTCCAAATATGAAGTTCAGGCTGCAGACACACGTTTCTTGTATAACCTACTTGGGGACATATTCCTCAGACCACTTTTGTGTCCTTATACAAGCAACAGGTCAATTCGCTTGATTCATCGCATATGCACTTAGATACAAAGGCTGCGTAGTTTGGGACGACCATTGTTTTTGAGTAACCCAGCACATTAGCGTGGATGATTTTTCTGTGTTGAGTGCGGGATAGCTCATAATACATTCTTCGCATGGCTTCCTCTCCTGAATCAACGTAAGAATTAATTGCATGGGGTAGGCCATTCATTTATCGTAATTGACGTGGTTTCGCTCACAAATATGGCCTCTTTTACAGCGAAACCTATTATGAGATCAGAAATCGGGTCACGCGCAGTTAGTTGTCTGCTGCCGCCGCCACCGCCGGTGTCCGTTACCACATCGCACGAAATTAGAAAAAAAAACACCTAGCACAAATGACACAGTGGGGCTCGAAGCAGAGTCCGCTGAGTGCTAGCCCAGTATTTAACCACTGAGATACAGCAGTGCTTCTTTTTCATGGTATTTAATAAAGTATTTGCGCAATAAAGACAAAATAAAGCGAACAAAAGTACCATCAAATCGCGAAAATAAGCGCTCAAGCGTTACTCATAAACACTACATGGCTAACACAGCGTGAGTTCCTCACATGGAGAGTTCTTCACATTGTGTTATACAAACAAAAAAGTGGTGAGGTCAAATAGTTCTCTAAGATGGAGTACCAGTGTGGTCTAAAGTCTAGCTCGTCGTAAATGTTTTTGATGTGGATAGCCATTTGAATGAAGTGAGCGCTTGAAAAGGTGGTGGGCTCTGCATTGCGGTCTTGCATTCGTGTCTTCCGCAAGCTGTGCATACCCACGAGGAAAAACATATCATATGGTACTTCATCAAGTGCTGCTGGTAGAAGATAACGTATTGTGTGAGAAATAATGACGAAACAATCTTTCAGTGCTCGCTGAAGGACATCCAAAACAGTATGGCATCTTTGCAGCTAACAAAGCAATGGTCAATAGTTTCCTGCACATCACATAAACGGCAGTTAACAGACGGAATGAAAATACCCTTTATTTCTAACCATGTGTTTACCGCCAATGTTTCAGAGTGGAGTTTATAGAAGAATGTTTTTGAATTCGGTGGAATGTACATTTTGCGCACTCGCTTCAACACATCGTGGCCTGGAAGATTAGAGTACAGTGAGCGGTACAATGTAGGTGGGAAAAGTGTACTCAGTAGGTCCTTATACAGCACCTTGCGTGATACTGTGTACAGGTATTCTACAGAAAAGCGAGCTTTAAGGAACTGAACTGTGAAGTAAACTTCCTGCATAAATCCCCACAAGCATGGGCGTTCGGAGAAGTTCGATGAATCAATGAAATCTGGTAAGCAATCAACAAATGTAACCTGCAAGAAGGAACGGATAACAGGATGGGAATTGTCTCGAAAAAAGAAGAGTTGGGACATTATTTGCCATAAATAAAGATGTTTTAGTCCTAACCCTCCCCAACTAACTGGCTTGAATATATTACCACGACGCATGGGCTCAAAAGTCGAAGACGACATGAAAGTAGCGACAATCCAATGAAAGCGTTGTATATAGAAACTTGCGCAATGAATGAGTTGCATTGCATAGTAAAGTTTTGTCGCTAAGAAAGTATTGCAAGATTCAGCTCTCCAAAATATCGAAAGTCGATAGGGAACAAATGTCTGGGCTTGTCGTTCAAGCTTAGGGAAGCGTTCTTTTCAGTAATGCGCACTGAATCTATATGCATGCAATGGTACACCGAGGTATGTTAGAGGAGTTCTTGTTCAATTAATCCCTGCAAAGTGGTTCGGTGTGCTACCCCACAAGCCAAACCACAGTCCTAAACTTTTAGAGGCATTTAAACGAGCTCCTGATACTACGCCAAACTTTTCAATAGTATATACCATATTTTCGATACTTGGTTTATCTGTGCAAAAGAACGCGACATCGTCTGCATAAGCCAATACTTTAACCTCACTGCCTAATATACTAAAGCCACGAATGCAACTCCACTGTAATATGCTTAAGCACAGTGGTTCTAGATACAGTGCAAATAAAAGAGGTGGCACAAGGCATCCCTGTTTTACAGAAGAGCGAATAGAAACTGGCTTGAAGAGTTGACCATTAACTATCACACGAGTTGAGCATTCATTATAGCATAGTTTAACGCGTTTAAGAACAACTTTGCCAACATTAGCTTGTTCGAGAAGAGAAAAAAGGAAAGAATGACGAACACGATCAAAAGCTTTTGCAAGGTCAACCTGTAGCATTGCAAGATGTTTTTGAGAACCATGAGAGTATTGAAGCACTGTTAGAGCGACATGTATATTGGTTTGTGTGGATCGACTTATGATCCCACATGTCTGATGAGACCCAATGAGGATCAACATAGCAAATTGCAACCTATTTGCTAATACTTTTGCGAAAATTTTGTAGTCCACGTTTGACAGCGAGATTGGTCTGTAGTTCTCGAAGAAGCGAAGTTTTTCCTTGTCAGTTGTTTTCGGTATTAACACAGTGTGACTTTTGCAAAAAGATTGTGGTAGTGTATCCATGTCATAACTCTTCTGAAAAATATTCAGCAATATAGGAGCAAGTGTTTTTTTGAAATCTTTGTAAAAATCGCCTGAGATGCCATCAGGGCCCGGTGTTCTCAATAAAGGCAAGTTGTCGATTGTTTGCTTGATTTCCTGTATAGCAATGGGCCCATTAATGACTGCACAATCATTGTCCTTCAAGGGGTTCACAAGAGAAACAAAACTAGCCTTGAGGTGAGCGTCAAGATCATCAGAGGGAGAGCTAAATAAACTGTTATAGTACGTTTCGAACGCCAAAGTATTGTCTCCGTTATCTTTTATGAGCACATCGTTAAAGTGCAAGTCTGGAATAACTTTACAAATCGCATGGCGTTGCTCATCAATAAAGCTTGGCACGTCGGTTGCTCAGAATTTAAGGTGCGCTGGTTCCGAGATCTCATACATGCCCCTTGGTAGCGAGCAGCATCATATCTCTGTAGTTGGCACTTAATATTCTCAATGTCTTTGATGTACTTTCCCTGCATTTCGCATTCAATCTCATAAAGATTGCAAAGACTTTTAACAAGTATCTTTTCATCATTCTTTCTATAGAAAGACTTAAAAGCCCCAATTTCTAAAGCTATAGCACGAACTTCTTGTTTAAAAAGCTCTCAAGCAGCAAAGATATGCAAACCAATTGAAAAGGATTGCCTCATTGCCATGTGGACAGGATTCACGAATTCTTGATCGCAGAGAAGCTTCGCATTCATTTTCCAAAGGGCCCACTGGGGACGAAATTCTTTATGACGATTTTGACCAATTTGCGCTATGACAATACAATGGTCGGAGAATGATACAGCTTCGGTGATGCAGGATATTTTACGAGATAAGAGTGATGAGGACACGTAAATCCAGTCAAGCCGTGCATGATAACTGCCTTGTACTCTTGTATATGCCGTTGCCCGATTTAAGACCCTGATGTCATTTAGACCTGCACTATCTACAATACCGGATAAAAGCTTGCCACTCCTGTCTCTCTTTCCAGATGAATTATCAATAGCTTCACATACGCAATTGAAATCTGCCACAAGTACCGTGCATCTGTCGACGTCAAATAAATTTCGCACTTTTTCAAATAATTCAAGTCGTTTCAGAACCTCATTAAACGCATATAGATTGATAATTCGCCATGGTGCTCCTTGCAACGAAAAATCACAGCATATATACCTGCCCTCTTCATCAACACTAGTGCAGAATGCTGAACAGGGTAGGCTCTTTCTCAGAAACAACCAACAGCCCGCAGATAAACCTTTAGCATGTTCGACACACACATTAAACTGAGACAGAAAAGGCCGCAGGGCCTTCTCGGTCTCTTCCTCGCTCTTGATCTTTGTCTCTTGGATGGCGACAAAGTCGAGACGCTTCCGATTGAGAAGTCTACGGAGCTGTGCCTGTTTCTGCGAAGACATAAGGCCGCGTACGTTCAAGGTAGCAAAGATAAGTCGCTCAGACTGCACCATGGTGACTACCTTCCAATGCGCTTATCGTCCCACTTGATCAGTCCTAAGAGTTGACGCTGAGGTTTCCCGTGAACCCCCACCAGGCCTCCTAGATCGGAACGGGCGACACTTTCCCTTTGGCATGGACTTTTGGCGACGGCGTGACCCCCTAGTCACTGACGCTGGGTCACACCCTTTGCTTGAATCCGAGCTGGACGATGCGCAACGTTTCGGTATTGCTGCATCCATGGTGACCTGCATATCATCTTCCGACACTGCACGATGATGAAAAAGCTGCTGCAGAGCTGCAGCGCAAGCATGTGAAGAACTTTCTGCGGGACCCAGCCCGGAGTCTCTGTCCTGTACCGGTGGTTCTTCGGCATCTTTATGGGTGAGTGCAACAACACTTTTCATAGAAACTCCTACTTGTGCTAGAGGTTGTGCGGAGTCATTTTGTGTTTGGGAGTAGTTGACAAACTTGCCTCAGGCAGGCTTGATGTCGGGAAAGCAATCGCGTTAATGTGACTCATAAAGCGCTTTGAAACAGCGAGAGAACAAGCAGTCGTCGCCCAATGCGAATAGCTTAGCGAGTGGGCTGTCGAATGCTGCAACACATTACAAAAGCTTGTTTTTGTTGAGCTATTAACCATGGCGCGTAACCACTCCAGGCATAATTCCTCATCGTAGTCGGCCACTGCATGAAGAATTGGCACAAAAATCCTTGCAATAGTTTAACGAATACCACGCTCTCAGAAGAATCACGAAATATAACATAGCGAATGCCGGCTTACTACCCTAAAATTTTGATTATTAATACCGTAGTGGGCATCAAGCAAGTGTGCTTGCAGTAATTACCCTTTGGGTGTTTAGAAAAAGGCTCTGAAAGGCCACTCTTCTATAGCTTTAGCTGTCACTTCACTAGCTGCGCCTTCCACGCAGGCCTGACGTCTTTTTTTTTTGGTTAGAAGCAGACACGTTTATGATAACGGAGTCTGCTTGATCGCTTCGCATAAATTTTGCATTTTGTTTTTTTTTTCGCACGTTGTGACGACTGCCTGCGTCAGTAGTGGGCTGATAAATTTTCATATGGGTAGTGGTCAGTGCTGTCATACGAAATGATTGAATTCTGATTGAGATGTGTAGTTTAACGTCCCAAAACCACCATATGATTATGAGAGACGCTGTAGTGGAGGGCTCCGGAAATTTTGACCACCTGGGTTTTTTAACGTGCACCCAAATCTGAGCACACGGGCCTACAACATTTCCGCCTCCATCGGAAATGCAGCCGCGAAATCATTGAATTCTCTCATTGGTACTGGAACAGTGTCTATAGACGACTGTCTTTCCAGTAGTTCGTTGATGAGTTTTTATATAGGGAGTCCTTGGTAATGTCATAGGACATCTTTGAAGTCTTCTCTTTGTAGTGGGTGTGGCACACCATATCTGCCCTTGCAGCGATTGTTTGTCAGTCCTTGTGCTCGTCGGTCAATGCAGGGGCCGCAGAAGATAGGAACAAGATGAGTAGGCTTGGCGAATGCTAGTGTGCTAAATATTAAGATTAACAAGTGTTCTCTGTCGTCGCACATGCAAACACTAACACATCTTACTGGAATGGCCTGAAAATTGACTCTCACAATGCTGGTGTCGTGAATAGTGTTTGTTATCTCTGCAAAATCCCGTGTTTTCACTGAGAGGAGACAGGAATACGAGGGAACCTACATTGGTCATCAGCATTCGGCCAAGCACAGCAACTACGAGATTGTGCCTATGGCGATGCTGCTCAGCCAGACAGCAAGGCTGATTTACTGCTCTTTACATTGAGAAAATGATAACTTCACCTGTGATGAATTTTGCTTTATTTCAGAACAAACGTAGCGCTATAATAAATGGCAGCACTACTTATGGCTGCATTTAGCTTGAGTTCTGGCTCTTTTTCAAAACTACAAAATTACAAGCTTGTTTGCTGTTCTGTATTGGCTAATAATTCAGTGGCTCAATGGCTTGTTTCTGTTCAGGCGTTAAAGTTTTTGAGCCCTAAATATTGATGTTTTTCTGTCTGGTGCATCGTTTTCTGTAGGAAAATTTGTGATGCACATTCCTTGCAAACATTCAGTGTGGTCTCCATGAGTCACTAATTTGTTTGTTGTGTGATTGGGAGGACGAACGTCGATGTCCTTGCTAACAATGCTTATTTGTTCAAATAGTGCAGCTTGCGATCACTGCGGCAGCGATGAAACGATAGAGCACGTTGTGTGTCACTGTCCTCGTTAAAGCGTGCAACGACAGCTGCTAGCTGCTGCGTTAGCCCGCCTTGACGACATACCCTTGTCAGAGCAGTAAGTGCTCGAATCTTTCTTCGCACAGAAAATCAATGAAAGACTTATTTAACTTTTTTCATGGTAGTGGCCTATTGAATAGGCTATAGCACCCCCGCTGTCTTTTTTTTTTTGCGCGTCTATTTTGCTCATCGCTTTCTTCCTCACTTATTCTCCATTCCCTTTTCTTTAGAGGAGGGTAGCAAACAGGATGCCCGAATTTCTGGGTAACCTCCCTGCCTTTCTCTTATTTTTTTCTCCCTTTATGTACTAAGCCTAATAATTTAGAAATATCTGAAACAAAAGTCAAGCCTAGCTTGCGTCGGGGTAGCGTCGGCATTTGGTATATATGTACACATTCACATTATCGAAGTTAGGCTGACGTGGGTAATTGTGCGAGGAGGTATAGCCTGATAAGAATTCCTTCGAATACTTTTTGCTGCACTTTTCTAGCATTTTTCTACACCGAGAATTTCCTCAGTTGTCGTTGCTATGTTTCTGAGTTTCTGAACACAACCCTTTTTTCTGCACCCTTCTTAGGTAAGACATCTGTAAGAAGAAGCCCTTCCTAGTGCATTTCTGCGAGAAAGTACCTATTTTTCCGCTCATGCTTACCCCAATGTCTTTTCGCAGGTGACGCAAATCTATGCACTCGCACAAATCTTCGGAATTATTCTTTTTATTATTGTCTTTCAACGTCCACGCTGCAAAAAGTTTCTATCAATGACAAGAATAATCGTTTATCTGTACACGGTTAAAAACAGAATTACATAATGCATCGGAGAATGATGTCACACGTGTACGAAAGTACAACTTCAGTGGCGGTGGCCTCTGGAAGCGCTGCTATCTCTTATAATATGGCAAGGTGACCTAAACGCAGAATTGTTCTACGAAGACCGTCCAATTGTTGTGACAATAAGGATAAAGAAATCTTTACTAACTTTTTTCGCACGGAGCCCTGGAAAATATAATTCGTTGAAGTCAGTCCTGAGGTGTGCTGGGAATCTCTTGGAATGTTGACATTTTGTGCAACAAGAACATTATTGTTCTATTTTTCTGTTGCTCAACAACTTCGCTCCGCTCACATTCTGGTGTCTTCTGTGTTCACACAGTTATTGATTGATTGATATGTGGGGTTTAACGTCCCAAAACCACTCTATGATTATGAGAGACGCCGTAGTGGAGGGCTCCGGAAATTTAGACCACCTGGGGTTCTTTAACGTGCACCCAAATCTGAGCACACGGGCCTACAACATTTCCGCCTCCATCGGAAATGCAGCCGCCGCAGCCGGGATTCGAACCCGCGCCCTGCGGGTCAGCAGCCGAGTGCCTTAGCCACTAGACCACCGCGGCGGGGCTGTGTTCACACAGTTAACCCCCCACATATCAATCTGTGTTCACACAAGTTGCTTCACCTCCTTTAGAGATTGTATATGTTAGGTCACCTATCCACGGCGGTCAGGCATTCTTGATCTGTACGCACATATGCTTTCAATCTTCGCACACACGTCTTATGCACGTGTGCTTCCACATACACTCAGTGGCACATACTCGATGGTACTCGATTCAGTGGCCTACGACATACTCGAACTGTAGTGGACGACATACTCTATTCAGTAGCATACGGTAACTTCTGGGCATCCCATAAACCAGAAGCCATCAGCTTTGTAATGCTACCCGCTTGCTGGTCAGCTTCCTTAGCGATTCCTGGCTGATCAATGAATCGAACTTCTGACCCATACATCGAACAAAACTCCCCGGTGGGCTAACCCTTTGTCCGCTACCGCGCAGAACACGAAATATACAAAGCTTATGGACAGCCTACCTCTGAGAACTTTTGTTTCATACTTAATCTGCTGACACTTTCATTTTTTTCTCCATTTAGTAATATTTGTACTACATTGTTGTTCTGGTATTTGCGCTTGCATTATTATCATGTTTGTTATATTGTCTGCATTTTGCACTGCAGGTGGTGCCTAACGCTGCTACTCCCGACTTTTTACCAGCACAGTAAAACCTTTCTGTGCACTGTTTTTTGAGTCGCCCTTTGTATTGTTTTGTAAGACACGGCAATCACTGGAATCGTGGACTGTATTTCATCTTTTTTTTTTCTCTTTGTGAATCAACGCGTTTGTGTTAAACACTATCTTTCTTTGTAATTCGTTGAACATCTTGTACTTTTGTACTTCCTGCCCGTTTGATATGTTTAATTCACCGCCCACCTGCACGAAGTCTGGCAATCATACCATCAGTGTTCGCCTAAATAAATAAATAAATTATTAAATAAATAAATAAATAAATAAATACACACTCGGCATATCCCTCCTACCTTGGGAACCAACTTCATACGAATCATGCGGAGGGAAGGTGATGGTGTTGTATAATATTGTGCTAAACGTTATTAACTGGTGCTAGAGATGACAAAAGTTAGAAAGCCGCATATGTTTCACTTAACCAGCTGATTGCATATCAGTAACAAATCCAATAAAAGCGTGTGTATTAGAAACACCAGAAGCGGTAAACTAATACGAAACGCTGGGTCTCGCGAAAATGACAGCCCTGCGGACACTGCTACGTAAATCAACCTCAGCGGATGGCGCTTAAGAACAACTCACATTAACTCGACGTAACGACTGTGTGAAGGTAGTACACATGTAGTTCATATGGCAGAAAACATGTTAAAGGAAAGTAGATAGCCAACACTGAAACCACAATTGACGTTTAGGGAACATTTTAGGGTCTCTTTGAAAAGCATTGCCGAGACGAGGCGTGGTGGCTCTGTGGTAGAATGCTTAATTGCCGCGCAGAATGCTGGGGCTCGATGCCTGCTGGGTCCCCGACATTTATCCTTTGCGTTCGTCGAGTCAGTGCTGCCGATATAACCTTCTTCTTAACGCTCACACGTTAAAATTACCCATGCCTGTTCTCGCGGTTCCTGGGTAGACAAACACCTTCAATCTCCTTTGGCACATACCCACCCGCGGGTATGTGCCACACGTTTGGAGGACAGGGTTTAACGACGTACGCGACCGGATTGAGACATTATCTATGCTATGGCCAGTGAGGCATACTGGTCAAACCATCTTTGCCTCCCATACTAAGCACCCAGTCGTAGGCGGCTAGATAAATAGATAGATAGATAGATAGATAGATAGATAGATAGATAGATAGATAGATAGATGCTAAAAATGCGTGCAGTACGCAAAAATTACTTAAATATTGATACTTCCAATGACTTAGGGGAATTGTTGCTATTCATACCAATCTCATCTAAACAACCCAAATAACTTTGCTTAGATCATTTTAGCTGTGATTACGTGCCACATCCAGCTGAATACTTTGTGTTCAATGCTACGATGCAGAAAATACATAATTATTCTATCTTTGCTTTCAAGCGTAGAAAGCCGATTTGGTTACTGATTGGTTTAGCTAGTTCTGTCTTTTATAGTATATATAATTTCATGTCCCACTTTGCGTATCTAGCCAGAGTCATGTTAGGCAAAAAGAAAAAAACACACGCACAACTGAAATGAGCGAACATTGATGAAAATGCTGATGGTAGTAGTGTTCTTGTTTTCGTTGTTCTTTCTGACTTTCATTTCCGAACGTGTTCACTTGTACAATATTTATATCCTCCTTGCTTTAATTGAGTGTAGGCAGCGTTTGATAAAAGAAATTATGATGTCGGAACTTCTTTCATTACCCTTAAAAAAGAAAAGAGGTTGTTTTGCAAGCCAGAAGTCCATTCTGGGTTTAACAGCATTTATTATGGCATTGTTCTGATACCTGTGCAGCCACATATAGCTCACAATAAACGCTTCTTCCGAGGCCGTAGAGGATATGAAACTCAGGGATCTGCGTTTTGTCCATCATGAAAAGGCCAATTGCGATAATTCATGAGGAGAAACGTTTTAGGATTTAGAGTCGCCGCCGACATACAATGCTCTCTTCATCAAGCAAACAATCGCTTCGTGGGTCTGCGTGGTGTTTACAACACCGTTTTCGATATAGCGCGCTTGCCATAGTCCTATAACGAGACAAGAAGCAATACGCTCGGAACAAGGGCTGCTAAAGTGTAACAATACGTATTCCGCCGCCGGGCATCCCCTATGGGAATAGCAGGTCAAGCACCATGAAATGGCACTTTCGCATACATTGTTGGATTTGGCACAATTAAGACCCCAGCCGAGTGTTTGCTAGATTTATCGCTCTTTACGCAGAAACAAATGCATTGTTTGTAGCATCTGGAAGAATTTTGATGTCGACCGCCATACGAGCCTATACAAAGACCACGTTCAAGCCCAGCGTCGCACTCACACCAGCGATATCCAAGGTGTACAGTTCCAGGATCTGCAGTAAGTTTCAGTAGACAAACTACAGTGTTCATTTGGCTCTACAATTTTTTTCTGTGGTGCGTTAGTTTCATATACACGGTCAACAGTCCGATGTAGCTTTTTTTTTTTTGACGCCACACCGAGGACGTAGGGAATGCTTCGTCGAATCACCAACGCGCCATTCGTGTACTTATTGGCGAGAATTCCGTGATGTTTTTCACATATCTTTATAAATCTACGGAACGTTTGTATAACAAACAACGGGCATTGAACCTATAGAGTACCTGCAACATCACTTTGAAAACATAAGTTATATGGAGAGAAATCGGACGTTTTTTTTTTTAGTGGAAAGCCACAAAACTATGGCTATCCCTTGCCAGTCGGCAGCCCTAGCTCGTGGGATTCGTGGTTTAGACCAAAACATTTTCGAAACAGCCGCGTTATCCTCCAAGGAGGCTATGAAGTCGCTAAGTAACGATAAAGTCGGCGACGTTTAAAGGGACAGGAAAACTGAGTAATGGTACTTCAGAGTGCCATTCGTTGGCTATTTTGATAAATAGGATTCACACTTTATCAAGCTGATGGTCCTAAAGGTATTTCATGTAAAGATAGTTGTATATGTTTTGTTCACAACTGTATTTTTACATGTGTTTCGTTTACAGCTGCGCGCAACAAACGAATAGATGACAGGGTGTTAATAATAATAATAATAATAATAATAATAATAATAATAATAATAATAATAATAATAATAATAATAATAATAATAATAATAATAATAATAATAATAATGTTTATTTTCAACATGTTGTATTTCGAAACGTTAGATGTCAAGGGACGATACGCCTAAAGGCAGACAGCCTGACAATGGCCCTACCACCCAAGCACTGTTTAACTCAAACATATATAAACTAGGCAATTCAAGAAAGTGGAAGCAATAGGAGAAAAAAACAAAAAAAAACGTGACAACGCTATCAGGAACAGTTCTTAATACACATAAAATATTTTAAGCAAGTGTACTATTTTTAGGTACAAATGTCGTACGCCACATTACGCTTGAGGCCCTGCTCATACTGTGAGGGCACACAAGACAAGAAATAAGATTGAACGACATTTCTAAACACAGATTCTGACATGGCCTCATTCACATAATTTAGGACTTGGGAATGTGGATTTAAAAAAGAAAGTATGAGGTATTTAAGCCGATTAGTTCCGTATTTAGTTCTACAAAGCGAAAGTTGATGAGCCTTTCGCAACTCCTTTTTTTGATATTTTGTCTGGCGCTTTTGGATGCGAAGTAGGGTCCAGCAGAAAAAAAAAATAATCCTAGTGAACACAACGAGGCATTGGAGCCAAAGTGACGCCAAGCTTTTGAGGAACGTACGAGCGTAGTTTTGTCTGTGCCTGAATAGATTTTTTATTACCATGCTTTACGTACACACCCTGCAAACTCTTTTTCACGGAGTCTTACCAAAGCAACGAAAGGACACTTACCTAGCAATGACGTGGTAGCGCTGGACGCGGTACCCTAACGTGGTGAATTTCGAGAGCATCATACAATTTGTTGTATTGTACATTTAGTGCCTTGAGGGCATGAATAACTGAAATTTGCAATAAAGCACCATGTCAACAACAGTCTGTGCCTGGTACTTAAACAAAAAAACAATGTACGCGCACGTTTTCTAACTTGGTGAAGATAGACATTAAATGTAACTCGAAAGTGCAGAGCTGACGAACCACTATAGACGAAGCGGAGGCACACCTTTTGGGTAACTGCATATCTGTCTATTCTTGGAAGGTTGTCTAACAAAGCACAAGTTAATGTCAGTCAGGTATGCACGCAAACGTAAGTAATATTAAATGTAAAACGAGAATTCGGTATTTCTACCGTCGACCTGATATGTGGGGTATAACGTCCCAAAACCACTTGTGATTATGAGATACGCTTTAGTGGAGGGTTCCGGAAATTTCGACCACCTGGGGTTCGTTGATGTGCATCCAAATCTGAGCACACGGGCCTACAACATTTCCGCCTCCATCGGAAATGCAGCCGCCGCAGTCGCGATTTGATTCCGTGACCTGCGGGTCAGCAGCCGAGTACCATAGCCACTAGACCACTGCAGCGGGGCTCCTCCATCGACCTTCATGTTCCCACGTGCCACAAATCACGTTCTTCGGACACACATGTAAGAGCTCGTTGTCCTACAGCGCTTTGATGTGAATGAATTGCATTCGTGACAGGGGAGCGAATAATTTGACGCCACACTCCACTTTAATCTGGACGGGTTAGGTTCGTCATCTACCAGAGCCCCAGCAAGAGTGTGCGTGTTGATGGCGGTAATATTGCCATGAAGTAATATATGAAAACTTAAAAAAAAAGGACACACGGATAAGCCCCTGCAGCTGATTTGGGTTTGCAGTGCTCCGAACGGTCTTTGGGAACTTTCGAGGCCACAGGAAAGAGAGATGGTAGAAAAAGATGTCCCAAAGGCACTTTTCTAGCAATTACAAATAATATACCTCCACTGAGACCACTTGTATGTGCGTGGTCGTCTATGAGGCCACGCTTTATTTATTTTAACGAGTCGTTTGCATGTATCAATGAGCTTTGTGCAAGCTAAACCACCAGAGCCATAAGCACACGATGCCACTGTGCGTCTATGTGCACACATTTCAAATAAAACACGAGAATCGTTAGAGGAGCGAAAACTTCTATTTTTAAGTGATATTATTGGTAAGCACATGCCCACTTTGTTATTGTTTGATGAACGCGGACGCAAAGAGATAGGTTCATTGCATTGCAAGACACAGAAGTAGAGCTGTTATATCATGAGTGTAAATGAGACACAAGAAATAAACTTATATACAGCTTTATAACAAGACCCACAGAACAGTAAAACTGCAATAAATGCACACAACCACACAAACTATACGCAGTGCCACACGGCAGTAGTTGTCGCAGCACTTCATTCCGGCATAAACCAAACAAACAAAAGAAAAATGCTGGCTAAGTTTTTATTCGTCTGCCTCCGTACAAATTCGATCCTACGCAATTCACATCACACTTTGACTAAAAATTCACAAGCAGTTGCCGAAGCAAAACAAATCAATTTCAGGTGCCATGCAAACTGTTAACGAGGCAGGAGAGTTTACTCAAAAGATTACGGCCTAGCTTTGCTAACAAACATTTTTCTAGAATCGCAACTTCTCTTTTATTGCGCTCGTTAAAGTGGCAAACAATTTGCAAACGCCACAGATGACGATACAAAGCATAACAGCACTTTTCACACGATATCATACATTCACTTAACTGGAATACATGTACCGGCACAAAGAAAACCCAACAACACGAACTGCGACTCGGTCGTCTAATGGCTAAGGTACTCGGCTGCTGACACTCAGGTGGCGGGATCCAATCCCGGCTGGGGCGGCTGCATTCCCGATGGAGGTGGACAAGCTGTAGGCCCGTGTGCTCAGATTTGGGTGCACATTAAAGAACCTCAGGTTGTCGAAAATTCTGAAGCCCTCCACTACGTTATCCCTTATAATCGTATGGTGGCTTTGGGACGTTCAACTCCACATATCAAATCTACAGCGACTCACTTTCTTCAGCCAAGAAACAATTTTTCTGTAAACGTGCTGCGCAGCATTCCAAATGATTTCTTTCTTGTGAAGCAATCTACGAAAATAATACGCAAAGTGAAAAGCACAAAAAGATCTTTGGGCCGAATAGCACCATAAGAGAAATGTTGCTTTAAGACTAGAAATTACGAATGCAATATGCAATTCACAAAGTAATGGTGACGTTCTTCCCTATAGCGGCATCCGAGGTGAGAGGCAGATGATACAAGGGAAGACCACGACGGACGCAGCGCACGTTATCGCACACATTTTATCGCGTCTCTCTGCTTCTGTGCGTACTTCTTCATTGCCTTAAATGCTCCTGAACACGAAGCGTGACGACGTTACCGTCGCGTCGACGCCATGTGCACTGCCCTCGCATCCGATTCATGCCAACTCCTGCCCGACCATGTGCATGTGAAGTGATAAAGATGGCGACGAAAGCCACAATCGCAGTCGCAAAAAACACGTAGACGTAAAATTCACTAGAAAATGTACTGTAGTAGATAACTAGTACGTGTGTTTCCTTGAAAGAAGTGAGTGATGCGCTGCCATCTTATGGCCGGCGTGAAGCTGCGAAGCGCCGCCGTTTTTGGCCAGAGTGACCACTCTAAATTTTTGTTACTCTATGATATTGCCGCGAAGTGTTTTAAGGTTAGTGTTGGGCATGGTGACAACTACGTGCGCGTGGCCTTGTCGTTTCCGACCGTGGTCCGAGACGCGTCGCGATTTATCTTCGATGATCGTGGCCCGCTCATCGACCAGATAGTTTCAGTATCTAAGGCGATTGTTCTATAGCTGCATTTGGGGGGCGTATCTCGAATGATCAACGCGGCCTTGCAATCGAGCGGGCATTCTGTTCCCCGATGGCTGTCGAGCACGTTTTTTGCGACCACCGAAGCACAGATGTGCAGTTTATATGCGAAGCAGCCTGTGTAAGGCTGTCCCTCCGTACGAACGCACCGTCCACCGTATGTGTTGGCACGTTGCCGAGTAGGTCACGCAACTGTCGAGTTGACGCCATGCTCCCCTCGCAGTGCATGCTGACGTCATTCTTCTCTCGCGTGCTGCTTGCTCGCCGCGGCACCCGCAGCTACCGCCTCGTCCGTTCACCCGCAAAACCTGCCGTAACCACCGCTCATTACACCACCGACTCGTAGGTTCACGCACTATCATTCTGAAGCTATCATTCTGTACGTTTCACGTACAAGACCTACGCCTGCCATCGCTTCAAACAAATCTTCCAGCGCTCACCGCAGCACCCACGTTAGAGCCGTTTAACTCGTAACGCCACCCATGTGCAACTCTGCTGCTTCGCATTCCATCATGGTTCCTTTCGGGAAGATGCTTCAAGATTTATCTTCAGTGGGCGCAAGTCTGCCAAATAAACGGACTTTCCTACATTTTCACTAGTTTCCCGGTCTCCTGTCATCGGGATGCTGTAACCTCTATGTCACATCTGATGGAGCTGCTGGGTATGCACAAGAATCATCTTACAACAGGCGCCGAAAGGGAAGAGGGCGCTGAAGCCACGGATACTCGTATTAGCCGCCGCCTCCGAAACTTGCTGCCAGAGCTCGTTCTGCTACCGTACCCCACGGGACCATGAAAAGACGCTTCCACATCCACTGGTACTAAGCCGCAAACATACACCTCTGTTATTCTGCAGCAGCCGCGGGTTCCTCCAACTTTCCATGGTTACGCCACTGAAGACCTGGTAGAATAGCTTAACCAGTCCGATTGGGTGGCTACCATAAATCGGTGGGATGACGAAATGAAGTTGCATTACGTTTACGTTTATTACCCAGACGGCCCCACCAGAATGTGGTACGAAAGCCAAGAAACAACATTCACCACCTGAGAATTTCCAAAGAAGGAGGTGCTGAGGACATTCACCAGCATCATGCGAAAAGGTGCCCCACTGCTGGAGGAATAAACAAACCAACCACCTAATGAGACCGTAAACGTGTGATTCGAAGAAGTGAAACACGTTTTTCGGCGAAGGGGCCAAGATATGGCCGTAATAGAAATTGGTTCCTCCGTAATATATAGCATTCTCCATAATAGGAATCGGTGTACGCGATAATCAACCGTGTAACTCCGGCATCAAAGTTGATTGTTTATTGTATATTCGCTGTGTGAGAGCTTGCACAAACTGCATTGTTGTTCGGCAGCTATGGCCCATTGACGCCTAATGACGCGTCTCCATCCCGACGATTAACGCGGAAATCATCATTTGACGCTTGCGGTGAACAAAAATTTAAGCAAGGGACAGACAGTTTTTTTATTTCATTAAAACGTAACTTACTGTAACAAAATTCGCTTAATATTAAATGCACACGAACACAAAGAGAACACGCGGAAACCTCTAGTCGGCTGATTGCAGTTCACTAGAGTGCGGGTGGTTGCTATACACCCAATGAAGTGGATATGGGCATAGCCTCTTTGGTAGCTCATTTGGTAGAGCGTCGGACGTGTTATTCGAAGGTCGCCGGTTCGGTCCCTGCCCACGGCAAGTTATCTCTTCATCCACTTTTCTTTCTAGACATATAAATTACAACTACTTCTAATATTATATTGCTTTTTTGTGAAATGCAAAGAGTATTTTAGGTAATGAATATGCCGGTCTGTTTTTCTGAGTGTGCGTGTCATCGTGAGTAGCGCCCCTACAGAGAACACCTAGAAGGAACACACGTGAAGTGAGCCCATGCTTGTCTGTTCCTTCCTGGTGCCTTGTCTAGTTGCACTGCTCAAGATGGTTACTATGTCAAAGCACCATCTCGCCTGGAAGTCAACTCTTTTATAGTCCGCATTATAAATGCCGTGAAAACGTCTCCTCACTATAGTAATCAGGCAGAAGCGGTAGCTTTCATCAGGTCAATAAAAAGAAGTGCCCCCTCCTCCCCAAACCCTGATCCCCCATTTTCACTTCTTGCCCATGCTTATGTCGATCGTGATCTCATATGGCACCCGGGTAAGTTCAAACGCCATTAGGAGAGTTTCTTTGTCGTTAGTGCGAAACTGCCCGTATCTGTTAGCAGCTACATTTCGGCAAATATAATGTGCGATGTTGCTAGAGGCGTTTTAAACGCGGTCTACTAGTGGTTTGGTGTTACTACCATGACAACAGTGATTTGGTGTTACCGATGTATCTTCTTCACCATCCATCGCTTTTTAGGAGCGAAGCTCCCCTAACCTTCTCCCGCGTCACGCGTAACCGGCACTATCTCTTTAACAGTGTAATGGATGGCGCTGTTTTATATGAATGCATACAAACTGCCGTTGAGTGAGGATATTCTAGATGGCGCTGTACCGCTGCTCTCCATTTGGCTGTTGCGCGGCCTGCACCTTTGTGAGCGGAAAACGAGTGCCTCTCAGACTCCTGGATCGTCACTGTGAGCCATACATACATACATACATACATACATACATACATACATACATACATACATACATACATACATACATACATACATACATACATACATACATACATACATACATACATACATACATACATGCATGCAGGCATACATACATACATACATACATACATACATACATACATACATACATACATACATACATACATACATACATACATACATACATACATACATACATACATACATACATACAGGCAGGCAGGCAGGCAGGCAGGAAGGCAGATGCCCGGACAGATGGACAGATGGACGCTTCGCTCCACTCATCATCATTCACTCCGTGGATATGCTGTGAACTTTTTATGTTTTGTTTGGTGGTATCAAGATCCTTACATATAGTTACGCAGTTTTTCCTTACTTATATGGCTTAAAGTCAAGAGAAAGTTTTCCTAAATGCGACTACGAAAGTTTATCATGGCGTTTATGGAAGTTGCCTTCATGTGTGTCTTTTTTTCGTATTCTTTCTAATAACAACGACAACTTAAATTGGTGCTTTCAGAGTATGTATGTGCTACAAGCAACGACCATGTTATTTGGTAGAGCGTACAGCTTGTTGTTCCTGATTTTTGGATGTTCGCTCGTAAGCAGTCAAAGTGAGTATCCATGATTTTTTGCTGCAAGCTTAAATAGGAATAATGCTTCAAGCAATACGTTCATTGGGAGATGCCAACGCGTTTTGATAGCACCTGCTACATCTTTTCACGGATAACAAAATTCATGAACATCGACACAAAATTAAAAAAAAAACTGTATAACAGACCACCTAGGAAGAGTTTGTATAAGTCATATAAACTGTAAATGTCATTACATTTGACAAATGATGAGCACACCTGTCCAAAAATATTCCAGAATGAACATAGCGAAATAAAAGCACAGTGATTCTAAAATATAGTCACTGCTTCACGAGAAACACTTTTTTTCGTTATAACGGGGCATTTCAGCAATACTTTTTTTCGAAAAAGAAACGTACTCCGATTACAAGTACAAGAATACCAATAATAAAATACCAGTTCCGTTTCGGGAAAACTTATGTCCTCCTAAGACATTCATTAGGCGCGCGTTAATATTGTGATTTTTACATGCCCTTGAAACTTGCGAGTCAGCCCTACAACTTCAATCATTTACGGGCACCAAGGAATAAAAAGAAACGTGCTCATTCATTCTAGAAACACGACCTCCATTGACGAGATGGTTGTTGCGTTAACAACGTTCAAGCAACCGCAGCTCCTCAAATATGTTATTTATACAATGCTGCCTCAGCCTCAACACAAGTCTTGTTAAGTACATATGGCTCGCGAAAACATAGACGCCCAGCACCTGTCTTCAGATACTGACGTTCGTCGGAAGAGCAGGACTGCTTCCGCAATTATGCTGTCACATTGTTGGGCGCTGTACCACATGGGGTCATTCTGTGCCTGTGGGTAAACCTTCGATGCTTTCCCCTGTGTTGTAGACCAGTGGTGTATATAAAGCGAAAGGTAGAAGCAAGCTATATATATATATATATATATATATATATATATATATATATATATATATATTAATGAGATCAAACAGACAGTAATGCCAAGGAATGTACAGGGGAAGTTATTAGAACCACTGGAAGGTAAATAAGAAGAAAGAAAAGTGGATGAAAAAATAACCAGCCGTGAGCCGTGGTTATTTTTTCATCCACTTTTCTTTCTTATTATTTTCATTCCATTGGTTCTAATAACTTCCCCTGTACATTCCTTGACATTACCGTCTGTTAGATCTCATTATTATTGTCTTAAAACACGGAAAAACGAGCCCTTAGGTATACACTTCTTTCCCTTATATATATATATATATATATATATATATATTGTAGTGATCATCGTGTGGTCGGCCCCTCATTCGTATTACGGACACTGAGCTTTCTTCTGCTGCCGACCTTTCGTCGCCCAACCTTGTGACAGCTGCGGATTTCCTCCTGCCTCCCGGACGAGAACGTGTCCTTACGATCAAGTCACGTGACATTCTAGATGGTGACGCTTTGGTTGCTCCTTGCCAGCGCTGCATTTTTCGAGGGATCACCATCGCATCTTGTTTAGTGCGGTTCTCCCGTGGTTATGCAAGCATCACGGCCTGCAACACGACGCCAGAACCGCTTCTTTTGCCTGAGGGGACCACTGTTGCCAGCATTACCGAAGAAGCACCGCTTTGTGTCGTCACTGGTTCATCTGCTTCGTCATTCTCAAAGCGTATGCCAGCGGAAGATGCATTCCCTGCTCTCAAGGCCACTTTGTGTGAACATCTCAACCCAACGCAAGCGGATGCCTTGCTAGCGTTATTAATGAAGCACAAGACTTGCTTTGACGTTTGTTCCGAAGGTCTGGGTCAAACAACAGTGACCGCCCATCGTATCGACACCGACGGATCCCGTGTGATTCGCCGCCGCCCTTACCGTGTGTCGGCTTCTGAGCGCAAGCTTATAGAAGAACAAGTCAACGACATGCTCGCGCGCAACGTCATCAGGCCTTCGACAAGCGCATGGTCTTCTCCTGTCGTACTAGTGAAAAAAAAGGATGGCTCGGTACGGTTTTGCATTGATTACAGATCACTCAACAAAATCACTCGTAAGGACGTCTACCCAATGCCTCGCATTGACGACGCTCTTGATACTTTACAAGGTGCCGAGTACTTTTCAAGTCTCGACTTGCGCTCCGGTTATTGGCAGATTCCAATGCACGAGTCTGATAAAGAGAAGACTGCGTTTGCTACGCCAGATGGGCTCTTTGAATTCAATGTAATGCCTTTCGGCCTGTGCAATGCCCCAGCCACATTCGAACGGATGATAGACACGGTACTGCGGGGATTAAAATGGAAGACCTGCCTTTGCTACCTGGACGACATTGTCATTTTTTCGTCGAGCTTCTCACAGCACCTGGAACGGCTAGACGAAGTCCTCACGTGCTTAGCTAAGGCCGGTCTCCAGCTCAACACTAAGAAGTGTCGGTTTGCCAGTCACAGCATCAAGGTATTAGGTCATGTCGTCAATAAACATGGCGTTGAGCCCGATCCCGACAAGGTTGCCGCGGTGCTGCACTTTCCTACACCAACCACACAGAAAGACCTCCGCAGCTTCCTTGGCTTAGCGTCGTATTTCCGCCGCTTTGTACGTGATTTCGCTACTATTGCGGCTCCTCTGCACAAACTTCTGACCACGAGCGCACCCTTTGTCTGGTCGGATGACTGCGAAGCCGCTTTTCACACCCTCAAGCGATGCCTCACATCACGGCCAGTGCTTCGCCATTTCGACCCTGCAGCACCTACTGTGCTACACACTGACGCAAGTGGACTTGGCATCGGTGCTGTCCTTCTTCAGCGGAACCAAGCTTCCGAAGAACAAGTCGTGGCCTACGCGAGCCGTACTCTGTCACATGCTGAGCGAAACTACAGCATCACTGAGCAAGAATGTCTCGCCATCGTGTGGTCCATCCAAAAGTTTCGTCCTTACTTATACGGCCGGCATTTTACAATAGTGACTGACCATCATGCTCTGTGTTGGTTATCGTCTCTCAAAAATTTGTCGGGACGCCTTGGCCGTTGGGTACTACGATTGCAAGAGTATGACTACAGCGTCACATATAGGTCGGGCCGAGAGCACCAAGATGCTGACGCTTTGTCCCGTTGCCCGCTCTCGCAAAGCGCCGAAGTGTCACCTTCCATCTGTTCGTCACCGCCTGCCAAAGTGACCAAACAGACGGCTGCTCCTTCGAAACAGTTAGTTGCCTCGGCGGACCTTCTTTCGTCCACAGATCTCGCCTCGCTCCAACATGCCGATACCTACTGCCGCACAATCATCGATCGGCTCACTGGCTTATCGCGTGCTCCAAACAGCCGCCTAAGACGACAACTTGCCCGTTTCAAGCTTCAAGAGGGAACATTATGTCGGCAAATTTACCATCCTCTCGGTAACCAATGGGTTCCCGTCATTCCTCGCTCACTTCGTCTGGAAGTTCTACAAGCGTTTCATGACGATGCGACAGCTGGCCACTTAGGGTTCCACAAGACCTACGACCGCCTCAGGACTCGCTGCTTTTGGCCTGGCCTCTCCACTTCTGTCGCCAAGTACGTCGCTTCCTGCGCGTCATGCCAGCACCGAAAACGTACCACGTCTCTTCCCGCGGGGCCACTGCAACCACTGCCGTGCCCGTCCACTCCCTTTGAATTTGTGGGCATAGACTTATACGGACCTCTTCCGCTTACGCCAGCCGGTCACCGCTGGATTGTTACTGCCGTAGACCACCTTACTCGCTACGCGGAGACGGCAGCTCTTTCATCTGGTGCTACCTATGAAGTAGCCGATTTTTTCCTTCGCGCCATTATTTTACGACATGGCGCACCGCGTGTGCTCCTTAGTGACCGTGGCAAGACATTTCTTTCACATGTCCTTGCTGAAGTCTTAAAGGCCTCTAACACCATCCACAAGACCACATCAGCGTATCACCCAGAAACTAACGGTCTGACTGAGCGTTTTCACCGAACTTTGTCCGACATGATCTCTATGTACGTGCAACCAGATCACAAAAACTGGGACACAATACTTCCTTTTGTCACGTTCGCATATAACACTGCCATACAGCGTACAACGAATTTTAGCCCTTTTTTCTCGTGTATGGCCGTGTACCGACTTTTGTTCTGGACACCACCTTTTTGTCCACATCTTCCAATCCATCTTCATCTCTCCCGGAAGAGTTCGCCGCTCGCGTCGCCCGCTGCCGTGAAATCGCCCGCGCCAACACTGCTACCATTCAGGACAAGAGAAAAATCGACATTGATGCGAAGCGTCGAGTTGTTGTGTTCCGCCCAGGCGACGAAGTCCTTTTGTGGACACCTGTTCGTGTACCTGGGCTCTGCGAAAAATTCCTTCACCGGTATCTCGGTCCATACACCGTCCTGGAACGAACATCTGAAGTCAACTATCGCGTTGCTCCTGTCAACGCGGCTTCTGATCGTCGTCGCCGCCACACCGAGATCGCCCACGTCTCTCGACTGAAACGATATATTCGGCGTCCCAACCCTTTCTAACTTGCTGCCCTCTTTCGCGAAGGGGGGAAAATAGTGTGAGCGCTGACTATGTACTTCATCTTCATCTGCATGACCAAACCATTGTAGTGATCATCATCGTATGTCACGCGGGCTGGCTCTCTGGCTCGTGCGCCTGGATTAAAGAAGGATAACCTGGTTGCTGCCGTACCGGACGTGGTCTCATAATATATATATATATATATATATATATATATATATATATATATATATATATATATATATATTGTAATGACTCTGAATAACGGACGCTCTGCTGTTACTGAAGAAAACGATGACGATAGGTGGCAGTGGTAGTAGCTCGCGCACGCCGCTCGCCAGTAGCCAGGCCTGCTTCATAAAGCAACTTTCGCCCAGCTGCGTCTGAACCTTTTTGACGTACAACACCTATATTTTAAGTGGTGGAGGAGCCGGGGTTCCGATCAACCTGTAACTTCGCAATCGGACGCTACCCTCACCGTTCACCATGACTGCCCCTGGTCCTTCTCAAGCTGCCCTATCATTGACAGTCTTCTGTAATGACGTGCCTCGGCAACGTGACCCACCAATTTTTCGCGGCAACGACGAACAAGACGTCAAGAACTGGCTCGTCGAGTACGAAATCTTAAGCGCTTCCAACAAATGGAACGCCTGCGACCAGCTCACGAACATGTGCTTTTACCTCGCTGATGTGGCCGGCTACTGGTTCAAGAACCACGGAGGCGAAATCACGAACTGGTCCGCCTTCAAGAACACCATCGCCGCGGTCTTAGGTCGTCCCGCCGTGCGCCGGCTTCGCGCGGAATAGCGTCAGCCTAGTTGAGTCCAGCGCAGGGACGAGACCTTTACAAGTTACTTTGAAGATGTCTTGTCTCTTTGCAAGCGCGTCGATGCATCTCTAACCGAACATGACAAAATCAAGCACATCATCAAAGGAGTTGACGACGATACCTTCCAGATGCTCGTCGCCCACAGTCTGTCACCGACGTTATCCAGCTCAGTCAGGAGTACGACGAGTTCCGTTAGCAGCGTGTCTCGCAGGGCCACTGAAGATACAGCTGAAGTTTCCGCTCTCATGCACAAAGTCACTGTAATTACACCGTCTTACTGCCGCACATCGAACAATTCATTCGTGAAGAAGTTGGGCGTCAACTTTTTCTTGTACCTGAAGCATCCAAGCCAGTGACCTCGTTAGACCCACGTCTACGCCAGGCCATTGAAACACAGGTCACACAGGCACTGCCTTCATCTCCATCTGTCCCTACGCCGCTAATCTACGCTGCCGTCGTCGCTTGACCCCCAGCCCAACCTGTTTCTGGCGCATACCGGGGCACCGGGTACTCCTAGCCTCCGACGCTGCCTACATATACGGCACCCCATCCTTCTTCACCCCCTGCACCTTCTGTCGTTAAGCCATGGCGCACCTTCGATAATCGACCCATCTGTTTTGCATGCGGTTTTGTGGCACATATAGCACGCTACTGCCGCCGTCGCAATTTCCGCCTTCCGGACCGTGGGAATTCCGCAAATTACCAGGCTGCCCAGAATCCCCACTGACCATCTTCCCCTATCGCCGACTCGTTGACGCCCTGTCGACTCTCGCCGGTCATTGCCACCCCGTCGCCGATCTTTATCCCCGATGCTTCGGTGCACGAACCCCTCTCGACAGGAAAACTGACAGCCGCAGTTCCGAAGGCTAGAACTGCGTCATGGTCGAACTCTGCAAGACCTCCTCTTTGTTCGCTAAAAAAAGTAATGTGCTAGCAGAAGGTGTTGCTGTACGTGCACTAGTCGACACAGGCGCCGTCATTTCTGTAATTAGTGAAACACTGTGTTGCCATTTGAGAAACGTTACTGCGCCGCTTACGAATCCTGCTCTGCGTACAGTCACCTCCCATTTCATCGTGCCGACAACTGAATGTACAGCACGTGTTCTTATTCAAGATGTTTGGTACGCCGTCAACTTTGTTGTTCTTCCACGTTCATCTTACGACGTCATACTAGGATGGGATGTCCTTTCTACCCATCAGGCCCTAGTCGACTGTGCTCATGCTGAACTCACACTGACGAATCCATACCTTGATATCGACCACCATAGTCCCTCAAAAGTGTTTGGCGCAGCTGATGTCTGCATCACGCCTTTGTCCAACGTCCTAGTGCGTGTGTTTTCCCCTGCTGCCACTTACTCGACGCTTCTGTTCGAACCAACTATAGCTATTGCGTACCATTGAACTATCGTCCTGCCGTTTGCCGTCATCAACTTTTCCAATAGTTCGGTGGTAGTTTAAGCACGTAACGTCTTTGCTTGTCCATACATCCTGCTACGTGGCGGGTGTCTGGGCAGCCACAAGACATTAGATTGTATTTTCGAAAACCCGATGTATCCAGACGAGACATTTGTACCGACTTGTGCTATTACACCCGCTACTGACTCCAATGACCCTATGGATGTATTCCACAAGTTCATTGATCGCCACCTCCCGCCTGAGCATCTGGAACAGCTGATAAGGCTCCTCCAGCGTTTTCGAGCCTCGTTTGACCACAATCAGCCTTCCCTAGGTCGAGTGTGATCTGTTGCTCACCATATAGATACCGGTCAAGAGACACCATTACGACAGCGTCCATATCGTGTGTCAACTGCCGAACGCCATGTCATCAATGAACAGGTCGACGATATGCTGAAACGCGGCATAATAGAACCGCAATGCAGTCCCTGGGCCTCTCCAGTTGTGCTGGTGAAAGAGAAGGACGGATCCACCAGGTTATGCGTGGACATCCGACGTCTCAACCGAATCACGCGCAAGGATTTCTATCCGCTGCCACGCATTGACGACGCCTTGGGCTGCCTAGAGGGAGCCGAATTTTTCTCTTCTTTAGATCTGCGCTCTGCATACTGGCAGGTACCTATGGCAGGGGCCAATCGCGAAAAAACAGCTTTCATCACGCCCGACGGGCTTTACGAATTCACAGTCATGCCCTTCGGCCCCAGCAACGCGCCAGCTACTTTCGAGCGAATGATGGACTCTCTCCTTCGAGGCGTCAAACGGAACGTTTGCCTTTGTTATTTAGATGACATTGTCGTCTTTTCAACTGATTTCGCAACCCATTTAACCCGCCTCAAGAAAGTCCTCACTTGTATCTCCGCCGCGGCGCTGCAACTGAATCTGAATGAGTACCATGTCGCCGCTCGAAAGCTTACGATCCTTGGCCATGTGAATTCGAAGGACGGCATTCTTCCTGATCCTGCCAAAGTTGCAGCCGTTTCAGCGTTTCCTAAACCAACCACCATGAAACAGCTCCGAAGCTTCGTAGGCCTTTGCTCCTACTTCCGGCGCTTCGTCCGCAATTTCGCGACGATCATCGCTTCTTTGACCAAGCTCCTCGCCGGCTTTAGAGAACTTTTGGCCTGGTCTGCCACCTGTAACGATTCTTTCACTGAACTGCGCCGCCTCCTCACGTCGCCGCCTATTCTGCGACACTACGACCCATCAGCCCCAACAGAGATCCACACCGCTAGTGGTGTTGGGCTAGTGGTGTCGGGCTTGGCGCTATCGCTATTCTTGCGCAGCAGAAAGACGGCTTCCAAGAGTACGTGGTTGCCTACGCAAGCCGAAGTCTTACCAAAGCCGAAATCAAATATTCCGTCACTGAAAAGGAATGCCTCGCCATTGATTGGGCGATAGACAAATTTGTACCTTACATGTATGGGCGCCCTTTTGACTTCGTGACTGACCACCACGCCCTCTGCTGGTTGTCGTCACTGAAGGATCCAAGTGATCGACTCGCCCAATGGGCGTTACGCCTTCAAGCATACGATATTCGCGTGGTATATCGCTCCGGCCGCAAACATTTGAACGCAGACGCCCTCTCCCGTTCGCTCCTACCCCCTGACCCGGCCTGCTGCGAAAGTCTCATCTGTGATGCCACTGCCGTTACCATCGCCGACATGCCATCTGAGCAACGCAAGGACCCTTGAGCTTCTTCGATTCTAGACATTCTGGATGGGTGGACAGCTTCTCCCCCTACTCGCACATTGCGTCGGCAAGTCGAGCACTTCACCACTCGCGACAACGTGCTGTACCGACGCAACTACGCTTCCAATGAACGTCAGTGGCTACTCGTGATTCCACGTCATCTGCGATCCGAAATTTGTTCCACGTTTCATGACTACGCCCAATGTGGCCACGCAGGTTTCCCGAAGACTTATTCTCGCATACGGCTCCGATATTGCTAGCGTGACATGTACCGTTTTACACGACAATACATTCGGGCCTGCTCGACGTGCCAGAGACGAAAAACTCCCCCTCATCACGCCAGCGGTACCTTATTGCCCTTACCATGCTCATTCTGACCATTCGATCGCGTCGGCATCGATATCTATGGTCCCCTTCCCAACACTGCACATGATAACCGCTGGATCATAGTTGCCGTTGACCACCTTACGAGGTATGCCGAAACTTCATCCCTTCCTTCGTCTACAGCAACAGACGTTGCGGCTTTCGTTCTTCACAACATCGTATTACGTCATGGAGCACCTCGAGAGTTACTGAGTAGTCGTGGTGGCGTATTCTTGCCAGATGTCATCACAGCATTGCTGCGCGAGTGCCACGTCGTTCACCACACTACAAGCGCCTACCATCCCTAGACCAATGGAATGACAGAGCGATTCAACCACACCCTTGGTGACATGCAGTCTACGTACATCTCGTCAGACCACTGCGATTGGGACCGAGTGCTCCCGTTTATCACGTTCGCCTTTAATACCTTCATTCAAAGCAGTACTGGGTTCTCTCCTTTTTACCTCCTTTACGGGCGCGAGTCTTCTTGCACTATGGACACCATTCTTCCATGCAGCCCCGACTCCTCAGAGTCCACGACTCTGCCTCAAGCCGCTACATATGCTGAGTAATGCCGCCAACTGGCAAGATCATTCACAACCCCAGACCAAGGACGCCAAAAGCACCACAATGATGCATAAATTAACAGTACTTCCTACAATCCAGGTTCACTCTTTTGGCTGCATGTCCCTTCTGCTACACCTGGCTTTTCTACCAAGTTGGTCCCCGAGTATAACGGCCCATATCGTATACTACAAAAAACGTCACCTGTGAATTACCTTATTGAGCCACTGGAACCATCTTCTGACCAACGTCATCGTGGCCAGGAAATTGTCCACGTGTCGAGACCTAAGCCCTGCTACGACCCTCTCGTGTTTACTTGTTCATAGGTCGCCAGGACGGCTCCTTATTTCGCGGGGAGTAATTGTAATGAATCTGAATAACGGACGCTCTGTTGTTATTGAAGAAGACGATGACGATCGGTGGCTGTAGTAGTAACTCGCACACGCCACTCGCCGGCAGCCAGGCCTGCCTCATAAAGCACCTTTCGCCAAGCTGCGTCTGAAGCTTTCTCGACGTACAACAGCTCTCTCTCTCTCTCTCTCCAATGATATATATATATATATATATATATATATATATGTGTGTGTGTGTATGTGTGCGTGTGTGTGTGTGTGTGTGTGTGTGTGTGTGTGTGTGTGTGTGTGTGTGTGGTAAACATATCACTTCTTCAGATGTAGTGCCCCTGCCAAGTCAACAAGGCAATTTTTTTTTCTCTGAGAGGAAAACCAAGGTACCAAGGTCGTGCTCACGTAGCTGCTGCCCTCAAATTCCAATAGGACCGCCTGCGCAATCTCACGCGCACGGTGGTACGCGTTATGGAAACGGATGTGCACGGCTTATTTATTGGTTTGCACCTACACTCGTGGCATGGAATAGCGAAATTTCTATCACTGTCCCCTTCCGCCCTATTTCCACGTTGTACCCACACCTCACATTGGTTTTGGTTTTGTGCAAGTGTGCATGCCATTCATTTTCACAATGCGTAAGAATGGTAATGGTTTGATGGTCTTGTTTTTTCGTTAGACACATCCAATGAAACTATTACACGATTTATCAAAGAACTGAGTACGAGACAATATTTGTTGTTCTAACTGCAGTTTAATTAATCGGGAAAGCTTCACTTCAGATAATTTAGCTAGCACAACCTCCGCATTGGTGCTTATTTGTGGACAGAACACATCATGTTTTTTAAGTGAATTTCATTTTGCCATTACAAATCCACTAGTTTACATTTGTGGGGGTCTTTTCAACCCACGTTGATTGCTGATTAGACAATGGGCAGCGTGTGATTCTTCCAGGATTGTCGTAAATAGTGTATTCCTCATGTGCTGTCCACAAGTTTTCTTCCGCTTGTTTTTCTTTTTGTTTTTGTTTCTGCTAAAGTGACATCGCCGCTTGAGCAGCTGCGGTGGAATTGGGCTCACAGCTGTGAAATACCGCTCATGGAACCTGTGGGGGACTGCGCGGTCAACATCAACAAGTATTTCTTCAACAAGACGGCCGGCATGTGCGAAAGGTTCTACTGGAACGGCTGCTTGAAAAGAGGAGTCTACGAAACGCGCTTTGAGTGCGCACTAAATTGCAACAATGGTAAGTTATGAGAGGTGGGTCTTCTGATCTTTTCTTCCTGAGGTCTTCCTCAGCAGAGGCAAGGGGTAGGGCAGTGACACTTAAGCAACATAACCCACAAAGTTTTACCTATTCTGGAAAAAAAGTTTTTAACGAGATGGCTACAGCTTCGCGCATTCATTTTTTTTGCATGCATGGCAGGAAAAATTGGAAGGAAAGAACGGCAGGGAGGTTAACCAGTCTATAGGGATTTGAGTACATGTGTATAGGCCACCGTCTCTTCTTGGCAGCAGTGGTGGTTGCGCGAGTTAACAGAATATAATATATGTGAAAATAAATCACATCTGACGAAAAAAATTTAGTTATCAAAAAACCACTCCCTGTTATATGCACAACATGCTCGCCGGAAAACTTTCATGAAATTAAAGCGTCGCGCTACAAGCCGTGTGGCTTGGCAGACCGTTTGAAATTTAACGGTGCACGGCCCCATACGTTTCTAATGGGGGGTGTTTATATATTCTGGCACGCCACGCGCTTTTTAGTACGATACTATAACTTCACAAGAAAGTTCTAGTCAGCCTCTACTGCATAAAACCGAGAGTTTTTTCTGGTATTTAGCTCAATTCGTCAGGTATGAAATTTTCTACCTACTTTCTACTAAGTTATTGCATGACGCCAGTGCTGCTACCGAAAGATGGCGCCACGTACAAATGTCCCAATTTCTGGGAATGATTTGACCGTTCGCCACGACTCATGAACACCATGACCAAATACAGCAGTGGTATAGGGACCATTATCATGGATGCAACTTGCGGTGGCGGTAAATTATATTGGCAGACACTCGATTCCGCATGGTAGATGGCATGGGAAAAAAATTCGTCGGCTCCTGCCAGCGGCGTAACCACCAAATTGAAAACGCATTCACGCTCTAGAAACGAGAAGAAGGCAAAAAACGGTAGATAGCACTGACAAACTTGTCCGCGCGCGTCAGAAACAGTCACATTTGTTCGATAGCTTTTTCATGCCGCCGCTGTCGCCGAACTTCTAGGTGATCCGTTACGAAGTGAAGTGGATGCGTGGCAGTTTGTCAGCTTTTTTTTTCAGTTGTTTGTTTCCTAACGAATGAACATGTGTACGCAAAAAACAGAAACAGAGCAGCTTTGACATTTTTAAACTGTTATTTCAAAAGATACACCAACTGCGCGGCTGTAAGTAAAATACGCATGAACTGTTCATGTGGTCTTACAGTTAGCGCTAATTAGGCTGGCCATCGTGGTTGAAGAATTGTTCATTGACTACAGTCACCTATAGGCTGCTTGTTACTGGTTTTTCAAAGCGTCTAAATGTGCCGTGTTTTAAAAAGAAATGAATTGCCTTCTGTAGAGGCCTAAGCAACTTATTTGCCTTTGATCCTATTAGGAGAAAGCGCCGGCAGGTGTGAACAGCCACCACCGCCGGGGTGTTCATCAGCCATGATGAGAACGAGCAGGCTATTTCCACCACTGATGAGAAGAAGACAGCTTCGAGCCACTCGACCACTGCCGTCGCTGGGTCGTCCTGGCAGGCCCGGAATAAAAACGCAGCCCCAGCTCACTCCACCACTGTGGGTTACGAATCAAGCTAAAATACCCATAGCACCGACCTTTCCCGTAGCCAACAATTACGAGTCGGATGCGTATTATTACGACATCATGACCAGGACTTGCAAGCACTACAAGTTTTGTGGACCGCAGTCAGCACCAGCGGGCAGCAATTTCTTCACGAGCATCACGGATTGCATCATGGAATGCGAGTAAGCATGATTCAGCTTTCACGGGAATGTTCCGCGCGAGATACGAATGTAACGTAGAAGCCAGAATTTTCCATTCGGTACTGTAAACAGTTATTTGCTGCCACAAATACAAAGCTTTGCGTTTCGCTTTCAACTACTGCCAATTATTTACACTAAACTTTTACTTTTAGACAGGAACAGTACACGAAGATGTCCCGCTGAAAAATATACGGCATTTGCATATTCACCTATGCACACAGGGTAGCGCTTCCCTAAAACACTCTATGTGTTAAATTTTGATGTCGCAGCTGTAGAGGTAGCTGAATTACTAGACTACGCCTGTTTGATGACCTCACAGGAACGAGTAAAATAAAAGCCCATCACACAAGCATGGAAGCCCATGTCAGTTGGAGCAATGAAACTGATTATATACTTTTAGGCTCCAACGTCCCAAAACTATCATATGATTAGGAGAGACGCCATAGTAGAGGGCTCCAGAAATTTCGGCCACCTGGGGTTCTTTAACGTGCACCCAAAGCAGGCAACACGGGGCAGCATTTTCGCCTCCGTCGAAAAGGCAGCCTCTACAACCGGGATTCGATCGCGTGTCCTGCAGGTCAGCAGCCGAGTGCCTTAGCCGCTAGACCACCGGGGCGAGGCTTGAGCAATGAAATTCAAACTAAAAAAATGGAGCACGTTTGATAGCGGCAAGCATACCTTAATTGTGAAGCCACAGAACGTTAAATGCAAGTCACATCAGAAGAGGTGCCTTCAATAGGCGCTTTTGGCTGATCGATTCTGCGGTCTGTTACCCGTTCTGGCCAAACGCTCAACGTTACCGGAGTGCAACGCGCGTTTACGGTTTTAGCCAAGGACCATTCGTTAAAGGGAATTGTGAAGGTACCGGTGCATGAAAGTCAAACGTATCTTAAAAAGGAAAATAACAAATGTATTTATATTGCAGAAAGAAGGAACAATAAGTTTCATAACAGTGTGAATTGATTAACTGGTTCACGCCTGAGCATTGTCCTCATTTTTTTTTCTGCCCCCTTCACATGTAGCTGTACTATAATCTAAGCCTTAAAGACAGCCCTAACGTGTCTGAACACCCTGCCCTGACGCAGTGCGTGAAACGCGTTGCCTTGTAGGAAGTGAAATTAAAGAGATTTTCTGAATAGGTGTAAGAGCGGCTGTCAAAAACTAAATTGTTACATTCTACATGAACTCTCCCACTAGCGAATGTTTGAGAAGCCATTTCGATGGAAGTACCATAGAAGCAGCTCGAGACGCTCCTTTATGTGCCGAAGTGTCAGCTCTCGATCATTTCGTATATAGTACGTAACTTCACATGCACGCATTTTTGAAGGGATTCACTGTGACGATTCCTCGAAGAAGGCACAGATCCTCGTGTACCATGAAGTGCCGTCGGGGCTTGCGTGTTGGCCAAACAATCGCTGCGTTTTCCGAGCAGCGTGGACTCGGGGCACAAGATACTGCCCTTGAGCCACCACGGTGGTCTATGTATAGTGGCTAAGCTACTCGGCTGCTGACCCGCAGGTCGCGGTATGGAATTCCGGTTGTGGCGGCTGCATTTTCGAAGGAGGCGAGAACGCTATAGGCCCGTGTGCTCAGATTTGGGTTCACGTCAAAGAACTCCAGGTGGTCAAGATTTCCGGAGCCCTCCAATACGCCGTCTCTCATAAACATATGGTGGTTTTGAAACGTTAAACCCCACATATCAAATCATCAAGAGGCTGGCATTTTAGTTGTTTCTCCTAGCGTCACGTGATTCTTCTCTCGCTATAGCCGACGCTGACGTTTCGGTCAGACTTTCAGTGCCTAACCGTCTGGCGCATGCGCAGTAGCGTAACTACCGACTCGCCTAACGGAGCGAGAGGCAAATTTTTCGTCAACTAAAAGCGCCCAATAACAGACTATGTGGCAGTTAGACCAAAACATGACAGACAATCCCATCAGGCTAGTTGGGAACGTTCGATTACTCTAGGTATCGGGCCACTTTACGAAGGACGAATACAAGAACAACAAACCGCAAGCCTAGGTGGTTTTTCCTTTCTGTATCTACCTTTCTTAAAGTGTTTCGCTGCAAAACATCCTTCTGTTGGTTCAGCAGTGCCTTGCGGGGAACAGATGGACTAGTTAACGACCACGCTGCAGCTTCAGCGCGTCTTCTCCACAGCTGTCCGCTTTTACCTGCGGCCTCTATTCTGCATAAAAGCAATGTCCATTACAGGCAATGAAAGTCAAATTGTGCAGCTAATGATAAGTGATGTGTGCTGACGAGCATCACGCAACAACGATAATAATGAGTTTGGGGTGGGGGGTGGAGGAGAGTGGAAGCAACGAGCGACATCAGCTCCAGCCGTATTTCTGATCCGCTTTAAGGCAAAAAAATAATAATTTTATGAAATAGTCTTCAGCGCTTACTAGCTAAGTGTTTTACAAAATGCTGATTGATTGATTGATTGATTTGTGGGGTTTAACGTCCCAAAACCACGATATGATTATGAGAGACGCCGTAGTGGAGGGCTCCGGAAATTTTGACCACCTGGGGTTCTTTAACGTGCACCCAAATCTGAGTACACGGGCCTACAACATTTCCGCCTCCATCGGAAATGCAGCCGCCGCAGCCGGGATTCGAACCCGCGCCCTGCGGGTCAGCAGCCGAGTACCTTAGCAACTAGACCACCGCGGCGGGGCTGTTTTATAAAATGCGTCCTACCAAATATTTTAACGCAATAGCCTTGTAGAGCTCGTTTCACTGAAAGGTCGGCGTCAGCGTGTGCGTCGGCGTCGTTGGTTGTGAGCGAAAAATTGAGAGATGCGGGTCCGAGTTAAAAACGCACCTAACCGCCTGCGTGGCGCGCAGATGTTTTACCACAGCACAAGATTTGTTCAATCTGCTTCGAAAAAAAAAAACACTTTATCAATGTCAAGTAGTAGAAGTAGTCTCCTAAACGCATCATGTGTTTACTTGCAGAAACACGTATTTACGCCAATCGTCGAAAGATGCTCAAATTGCGCAATGAGCGGTTGTTAAAAACGTCCTCCAATTAGAAAGCGCTCAGACATATTTATTATTCGTCATCACCAGAACCATCAGGAAAGCAAATAGCGTCGTACTCTCGTGTGTTGCCCTACGTACGCTTAGGAGGACCTTCGGCGATTCGCAAAAGGAATAATTACGGTGCGGTGGGTACCTAACAACTGTGCTTGCTATGAGCATTCAGTGACACTTCGAAACGGCCACTGTTGCGCACCCAGTCATTCGTTTTCTCACGGCACTGTTGAGGCGTGCACCGGGAACCGAAACAGGCTAGCGATTGAGGAAGCGTTGCGTACTGCCCGATAACGATGACATGAGCTACTCTTCAAGGCGAAGCTCAAGCGCCCTTAAATTTCCATTTAGACCGTATTGGTAAAAGAGGCTCTCGAAAAAAAAAGGCACTTAATGCCGTACACTTCCCTTACCGTTATTGCTCTCAAAATGATGAGGAAGATGTATTTCTCATAAATATAAACATAATTTGTACAAAAGTTACTTTCCTTGAAAAATAGTAAAAATATGTAACGTATGTCTCAATAGTAAGCATACATCCGATAAATTGTAGTGTACATTAGTGATATTCGTTGTCTTTGAAAGTATGTCTTTGAAATGTAGAATATTTAAACAACGCGCCTCTAGAAAACTTCACAGAAGGGAAAAAAGTTTTTTACATTGGATATACCAAGAATATATTCCTATTCTTGAAAGAATATAATAAATGCGATTGAATCTAACAAAAGAAAAGTGTTTCATTGGCAATGTTTTGCCATAATGTCCTGTGTGATACACCAAAAACCTATGAGCTCATAGTCATGTCAGAGATGGCTGGGGGCCACGACTGAGATTCGTGGCATACACTGAAGAGAAATCATGCTTTGTGTCCATCACGTTTTTTATCGTTTCTTTTCAGAGGGTTTCCATTCATGAAAGCCAGCTGAGAAGACTCGTAGCATGGTAACTGAAATGCATCGGGTATTTTCCTGTTTCGAGTACATTGCTTGAATTTTTCTAACCCTTCAGTGACGCCGGACAAGTGCTGAATTCTTAGTTAAACAAAATGATTCTGAAATGAAATTACCTACGCCATTTACTGGTGGCTATTAATCTCCTGCATCTAAGAGGTCGTGGTAAATAAAGTCTGACTGATGTGCCTTCAGTAAAATTGACACTTTTTAATATATTAACTTATTATATTTTACGTTATCATTGCCATTTATTACCACTGGGAGTTCTTGTTTATTTATTTTACAGTTTTGTAATGACATTGTTGTGCTTTCTGCCAAGTGAACGGTTTGTCGCTCGAAAGGCATACGAACTTTCGGAAAAATTCAGTTGTGTTGTTTCGAGGCGTGGCGTTGTCTAGGATATAAAGATCATACTTCTAAAAAACTTGTTGTTGGGCTAGTGGGTACAACATTTCTAAATGTTCATTGGAGCGCGAACACGCGACACGATCACTCACACACGCATTCATGTGTGTTTGATGCGTAGGTGTGTGCGTGTGTCAGTGATCGTGTCGTGTGTTCGCTCTCGAATTAACTTGTAGAAAGATCATACTTCGTTGGACGAAACTGGTTTCCTCATTGGGTATACAGATCAAGGGGAATCACTGATGTGTCAGACGACTAAGTTGTTTCGAAGCTTCTCGACAAGCACAAATCTGTATTTGACGAGTACATCTCAGGACACACACGTCCTGTGGTGCAACTAGACCTCGCGGAAAGAGTGAAACCAAAATTCCTAACAGCACGACCGAATCTTTTCGCACTGCGGTCAGCTTAAGAAGCTCAATTAAATCAACTGCAAAATCAGGGCACAATCGAGCCAGTGCCGCATTTGGATGGGGCAACGCCTCTCGTACTAGTTCGGAAGAAAAATGGTTCGTTGCGAATATGTGGTGACTATCGTTGCACAGTGAACCAGGTATGAAAGAAGGCAGACTATTCTGTTCCCACAACTGATGTATTGCTCAGTCACTTGAGAAAAGGCAAGGTCTTCAGCACCCTGAATTTGGCAGAGGTGTACATTGTAAGGGTCGGAAGGAAGGTCGTTCGCTGATGGCATCCCACTGCTGCCACCAGTTGTAAGGGGTCGGAGGAAGAAAGGTCGCTGGAGGATACGAGAACAAAAACATGGTTCATGGGACTATTTACACATATTTACAGAAAAGAAGGAATGGTGGTTTCCCAAACCACGAGCGTGGTGGTTGAACGTTACATAGTTCAGAGCAACGTCCAGTACTCTGCGGCGTCGTTTTATGCCCTGTCGGGCTCCTCATCTCCGAGCGGAACACCAATCACACACACACACAACAGGTGAGGGGGGCGAGCATGCACGGTCCACGTGAACACTGCACTGTGGTGGCGCCAGCAGGGCTCTACCTCGTCGTATGTGTGCCATTAGTCGAGAGTTCCCACGATCCTGGCCGCATACTTCAAAGGGTCCACCGCACAGCTCGCCCAATTAGCGGGGCGATCTGCGGTGGCGGTCACGGTCTCTTTCAGGAAGACGCGGCCCCTGTTGCCCTCTTTCGTCGTGGCGTCGCGGCGACACGACGTCTGCTCCTTCGGCCAGCAGGGACAATGCCTGGCGGGCAGAGGCAGTCGGCCGGTCGGCTACTTGACTGAGGATTAAATAAGCGCCGCTCCGCCGTCAGCTCTGGCGCCGCTCACGCCAGCTTTCCTGTCGCCCGATGAGTCGCCGAATCCATTAGTCACCGCTTCTGCTTGAAGGAACGAAAAAAGGGTCCGCATTTGAAGGACGGGAACTCGCCTTTGCTTGCTGTTTAGTCTGGAAAATTGCTCAAATCTTCGACAGCGTCTGTCAGACTGGGCGCCGAAGGGATCGAGGGCCTTTCCATAGGACCGGCTTACTCACAATGGCGACTGTCAAGATGAATTTCCAGGCCAAGCTCAACAACTCCTCCGCCGCCCGGAAATTCTCGGCTGGCCAGCGCTCCCAACCGCTGGGCACGAAGAGAATGGTTAGTGACGAGGACGATGGCCTGGCTTTCTCCCTCCAGCTGCAAACTCGAAACCTACTCCCAAACCAGCTCACAATGATGGACAACAGAAAGGCGAACCACACAACACAATACCATGCTGCAGCCAAGCACATTGGACTCGCCTAGGACCCTCCAGGCTTCTCAAGAAACACAAACAAAAGAGAAACCTGTACGCTAAAATTTTGAGACAATTTTGTGCTGCCAAAGTTACAACAATCATGGACGTGGAGATGCTTACCCAAGATGGAACTAATTGCCGTGTGAGAAAAGCACACAAAGGCAAACACAATTTGGCCCCATATAACCGTAATCACACTACTTCAAAACTAGCTTTCTCCTACTATCCGCACTACTAAGTTGTAACTGACAGATAGTTTCATGACTAATTTCATGAAACACAACCAAATACCTAAATCGAACACAAATGCAGCCTGAACCTACAAAAGGTAACTGGGCGCATTCTTTATTCTCTCAATAACCGAACTGTGTAAACCCTTAAAACACATCCCTAATCTCAACGTTCGGTATATAACATAATGCTCAGCTAAAGAATTTCACCTGATCCCTAAGCATATACTAAAATCACAAAGGGAAATGCAACTCGTGTACCAACACGCTCATTAACAGAATGTAGTTTCATGTCAGCCCATGTTTTTAAAGGATGCACAAGACTTTGCTGTGCGCCCTAGCACGACATCATACTCTCATCCAAGAGCGTTAGCACACCAATCGCACACCTAACCGTAGGCTATTTCCCAGTAACTCAAAACAACACCTACAATGCTTTTTAAAAAAAAAATCTAGAAGGGGAAAAAACTGTACCTAAACAAACTAGCTTTGAAGATGACAAAGGGGTATTACTTCAAAACCAAAAAATAAGCAAACAAACATGCTTCCCCGTAAATTCCTGTGTCACCTTTTCAAGCTTACAGTTATTCCTCACCTCAATCGCACCCGTGGCGGTCGTGGTCTTGCCGGATTTCGAGAACTCCCGAGGCACCGTCGCGTCTGGGCTACAAGCTGAACGGCACAGTGACGCATCATTCGCGATTTCAGCCTGCCTCTGTCAGGCTCGCGGAGTGGGCCCGAGCAATGCGTGGGAAAGAGTGGCCATGCCCTCTTTGGGCTGGCTCCCGCGGGGTGCTTAACTATTGTGGCCCTTCTTCTAGCACATGTTCGCCACTCTCGCCCACGCAAGGCCCTTGATCTCCACCGCGCATTCCGTCGCTAGGACTTGCGCCCCGGCCTACCGTTTGGCCGCCTGTGCCTTACTGTACGCCATAAAGGTTTCTTCGCAGAACTGGCCGATGATCTACACTGCTTTCTTTCGCCCGGCCTATTGTTACATTTTTCTTGCTTTCGCTTAGTCGCGCGCATACGCTTCAATCTTTTTCGGCGACGTTTGCGACCGACCTTTCCTTCATCGTTTTGAAATCGGTCGCGGGTTGAGTCATCGGCGGTTTTACAGCTCCAGGGTGATTCTGCACCACCTGCCCTACTAATTCGGCACTTTGATTTCTTGGCTGTGTTGCCTTGTCGGGCCGGTTCACCTGTACTGAACCTGCATTCGCGCGCGCCCTGAAACGTGCAGTTGATAGAACTGAAGTACCGACGACTTACACGGGACTGTAATCGCGAAGAACCCGCTTTTCTTTTTCTTGTCCGGTGGCTCGGACTCATGCAGGGCAACTTTGACGCCGATGCGAAACGCCTATTTTTGCCTGCTACGCTCAAATTTTGTGAGCTTTCTTCAACACGCGTAGTGCCTTTTGTCTCGCTCACGGCTCTCCGGCGTCTCTTGTGTCTGCGCCGCTTCTTGCGACTCTTTTCCGAGCTTCCCGATCGCATTTAAAGCTCGTCAATCCTCTCACAGCATTCCGCAGCTGTCGAACTCGCGCAATCGCGAAGAACCCGCTTTTCTTTTTCTTGTCCGGTGGCTCGGACTCATGCAGGGCAACTTTGACGCCGATGCGAAACGCCTATTTTTGCCTGCTACGCTCAAATTTTGTGAGCTTTCTTCAACACGCGTAGTGCCTTTTGTCTCGCTCACGGCTCTCCGGCGTCTCTTGTGTCTGCGCCGCTTCTTGCGACTCTTTTCCGAGCTTCCCGATCGCATTTAAAGCTCGTCAATCCTCTCACAGCATTCCTCAGCTGTCGAACTCGCGCAGTCTAAATGATGTTCAACAAAATCATCTCTTTCACATTTTAAACCGGTGGACAGTTTAACACACTCAAGACCAATGCCGCTGCTTGAACAATCTCGCTGGCATTCCTGGGAGCTATCTGCAACCGCGTTGTTGCCCTCACTCTCTACTTTGGCTGCTTCTCCTGAGCTTTCTCCGGTGTTCTTGATTACTTCCACATTGTCTGCAAGATCCACCGTCGCGACAAACACAGTTGAGGTCTGTGCCAGATTGTTTAGAGCTATTCTACCTGTTTCGCTAACAGTTAACTGGCACAGCACCTCGTCGCATTTGCTCTGGCTTTCGTCGGCCTCACTACGCAGCGCAGCATCTGTAGCAGCACTCAAATTTGGTTCTTCATTGAACCTGCTGTTGTCTTCACACGTGCTTGCCTTCTCTAAAGCTCTGGGCTGCACCTCGCCCTTCTCGTGCGCTACACTTGCGAATGACTGAAACTTCCGTCTCATTGCCTCATTTTTCTGTTCCAATTGTTCGAGCACCAAGGCGCGTGCTCGATCACGCTCTTTTCTATCCCTTATTTCCTTTTCTTTTCTTTCTTTTTTCTGTTTTCGTTCCTCCAACCTTTTTAAAGCTTTTAACGCGTATCCAATATACACCTCACTGGCGCTTTCCAAAATTAGCTCTAAAATTTCTGACCTGCCCATTCCTTCCTTAACCCTAATACCCAAGTCTTCACAAATGTACAAAAGACCATCTTTTAGCAATGTCTTCACCTCCATGATCGCCGTTGTAATTTGGTCCTGCATCTCACACAAATGTAGGGGATCCCTCTAACACACAAATAGGTGATCTCCCTAACTCACACGCAATCCAGCTTCTAATCAACGCAGACTCAAGGAATGAAGCCTGGAAAGTTATAGCAAAGACCAAGCACTCACCACAGCACTGCGCCATGTCGTGAAGTCCATCTCCCCACTACCAACCAGTTGTAAAGGTTGGAAGAGGAATGAAGGTCGCTGATGATGGCATCCCACCGCTGCCACCAGTTGTAAGGGTCGGAAGGAAGGTCGTTCGCTGATGGCATCCCACCGCTGCCACCAGTTGTAAGGGGTCGGAGGAAGAAAGGTGGCTGGAGGATACGAGAACAAAAACATGGTTTATGGGACTATTTAGACATATTTACAGAAAAGAAGGGATAGTGGTTTCCCAAACCTCGAGCGTGGTGGTTGAACGTTACATAGTTCAGAGCGACGTCCAGTACTTTGCGGCGTCGTTTTATGCCCTGTCGGGCTCCTCCGCTCCGAGCGGAACACCAATCACACACACACAACAGGTGAGGGGGGCGAGCATGCACGATCCACGTGAACACTGCACTGTGATGGCGCCAGCAGGGCTCTTCCTCGTCGTGTGTGTGCCGTTAGTCGAGAGTTCACACGATCCTGGCCGCATACTTCAAAGGGTCCACCGCACAGCTCGCCCAATTAGCGGGGCGATCTGTGGTGGCCGTCACGGTCTCTTTCAGGAAGACGCCTTCCCTGTTGCCCTCTTTCGTCGTGGCGTCGCGGCGACACGACGTCTCCTCCTCCGGCCAGCAGGGACAATGCCTGGCGGGCAGAGGCAGTCGGCCGGTCGGCTACTTGACTGAGGATTAAAGAAGCGCCGCTCCACCGTCAGCTCTGGCGCCGCTCACGCCAGCTTTCCTGTCGCCCGATGAGTCGCCGAGTCCATTAGTCACCGCTTCTGCTTGAAGGAACGACAAAAGGGTCCGCATTTGAAGGACGGGAACTCGCCTTTGCTTGCTGTTTGGTCTGGATAATTGCTCAAATCTTCGACAGCGTCTGTCAGACTGGGCGCCGAAAGGATTGAGAGCCTTTCCATAGGACCGGCTTACTCACAATGGCGACTGCCCAGATGAATTTCCAGGCCAAACTTAACAACATGCAACTTCACGTGACGCCAAAGACTGCAGCCGTATTGACACTCAACATGCTGAAAGGGCTATACAAAGTCAAGAGATGGTCTTTTGGAATTTCAGCAGCTCCAGCTATTTTTAAGCGCTTTATGGAGACTCATGGCATCACAGGCGTGTGCGCATATTTAGATGACGTCATTATCAGTGGAAATGACGCCACAGAACACGTCGATAGACTGAAAGAAGTGCCGAAGAGGTTGCAGAAGTACAACCTTCGCCTCGCTCAAACAAGTGCTCTTTTGCGAAGCGACAACCTTCTTTTCTGAGATACTGAATCGACGAGACAGGTGTTCACACTAACGAAGAGAAAGTTTGAGCCGTAACGGATGCTGCGACACCGAACTTCAAACAAGCGCTTTAATTCTTTCTCGGGATGCTGGATTTCTACGACAGATTATTGAAGAACAGGGCACAGTTGCCAGCTGTCTGTGCCAACTATTTCAGAAGGACGCCACGTGGAGATCTGAGACAAAGCATTTGACAAGCTTAAAACATTGCTGCTTAATGAGCCCGTAGTGGCACACTACTATGAACAGAAGGAGCTTCTTGTCTTCTGTGACGCTTCACGAGCCAGACGGCATAGGAGCTGTTCTGTCTCAACGTGATGAGCAGAATGAATAAGTGCCAATCGCTTTTGCATCTAGGACGCTAGGGCCGGCAGAACGCAATTATTTTCAGTGCTTAGAAATTCTATGCTTAGAACTTTGAGTGATGCGGCCCTTCGACGAATCACGGATTTCTTTAATGAAAAGGTATGGGTAGATGGAGGAAAACTTCCAGTAGAATGGAAGGACTCAAACATCATGTTACTACCAAAACCAGAGAAACCAAGAGATATTAAGAACCTCCGACCAATCTCCCTTACCTCATGCTTGGGTAAGCTTTTTGAAAAAAAAACAATATTGACTAGATTAACAGACTATGTAGAGAGAGACGGTCTGCTACCGGTGAATATGTTCGGTTTCCGACCACATGTATCGGCCCAGGATGTTTTCCTGCTGTTGCAAAATGACGTCATGAACCCAAACAGAGGTTCAAGCGACGAATTCGTACTAGCACTAGATATCAAGAAAGCATTCGATACAATATCACACAAGGTGATAATGGAAGGCCTCGAATCGATTAACTGCGGCCAACGAATATATGAGTATGTCCGGTCATTTCTGACAAGCAGGAAAGCTACCATTTCTTTAGGCTCGGTTACATCTGAAACCTTCGACTACCCAAATAGAGGCACCCCCCAGGGAGCCATGCTATCCCCGATACTATTTAATATCGGCCTGAGAAAGCTCGCATGTGAGCTGGAAAATATAAAAGGTCTAGGAGCAGCTCTTTACGCAGACGATGTCACCTTATTGACCAAGGGTGGCTCTTATGCGGAAAAAGAAAACGCCCTCCAGGAGGCAGTAGATAAACTACAAGCTTTCGTGACAGCTGCAGGAATGCAATGCTCGCCGGAAAAAACTGAAATGGTTAGAATTAGGGCAAGATACGCAAAGAAAAAGGACTTAATACCGGTAGCAGTACTGCTGGATGGGAGACAAATCAGGGAGGCAGATGTAATACGCGTGCTTGGCATGTGGATACAAGAAAATTCGGGAACGTCACACACACTACAAAGGCTACGGGGAACCACGGCGAATGTGGCCCGGATGATCAGGCGAATAGCAAATAGCGAAATGGGACTAGAGGAGAAAGAAACCATTGCACTCGTTCATGCATTTGTGATCCGCCGAGTTACATACGCGCTGCCGTACCAGACAATTACAAACCAGGAGACAAAGCAAATAAACACAATAATAAGGAAAGCATTCAAAGCAGCATTGGGGATTCCGGAAAATGCCAAAACCGAGAGGGTAGAGAAATTGGGCATTTACAATACCTTTGAGGAGTATGCGAACGCGGTGCTTTTATCTCAAAAGGAAAGGCTCAATTCAAGCTATCATGGGAGAAGAATTCTGGAAAAGATGGGATATACATTGCGACCGCTATATTGTGACGAGGAAACGGTGCTAATAGATGCAAAAAAACGCACACATTTAACTGTGGCGCCTATTCCCAGAAATATGCATCCGACGTATCACGCAGGAAGGAGGAAAGCGAGAGCAGACTCCTTACGCAAAGCATTTCAGAATAGCTCAGAAGCCGTCTTTACAGACGTAAGTAAAGCGAGCAGAGGGTCACATGTAGTGGCAATTGTAGCACAAAATCACACCACAATGGCGTCGGTTAAAACTTGTTTCACACGAGTGGCAGAGGCGGCAGCAATAGCCATAGCCATATCCAACGCAGAAATCAGGGGAGAATCAGTGGTTGTGCTCTCCGATTCACAGGCGGCATGCCGAATGTTTCTCCGAGGAACGCTACCTAAAATAGCGTATAAATTTTTAAATAAACCCATAACAGAAGACCATCACATTATATGGTGTCCTGCTCACGAAGGTTTGGAGGGGAACGTCATGGCAGACCGTATAGCTCGAGGCATCACCAACCGAGCGACGGCAGGCCACGACGTTGAACCTCTTTCCAATTCGCGTGACATCCTCCTCCAACAAAGGAAGCAACGAAAGGAATATGCGCTTCCACATAAGGACTTGGATAGCCAGCAAAACAGGGATTGGAGACGCATACAAACCAATAGCTTTCCCAATTTGTACCATCTAAGTAGAATATATCCCGCAAGATATAAAGACACCTGTCCGTGGTGTTCACAAGTACCAACACTCAGCCACATAACATGGGAGTGCACCCAGAGGCCCACACACATCGACAGCCCACACATCACGAAGCAACCACACATGTTTCACAGGCAGTGGGAGGCATGGCTTGCGGACGAGGACAAGCAGAGCCAAATAGCTTTGCTTGACCAGGTCCAGCGAGCCGCTCGTGCCAGCGGAGCCCTGGACTGAGGGCCCGACCAAACTGTCTGCATTTCAATTTTTTTTCTAAATAAAGTTTCTTCCTCCCCCTCCTTTCAGTTGAACAGAAATGGGTTTGCTGTGGTGTTTGCAGCCCACAAGTTCCACAAGTATATTAGGGAAAAAAGGTGTCTTTCGTCACTGACCATCAACCACCGGTGGGCATACGGTGTTTACAAAAGCCAATGACTCAAGTCCTTTCTCTACGGATGACCAGATGGTGCATCATGTTATCGGCGTAGGACTAAAACTAAATCTAGAGGCATGGCAAGAACCGTCAAAACGCGGATGCGTGCAGTCGATTGCCATCACAAGAACATCTCGCTGAACCTTGGCCTCCAGGCGACGTTCTACTGTTCGTAGCTTCATCTAGACATTTGTTGACTGCTACCGAGATACCACACTTGACACAACGAGACAGCATCCTGCAGATGTACAAGGCAGTGCAGGTTGGCACAGTGGAGAAACTCAATAGAGAAGAGTTGAAGTTTTAACTACCACAAGTGACTGCACCAACATTGCATCGCGAGTGCATCATACTTGGATCACAAGTGATCATACCGAGTTCAGCACGATCACATGTTCAGGCACTTCTAAATGCTGATCACAGAAGTGTAGTAACCATGCTGAAGTGCGCAAGAAGTTAGGTATGGTGGGGCAGAATTTACCAGGAGGTCATGAAATTTGTGCGACAGTGCCGTGAATGCCATTAAACGCAGAAGAGTCCACCTGAAGCTCCTATTCATACCTGGGACCATATGAATAGGGTCTCAGGTAACCCGGTGAAACCATGAAACCCGGTGCATGTTCACCGCGAGGGCTCACTACTCCGCAGCAGTCAGCGACGTGCTCCGAAGCATCTTCGCAGAGTTCGGCATCTCTCGAAAGCTCATCTCCAACGACGGAAAAACATTCATTTTCAAAAAGATGAAGCAGTTATATGCGTCCAACGGCATACAGGCTGCAACCTAATCAGCGTACCACCCTGCCAAAAAGGGCCAGACAGGACGCTATTTGGTGGAGCAAAAAAGAGCACTGCTGAGAGATGCAGACAAGTCTATACAGTGCCAACTTGCAAGATTTCTGTATCGGCAACACATGACAATACGCACTTCCACGGAAATAATACGTGCGAGAGCAATGTTAGGACGAGAACTGCTCTGCCCTCTCGATTTTCTCAAGCGGGAGGCAGGTAAACAAACTCCTGAGAGTCAGGATACACTGACAAAACCACGCCGTTTCGTTATAGAATACAGAGTGATTATTCAGCAGTTTTCGAAAAAGCCAGATTGCATTAAAGGCGAAATACTGCTTTGCATCACGCCACGATCTTAGCTTGTAAAAAACTACCAAGCATTTCCCCGAGGGTGAACATGGTTAAGTGCGAATACACAGGGTGATTCTATGAGGGGTATTTATTAATTCGCACTATTATATTTATTAATCACACTACGGTGCCTTTATGGTGTAATGGTTCCTGGGAATCGCAATTTGATCACACGAGGGAGTTTACGTTAACTCACTGGCGAATGCCAACGGATTTCAACTTTACTCCCCCTCACGACCCGCTCTTGACGGGAGACTGAGAGAGAAGGAGGGTGCGCGAGAGAGAGGGGTGCGCGCGCAGCTGCAGCGAGCGAGGAGAGCGGAGGAGCGATCGAAGGGGGAGGGGGTATAAGGCGCGTTACTGACACCGATATCAGCGTCGCGTCCGTGGCTTATTCGGTAGAGCGTCGCGCTGCGGCCCGCCAAGTCCTCTTTCTTTTAAAGATAGAGAGAAGACTGCGGACGCCGCCGACGGCGGTGGATGGTTTGGGGTTGAAGAAAAGCAGCTCTTCGTGCTATGTCAGTCCTTTATAAGTTGTTTTAAATGCGAAATATTTCTAAGCGAACTTCGGCGAACTTGAGCGTATCTATCTATCTATCTATCTATCTATCTATCTATCTATCTATCTATCTATCTATCTATCTATCTATCTATCTATCTATCTATCTATCTATCTATCTATCTATCTATCTATCTGTCTATCTATCTATCTATCTATCTATCTATCTATCTAGTTGCCTACCACTTTTAGCTCTCCTGGCCGTTGCAATAATCGTATCAATACCAAAATTGGTATGGCATAACATGACTCTATGAAAAATATATTTGACTAGTCATAACATGGGAATCATTATATATCTGTCATGAATGTCCTGGTTTACATTTCATGGTCCAGCAGCTCTCGTGGTGGTTTCGTTCACATGGCATGTTGCAAAACTGTTATGGTATGGCATGATTGCATGGCGAACACAAGTGACAGACCCTAACATGAAGGTTATGACAAGCGTGTTATGTAACAACATGTATATATACCCCGCTCATGATGCGCTCGTGGCTGTTTCGCTAGCGTCACATATACCAAATTTGGTATTACAGTGCGTGAATAGATGACGAAGGTATGTGACTGGTGCAAACATTATAATCTTGAGATGCGTGTCATTAAACAACATGACTACATGCCACGCGCATAATGCGCTGGCGGCCATTTCGATAGCTTCACTTATACCAAATTTGGTAATATGAGACGTGAATGAATGAAGAAGGCATGATACTGGCTCAAACATGATAAACATGAGATGCATGTCATGTAACAACATGACTACATGCTATGCTCATGATGCGCTCGCGGCCATTTCGCTAGCTTCACATGTACCAAACTCGGTATTACGCGACGCGAACGGGCGACATAAGTAAAGGACACATCCAAACATGATAATCACGACATGCGCGTCATGTAAAAACATGACTGCATGCCACACTCATGATGCGCTCGCGGCCGCTTCGCTAGCTTCCCATATCCCAAATTTGATATTACGCGACATCAATGAATGACGAAGGTATGTAACCACTTCAGGCATAATTCCTCATCGTAGTCGGCCACTGCATGAACAATTGGCACAAAAATCCTCGCAATAGTTTAACGGATACCACCCTCTCAGAAGAATCACGAAAAATAGCACAGCGAATGCTGACCTGCTACCCTAAAATTTTCATTATTAATACCGTAATGGGCATCAAGCAAATGTGCTTGCAGCAATTACCCATTGAGTGTTTAGAAAAAGGCTCTGAAAGGCCGCTCTTCTAGCTTTCGCTGTCACTTTTCTAGCTGCGCCTTCTACGCAGGTCTAGCGTTTTTTTGTTTTTTTTTTGTTAGGAGTCTACACAGTTATGATAATGGAGACTGCTTGTTCGTTTCGCGTAAATTTTGCATTTTGTTTTTCCCGCACGTTGTGATGACTGCCTCCGTCAGTAGTGGGCTGATAAATTTGCATATAGGTAGTGGTCGGTGCTGTCTTACGAAATGATTGAAGTCTCTCATTGGTATTGGGGCAGCGTCTATAGACGACTGCTTTTTCCAGTAGTGGGTTGATGAGTTTTCATATGGGGAGTTGTTGGTGAGGTCATAGGACATCTTTGAAGTCTTCTTTTTGTAGTGGGTGCAGCACCCTATGCCTGCACTTGCAGGCGATTGTTTGTCAGTCCTTGTGCTCGTCGGTCAGTGCCGGGGCTGCAGAAGATAGGAACAAGATGGGTAGGCTTGACGAATACTAGTGTGCTAATTAATTGGATAAACATGTGTGCTCTGTCGTCACACATGCAAACACTAACACATCTAGCTGGAATGGTCTGAAAATTGACTTTCACAATGCTGGTGTCGTGAATAGTGTTGGTTATCTCTGCAAAATCACGTGTTTTCATTGAGAGATATAAACGACAGGAATACGAGGGAACCTCCATTGGTCAGTAGCATTCGGCCAAGCACAGCAACTACGAGGTTGGGTCTATGGCGATACTGCTGAGCCACACTGCAGGGCTGATTTACAGCTCTTTACATTGAGAAAATGATAACTTTACCTGTGACAAATTTTGCTTTATTTTAGAACAAACATAGCGCTATATTAAATGACAGGACTACTTATGGCTACATTTAGCTTGAGTTCTGGCTCATTTATAAGACTACCAAATGGCAAGCTTGCTTAGCTGTTATGTATTGGCTAATAATCCAATGGCTCACACTCTTAAAAACGGAATGATGTTGTCTCCATTTAGGGAGGAACAGCGATGTCCTCAATGTTCGTCTTTAAATAGAGAAACGTTGCTCCTTCATCCACGGAGAAACATGTTCCTCCTTATGAAAATCAACATGGCTGACCTCAGGTTAGCGAAGCGAGTAGGCTTAGCAAATGCATTGATTCTCGACTAATAAGGAGTACACGGCACTCGAAGTTACAAACAACGGTCCTGCTGAGCTTGATATCGAACAAAATGATTATAAAAACAAGCAGACGAACCTGTAATGATGAAAACATCGCGAAAGAGAATGATGGGGCAAGTAGGTTTTGTTCGGCCAGTGAGGCAACGTTCACTCTGAAAGACACAGATACTGCAGAGTCCTCACCCGAAGAGTGCATGCGAGGCTTGCTCTATTTATTTCTCGCATATTCAGATAGTGTACCGACGTTATCCATGGGTTTACGGGGCCGCAGGTCACGAGATGCGCTTCCAAACCATAGTTTCGATCACAGCGATACTATTCCGACTCAGTAGTGCAGCTTTGATAGATGTTCAACGTTATATAAGTAGCTGGAGGTGTGAGTGCGTCATAGTCGTAAAGTAGGTGGTAGCTGGCGCCATGTGGAGGGACTGAACGATACTAAAAAAAGGTTGCTTGCGGCGACGTACTTTGTAATACTCACGATTACGGCTCCCTTGCGGGTAATTTACGACTCAACCCATTCAGGATTCCTCACTGACACGACACTCTAAAAAAAATATTGAGTAAAAAGTCTCCGCCGTGGTGGTCTAGTGGCTAAGGTACTCGTCTGCTGACCCGCAGGTCGCGGGCTCGAATCCCAGCTGCGGCGGTTGCATTTCCGATGGAGGCGGAAATGTTGTAGGCCCGTGTGCTCAGATCTGGGTGCACGTTAAAGAACCCCTGATGGTCAAAATTTCCAGAGTCCTCCACTACGGCGTCTGTCATAATTATATGGTGGTTTTAGGACGTTAAACCCCCATATCAATCAATCAATCAATCGAGTAAAAAGGGTTTCTTTTTGTCCCACAACAATAGTCATCAGGCTTGCGTGCGCTTCCTTTCCTGAAAACTCGGCGCTGGCCAATTTCCTAACGAGAATGCAATGTAACCCTGATAATGGGCATGTCGATCGTGACCGGAATGTACCTGGCGCGGGGCGATAGCGCAAGAATGGAACGCAATATAGATGACGATTGTTGTTGTCGGACAAAAAGACACCCTTTTGCTCGCTCTTTTTTCAGAGTGCTGACGCCTAGTATATGCTGATGCAATTTATAGAGCTACAGATACACACAAGAACACATAGTACGCATATAGGGTGAACTCAATGAATAAGAGCACAATGAATCATTATCAACAGCGACACACACTTGAACGTGTTTACTCACACCCTACTACGACAACGCACAAGCTTATATAGCAATGAATTTCGACTGACCTTAGTGGCACAGGTTACAAGTAGGTTTTTGTACACTTTTTTTACGTTTTCTGGCAATACCTCAACATGCGCCCACGTAAATATAATGTATCTGATGCTTAGACACACGGAACTTTATGAAGGGTTGCACAATAATGAACGTAATAACTACTAGAGCTTATCTCGTTTTTGCGAAAACGATTACCCCAAGCCATGCATGGAATGCCCGCGGCATTATGAACGCTGCGCCATCTCTCGACCACTGCCACAGTTATTTTGTTTCTTGATGTCTCCGAGAACGCAAACGCTTGCCGCGATTTGTCATTTCGGAGGTCACGTCTTTTTTTATTCTTCCACTTGTTGCTCAGAGAGGGCACAGAATGCAGACCAGACTTAAGTCTTCGTCGTGGTAGGTGTTCTGTGAACGCGTCAACCTTGTTTAGTTGTTTCGTGTTAACGTTTGCTTATTTTTTTTACGTGCTTACCACAACAGTGACCGTTAGCCATGGATACAGTACAAGGCTAGCCCTTCAATGACAATGTTTTTGATGCGGTGTTGACCGTCCCAGCATTGTATACGAACGTTACAAAGCGGGTCTTGCGAAAGAAATAAGCGATGACCTCGCATCCGACGGTATTTTTTCGTGAGCGATGGTAGCTGCTGTTGGTGTCGCGGCAGCTCTATTACTTCAGTGAAGGAACTAGCGCTGCAGTGCGTAAATTTAATATAGTGCTATAGCATGCTGTGCCTAGATACTTTTCTGCTTCAGGTGCCTCTAGCAATTTGCCTCGCGTGTCAACTTGCAGTCATAGTGCGTGCCACAATTTTGTTAGCGCTGTGGCTGTGATGATTACTGTTACTCTGGATTTGGAATACTCTTTTCACAAAGGTGAGTGAGCGTAAGTACTTACCTGCTGTGCACAGCTGTTACTAGAAGTGCATTTTGTGTTGAGTTTCCCACGACAAAGGATAATCATAGATGAGAAAGGCATACTGCACGTGTGCATAATTCCGTCTTACATCTCAGTGCTGGCATGGGCAGTTCAAAGCACATTTGGTTGAGAATTTGGTTTACCTGACAGAATTCGTTGGTTTACTTTTCACAAAAGTGTTGTTATGATGATGTTTAAAACGTGTATGATGCTTGCAACCCATTCTGGTAAATAAACACTCGGTGAAACTTCGCAGCCTGTTTCCCTTTGTGCTTTCACCTGCCGGGGCAGCAAAGCCTTATTGGGTGTCATGTGACTATTCGCAATGCACGCAGACGGTTGCGCCACGTAGCGGCTGGCGAGAGCAAAATCTCAGAGATGATCAGTTGAGGAGTAGAGCCAAGCGGGGTTTTCGTTTTTAACCAACTTTCATGCACGCGATGGCAAAAAAATCTAAAAGCAACAGGATGCGTTGCACGAACAGAGTGGTGAACGAACAGAGTGGTGCACGAACAGAGTGGTGAAGGATGACATAAGCCTGCATTCGTTTCCGCTGGACGTGCGACTCAAGAAGGAGTGGGTGGTGAAGCCCCGTAAATGCAAGCCTGTGACGCCGCCAATGAAAGTTTGCAGCGCACATTTTGTCACCGAAGACTTCTTCTGGAGCAGCATCGGTAAGCCAAATGCTAATTGTTGACATTTTTCACGAAAGCATAGGGATTACGCTCTAACGATATTGTTGAAATGAACGGCGCTGTCGATGAGGGACGATGGATGTAAACACCGCAACACTTGATTGTTGCTTTTGGAGAGTTAGGAAGCTATCGCCTGGGCGTCTGTCGCCCGCATAAAATGAAGGGAGCGTTAATTTTGGCATTCTGTCGGTCTTTTTAACAGACCGTAATGCACGACTGCACTTTGAAGTGTCTTTCCTCGCGGGCTCTTTCATTGCGATCAGGGCCAATCCGGATCGGATTTCATCATCAACACTGACCGCTGTTACACGGCAAAAACCTGTCCGGATCATGTTTGGTGCACACATCAATGAAACCGCGATCATGTCAATCCCAATCACACTTATTCGCAAGTGGCATTGTAGGGGCGATTGATCTGGACCGAGCCCGATGCAAATCGGCCCTGATCGCGAGAAAAATTTCCTTGTGACACAGGCTTTGCTTTTTAGCGCGATAGCTTTGCGACTGGTTTCAAGTCTCATTAGTGTGCATTAGCAATCTGCCTTAACCAACATAACATTTAATTTTAGGGGCGAAGCTCCTTATGGCGTGGCTTGTGCATCCCTCGTAGTACGTAACCACCAGTGGCACATACCCGAAATAGGTATAACATTTGACCTCCAAGGGGGTGCCGGGGAAAGATTTCTTCTGTGCGTTGTTTAAAAATAAAAAATAGTGCTCAATGTACATGTCAATGATTGCTAATGGGGAATGAGAGACAGGAGCATTCGGCTTTTAGTACACGCACGCTGCAATCCCCATTAGCAGCCATTGGCATGTACATTGAGCACTATCAGACAAAAAAGGGTTGCTACATTATACTCGCTGGGTGTAACCTCCTTAGTTTTAGAAAGGTTAAGCGAGCGGTGAGCCGCAGGGCCATGAATACAAGGAACTAGTATATACCATGAATGAATTTGAGGTGGTTAAAGGGGGGAAGCAGATACGAAGCGCAAACCGTAAGAAATTAAAAGTTGAATCCTTCTGTCTCTCATTTCACATTAGCAGCCACTGGCATGTACATTGAGCACTATCTGACAGAAAAAGGTTGCTACGTTATACTCGCTGGGCGTAACCTCCTTGGTTTTAGAAAGGTTTAGCGAGCATTGGGCCGCAGTGCCATGAATACAGTGAACTAGTATATACCATGAACTCAAGGTGGTTGAAGGTGGGAAGTAGACCCGAAGTGCAAGCCATAAGAAAGTGTGCGTGTGCCACCTCTCGTTTAGTCCTTGGAATGTCCACTGAATTGCGGTGCTTCTATATGGGAAATATATGATAAAAAGATGCGAGATGGTGGGACTTCGAGTGTTGAATAGATGAACGAACGGACACACAGACAGATGCATGGATGGACGCATGAAAGGACGCAGGGACGGATGCATGAATGAACGCAGGGACGGGCGCACGAACAGACGCATGGACGGTCACACAGACAGACGCATGAACGGACGAATGCTTCGCCCCACTCTTCATCATTCACTCTTTCGATATGCTGCCATTTTTCTTTAATTCCACCAATGGCCAATGCATAGTTATGAATGCAGAATCACGTAAAATGCTTGGCTACCATGCATGCATTGAATGCTCGTTTAACAGTAAGGTATTCGAAATATGCTTTTCTGTAATGCACTAAATTAGATTGTTGTTGTGGCACATGAAATTGCAAGATTTCATTTCAACCCTCGTTTTATGAAGATCCCAGATTGTGGACGCCAAATCGAAGACGACGGAAGAAGACTGCTGTGCCTTCGCGGAGCTTGCCCATAGGAACACATGAAAAAGAAGACCTGGCAAGAATTCAGGAAGCAGCAGCGCGAGATGCCCGTGCCTCTTCTAGACATGAGCATGGTATGTTTGTTATTATTAACATTCATTATGACACGCCACACAGGGCATACAACAAAGAAACCTTGGAAGGCTGTGGAATTGACCATAAGTGGGTCGCACTGTGGTATACTGTTTATTAGTCAGTATTTGGTCTGCTAGATTACAAAAGATAGTAAGCCCGTAGATTGTCATATTTGAAAGGTTTTTTCAGTGCGCGAACACAGCTAAAAAGGGACAGGACAGGGTCCACGAGACTGAAGAGTTCACGACGCTTCTTTTGTTTAGCTGCTGTGCGATCGTTCCCGAGGGTTGCAGGGCTTGACGGCAGGGCTTGACGTCACAGGCGAGCCTGCCGAAGCCATTCCGAGCATAGAATCTTGGATACTCTTAGACCATTGCCAACAGAGGAAGTGGGGTCACAAAACAATGCCTTGATTCGGGAAGTATCTTTAGCCGAATGCAATACGACAGAGAGCATGCGCAGCAAACCACCACACTGATTAAACTGACAAGAACGGCTCATAGAAGAGGAGATATAGATGCCCGATGTACTAGAAATGTAACTAAAATGTAAGATAGTCAGTTGTAAGAAAATAGTCAGTTGTGTAATGTCAAACCAATTCCGTTCTGTTCTGCAAGTGCTGCAAGCTATATAAGCACTACTGGCTGTCAGCGATCTCTACACTATCCATAGGCAAAGGTTTCATCTCTCCTAGATTTCTTAAGATTCTAATTTCTTCTGCAACTACCACGATGTTCCAGACACCGCAAAACAATGCTACCCGACATTAAGGCTACCACTGAATTGTGCGTCATGGAACTGCTAAGAATTCACACAACGAAACTCATGAAAAGTGTCATAAGTGCATGACACCAATATTAGCAATTGGTTGAAACATGCACTCACCACTTCGAGAAACAAATGCACAAAGAAGACACACACAGAGCGCGTTTTTGTGTTTTTGTTTTTCCTTATGTAGAATTCACACTACCTTTGTGTCTCTGTGTGTCTTTTGTGCTGAGTCTGCGCCTTGCAATCATATTAGAAAGAAACTTGAAAGTGCCTAAGTCTTTAAAAAAATGCGACGGCTGGCTGCAAAAATGCATGGTTGACGAACAGTAAACGAGCCAGACTGATTGGCAGCCAAATCTTATCGCTCTGACTATTTGACATGAAAGAGCTGCTGTGCAGTTTCAAGTGCATGTTGTAAAAAGTCTGCAGCAAAAAAACAAACCAATAAGGCATAGTATGTGGCTTGTGACATTGTCCAAACGGCATTTTCTCGTGCTCCAGCTCAAGCAGTGAAGAATTGACAGGACAGGAAGTGAGAGCTTTCAGTTACACTCCTTTACTCTCCAAAAATTATCTTCTTTTCAGTGATTTCAGGTGGTCACAAGATGTATTAATGCCAGACGTATGTCGGCAAAACATGTGGATCTCACTCACGCTCGGCAAATACATTTCGCCCTTAGGGCTCTTTCGGCCTCAGGCTTACAAAACATTTTCTCAATCGAACTCAAATTGACTCAAATTGACTAAATTACTTAACCCGACTCACTCGTACACAGACTCACCACTTCGAGTTTGAGCGAGTTCACTTGTGAGTTTGCCAACCTTTGATGCCGGATAATATCTTGAAATTCAGGACATAACAGGGCTAATTGAAAGCATTCCTCGCATGGCTAGACTGTATCACTGTAAACAAGAATAAAAATGTGCTGCTCAGTAGAGCTGCTTGCACTCATCTGGGGCTAGAAAATGTAAACCAATCTACAACTATTCAAAGTATACCCATGTCGTGCTATGGCGAAGATGAAGCAGTTTTCAATCACTCTTTAATATAAACTGCCTCAGGCTTGCATGTTCAACCTATCGTAAGTACACTCTGAGCTGTCTCTGTGCCTGCATACTCTTTTATAATGCAGAGTGTTTACGAATTCTTTCATTTTACTTTTGTGCAGGATCAGCTTCTCAAGGAACATGTTGGGAGCCTGCTCAACCTGTGCGTGTGTCACCTTGTGAAGAGAACCCCGATGAAGCCCTTTGTGATGTAAAGGCTCTATCATATGCTGTATTATGTAGTGCTATTGTAGTTATATGCATCCAGGGTGAACTCCTGGAAACTAAAATGAGGATTTATACTAACCAGAGAGAACAACTTTATGTCAATATCTTGAAGCACGTATCCCTCAAAGCATTGTTACGCCCTCTGGCAACTTTTTTACCACCATAAGCCATACACAGATCTAACCTTCAATATTTGCACGATTAATAGCTGGCAGGACGACAGCGGAGAATGAAGTGAGCAGCACGAGCTAGTACAAAAGATATGCACAGGGTAAAATTACAAAACGGCTCAAGGAATGCATATCAACTTATGCACAATCATCGAATATAAAGCGAACACTTCTACTGATTTTTAGAGACGCTCCAGGAAAAAAATATGCCACATTTCACCTATTGCAATCATTGATTGATTGATTTATGGGGTTTAACGTCCCAAAACCACCATTTGATTATGAGAGACGCCGTAGTGGTGGACTCCGGAAATTTCGACCACCTGGGGTTCTTTAACGTGCACCCAAATCTGAGTACACGGGCCTACAACATTTCCGCCTCCATCGGAAATGCAGCCGCCGCAGCCGGGAATCGAACACGCGACCTGCGGGTCAGCAGCGGAGTACCTTAGCCACTAGACCACCACGACGGGGCCCTATTGCAATCATTCAGACTCTTGTTCAAAAATAGGGTTGTTGCAGCATGTACCTTAAATTTTCTCATTTTGCTCCGTAGTCGAAAATCTCAACATGCCACTTTATCACAGAAACAATGAGTCAAGCAACTGACAAGATAAACAGGGAGTGAAAGGCCAGAACACTGATACAGTCGAACCCATTTATAAGAGACACATAATGTAAGAAACAATTGGATACAAAAGACTCTTGTATGCGTATATTCAAAAAGGGGTTCATAAGAAAATGCTTACGTGGTGCCCTGCTCATAAGAGACATCTCATGCACATGACAAGAATGGCTCCCCGGTGTATGCCTCTTATAAAAGGGTTCAACCGTATGCACAAATTGATATAAACAGTATAAGATCATGGCATCACACTATGGCACGCATCATCAGTCGTTAGGCAACTGTGTATACATGTGATGCTATGAAGCATTTAAAAACAATTACAAAGCCAAACGAGCTATGTAATTGCTTTTTATAGCAATTAAGCCAAAACAACTTAAATTGTTTTGACGTCATTTCTTCCAAGAATCAGAAGATTCTCAGCATTCTTGCATTGGCTTGAATCTGTCTTTATGGGAAATTTTTCTTGCGTGCAGGTACAAGAGCAAGGCCAGGAAACCGCATCACATCCATGTGCTAGTGGTGCAACTGCTACAGCTGTATCAACAGTGGAGGTTGCAGAAGCCCTTCTTCAGCTTTCGCAGTGCATGAAGGATGTACCAGACGTCATGTGCACACAAGACAAAGGCATCGAGGTTGATGTAAACTCTATTATAGCGAAGCAGTTCAGGCTTGTAGATATGCTGACATCAGATAATACTGTGCTTGCTTTTACTAGTGTGTCATCAATGACTTTGCTTGTAACCATTAGTAATGAAGGGAGCAGGATTGAAGACGCAGTAGCTAAAATGTCTACTCTTGAACGAGTCATTCTCGTTCTTGTGCGATTGAAAACTTGCTTACCCTTTGTGTGTATGGCACCACTATTTTCTGTGAGCCACACAACAATCTCTCGCCACTTCTACAGCACACTGTGTAACCTTGCAGCGGCACTGAAATGTGCAATTACATGGCCAAACAAACAAGAAATTGCAAGCAATCTGCCTCAATGCTTTAAAAAATATAAATAGGTACGTGTTGTGCTAGACTGCACAGTTGCAGTAGAAAAATCGCACTGTGCTTCTTGTAGAATTTTAGCATACTCTCATTACAAAGGTACACACACAGCAAAGCCCCTTGTTGGCGTCTCACCTGCTGGTCTAATTACTTTTGTGAGCAGTGGTTTCGGAGGCCGAGCGTCGGACAGGACTTCCGTAGAGAAAGCGGGAGTTCTAGAAAAACTCGACAGTTTTGAAGATGATGTCATGGTTGACAAAGGTTTCAACTTGGGCTCACTATGCAAACACCTTGGGCTGTGCAGCCTTTGTTTCTTCGTGGACAGCGGCAGTTCACGGCGAAAAACTCAGAAACGGCTCTAAAAATAGCCAGGGCACGTGTGCACGTCGAGCGTGCAATCTAGAGGATGAAAGTTTTTAAAGTTCTGAAGGAACCTGTACCTTGGGAAGTCATCGGCGCCCTTGATGATATATTTATTGTGATTGGTGGAATTGTAAATCTCTCCTTCCCTATTCTCTCTGAGGAAAGGTTCGAGTGATATTATGGAACTTGTGTTCGCAATGAAATGTAGTAGAACTTATTATGCAGGTAGTGAAAAACTGAGGTCAATGAGGAAGCTAAAGCAGCTGAGCACCACAACATGAGGGATAACACACCATTGTGCTATGTAAAGACTATTGAGTTAATGGACCGACACACGGGTCCCTTGGGCAATCACCTAAGAAGACTTGAAAACAAAGGCCATCTTCTTTTTCTTCTATGTCGATGCACAGTTGTACCCCCCCTCCTCCCACCCAGGACACGTGTGTTTGTGAAGAGTTATTTTAACTGCATTTCTGAGCTGAGGAAGTTATTTTCGATGTACTCCTAAGCATATGCAAAGCAGTGTGGTAGAACACCTGCTAGCCACACAAATGACCTGAGCTCAATCCTCACTCGGACCCGGAAATTCATTACTTATTTTATTCGCATATATCTCAATTTTTCAATCAGGGACAAGATGATTGTTCACTCATAACCTACGATCCCGACGCCGGAATGTCTGTGAAACGAGCTCTTCTATGCTACCTCATTATTATTCGCAAACCCATTGATGCTTCCGACTGCTCACACCATGGTCGTGTATAGAGCACATGACGAGTGACATTACACATATATTAAGGGCAGAGGGTAGGCCCATATCTTCCATGTATTCTAAGGCTTCAGTAGCATGCATATTTTCTTTACTGCATGTAAAGTGTTTGGGTTTGTTTCATTTTGTGCATTGGCATGTTCTTGCAGTGAAACTAAAGATAATAATCTATCCACTGTTGATATTTTTCACATTTGTTTAGCGAAGCTTGTACATTTCGTGTTTACCTCATTATAGTTCGGTAGCTTCGTATTGATGTTTGGTTTATTTGAGGAAGAATTGATCTTCTGTCTTAAATTGGAAGTATTTCTTAGCGAACTGCAGGCTATCTGTCTCGCCGCCTAAGCCTGGATGCTATGCCTCATGATCGCCTTCTTGACTGGGGGTAGACCAAAAATAGTATGGAAGGATAAGAGGGTTTCGAGAATATATGTGGCTGATCATGATATGAATAACGGGACAATCATGTCACGTACATCGTCTAAACCTTTCTTCAAGACCCGTGTTGTCCATACCTGTTATCATGGGTCACGGTAGACAGATAATGCGAGAAAGGTGATTGACAGTTTTTGTCTACCTAGGAATGGCGAGAACAAACATTGGTGATTCTTTGAGGCATTCAAACATTTTACCATTGTACCACACCAGGTCTCGAAACAATTTTAGAAAAAGGCCCTGTGTAGCCATATTGCCAGTGCAGTGTCAATTGTGATGCTTGCTACCAAATTATATAAACCTAAATGTTACCCGTGTACTCAAAGATGCAGGCTTCATGTCGAGTTAACATCATTTGGAGTTAGGCGCCATCCTCCAAAGTTGGTTTAGGTTGCACTAGCCAGGACTACTGTCCTCGCAAGCATAAGGGATACATATCAGTTAACCACTTTTTATGTTGGTAATATCCACATTGCTGTTGGAATTGTTACGGAACTCTTAACAACTGGTTATATAAAACACATGTGACTGTGTGTGCGTACAACATTTGTGCATATTTTTAGCATCATTTTGACTTGATTGCTTTCAATATGGTGCATTCTGCCAAGCTGATGCAGCGCCAATGCGCTCTCGTGTGCTGTCGCAATCAGTCGCTGACGTATTTCCTCTTGTTTTTCGGTGCCCAGAATTGGCAGCGGTTTGGATTCTTCATGACACAGTTTTTTTAGTTTACAGGCCTCATATAGTGCATTTGTCTTTGACTTGCCCTAGGCTTGTGTAACATCAGTAGACGTCAGCAGGTCCAAGTTCTGGATGCCAGTCCTATTAATAATATGAAAGGAACCACAAATAACACTCAAGATAGCTTCTGCTGCATTGTAGTGCTGCGAAATAGATTACTTGGGAAGCACGTGTCGAGCATGTTTTGCAAAGTCGCACGTAAAGGTTTGCTGGTTAGTAACCTGTGATGTTGGCTCACTTTCTGAGACATGCCTGTTACACAGTTATCTTGAACATTTTGTTGTGCACGTCAATGTTCCCGGTTTTGAGAATTCATTTTGCTCTGTATGAATCAGTCTTTAGCAGTGATTCTGGCATGAACCAAACAGCATGAAGAGACCATAGTGAACCATAAAATTACTTTTTCACTCATTTGTAACTTTAGCTACTTATACAAAATATTTGTGTGCAGTAAGTCTTGAGCTACTTGATTGAGGGGAGGCAAATTGAAAAAAAAAATGCTGCGAAAGGTTTTCAACATATATTTTTGGTGGTGCAGCTTCTGGTACTACCATCAGAGTTTACGAACAATTTCTGTTGAGACAGTAGCCTCATTGAATCATGCTAGAGGCACCAGAAGCATCAGTGCTATGAATGCTGGCTGCTGCAGCATTAAAAGCCATTAGCCGAAAGTGGCGAAGGGAAAATTAGAACCACCTCTAATGTTTGTTTGTTTCTGAGTTTTGGACACCATGGATTCGAATAGTGTGTATGCTATGCCTGAGAGTGTGAGAAGGCCAGTTGCTGTAAGAGGCAATACTTGTGATAGCGACAAATCAGTATGATCATTTGATAGTGAGTGCAAATTTTTGCATGCCTTTTTGTAACCTGTTTGATTATGACCATGTGACTACGTGCACTTGCAAATGTCTGCATCATGAATATATATTGTATGGTGATGATAAATAAAAGCTGAAAGTTGGTGCCTGTTCATGTTCATTCTTTCCAAGTCCCTGCCGAGTTTCTAAGCACATGCCAGTTTTACCTTCAAGTGTGAACCAAAGCGCCCAGCTACAAGTTTCATCACTGTAGAAAACATTGATGGAAGTTTAGATCGCGTTGTTTTGCTATCTGTATGCTTGGCTGGTGTTTTATACAATTGAATAAAATGAGAAAACTGCTCCTTGGCTGTTCACATGTAGCAACATTGCAATCATATGTTTGCAACGCTCAGAGTTTCCGGCCTTGCAGGAGCAGTGGCCCTGCAGAAGAAAGTAGGTTATGCACATAAGCCACCTTTGAGAACATGGTAACACTTCTTCCAAATAAAGATTGCACTACTGCGTTAGTCACCTAAACTCAGAAAGGAAAGCTGCTTACAGATGGCGGATGGGCTGTCAAACTTGGTCCACTATATCCTCACATGCACCATAACCACCCAAAGTTTACCTAAAAATGCTTTAATTGGGTCAGGTATAAAAGCATAAAATCTGAAAACTGATTTTAGGTATTCCTACTACTGCGGTTTTGTTCACAACAAAAAGTTTGGTTGCTTTGGGTAACGTTTCATTATTTAGGAGCGCCATAATTATAGTGCGCTAAAATTCAGTTAAGAACACTGCTTGATCACTTGCATCATACACGCAGTTTATCGCCGCTGTGCATGGATTTGAGTGTTTGATAGTTTGACAAAAATACAATAAAATTTTGAAGTACAGAAGTGCAGCTCACAATGCAGGAAAAATGGCAAGGTACAGCGTGTTTCATACTCAACGGAATACCAGGAGCGCATTACAATAGGTTTTCACCGTAACGTACATCGATTAATACTTGGGTTTCGGCTATTCGTGGCGATTTTTCTAGCCCACATAGGTTGTACGATAGTGCTTTCAACCCCCCCTCCCCCCCAAACCATCTTGCTTTGTTTTCGTTGCTGAGGCAGGCGAAACAGAATAAGCAAATTTCATGGGTGGCACGCTGAAGCGCACGTCTTTCTCCTCGCAGGCTCATTGCATAGGAACGTAACAGGGTCCACAGCTCCGCGCCGTCGCTAGCTATCTAATCTCTATCTTATATCGTGCACTAACTACCTTCGATCATAATCCAATTTGCAAACGAGAACAGCGTACTTTCTCTGGCCTACTCCGAAAACGCACACAGCCATATCGTCGTTTTTGTAGGTATTGTGCGGTAACATGAGCGCGTACGCACTTATTGTTCGTGACGGCATGATGTCCAGCACGTACGCATTACTTATTGAACATGCTAGTCTATGATATTTACATAGTGTATGTGACGGTTCGGTGTAGACATATGCACAACCACTGTGAACGCATAAAGCTCGTGTAGTACGTACCTTGATGCGACTGTTCACGTCGAAAACAAGCTCCAGCTCATGAGGCTTCTCTCGAACTTGGGACGTTTGCAGGCAGAGTCCTTGAATGGCAACGGCGTCGATGTTGCATGCTTTGACGCCACAACAAATAACGTGGCCTGTGTTCAAAACCTCTTCTCCCTCGACGAGGCATCGAATCCTTTTTTCATATGCTTCAAGGTGCGCCATAATATTCGCTAGTGATAGCTGCTTCGTAAAACGCAGCGGCATTTTACAGCCCTTAAGAATCAACTCTGACAGAGACTACAAAAGGCCGGCATGCTACGAAACGCTACTTGCAAAGAACAAGTTGATCATCTCTCGGTCCTCCATCTTGAATCGCCATGCGCGCCACCTATAGCTCGTGTGAATTGCGAATGCTGCAGGACGGAGGGTCGACTTCCGGCCACGGCTGCCGTATCCGAATGGAGGTAAACTGCAAAGAACATCCATATGGCAGTAGCGGCACGTATAACTCTATCAATTGTATATGATCGTGCTTTCACGCATGGACTGTAGAGTGGTATCAGGTTTCCTAGAATGTTGCAAAAATTAAGTCTGATGCTTTTTTATGCACCTCATTGAATTCATGAGTGCTGTTGGTGCCGTGCGAAGCTAAAAATGCGTGTGCTTACCAAGTATGTCGACACCGAAAAAATTCATTATTTGTGTACAGTTTAATAATTGATTGATATGTGGGCTTTAACGTCCCAAAACCACCATATTACGAGAGACGCCGTAGTGTAGGGCTCCGGAAATTTCGACCACCTGAGGTTTTTTAACGTGCACCCAAATCTGAGCACACGAGCCTACAACATTTCCGCCTCCATCGGAAATGCAGCCGCCACAGCCGGGATTCGAACGCGCGACCTGCGGGTCAGCAGCCGAGTACCTTAGCCACTAGACCAACGTGGCGGGGCTGTGTACAGTCTAAGTTAATCTATAAAGCAAGACTGCTTGGTGGGAAGCGGAGCTCCTTGTATTCGTGACAAATTCGTAGTATGAAACGACACGAGACACACACGGAAGTGTGCGGAACATCGTACGAGTGCCTGGCGATAAAAAAAGAGAGGCTTTTACTCTACATCAATAAAACAAAAAAAGAAATGTCACTCCCGCATTGCTTGCATCAATCTTAGGTAAAAGCAACCACTCGCGACTGAGCGCGGCCGGCTAGGCTCAGCGTGCGCATGCGCGCGCGCAAGACCCTCGGGATTGAGGAGAAACTTGAACACTGAGGGAGGAACGTTGCTCATTCGGTCCTTGCCGCGAGAGGGCGCGATGGGTAAAGCGCTCGAAAGGGAGGAAGTCACTGTGCCGTATTCTCGCTCTCCCTTTTTTTTAAGAGTGCAATGGCTTGTTTCTGTTCAGACGTTGAAGTTTTTGAGAGCTAAATGGTGATGTTTTTTTGTCTGGTGCATCGTTTTCTGTAGAAAAATTTGTGATGCGCATTCCTTGCAAATATTCAGTGCGGTCTCCATGACTCACTAATTTGTTTGTTGTGTCATTGGAAAAAACGAACGTCGATTTCCTTGCTAACAATGCTTATTTGTTCAAATAGTGCGGCTTGCGATCATTGCGGCAGCCATGAAACGAAAGAGCACGTTGTGTGTCACTGCCCTCGTTACAGCGTGCAACGACAGCTGCTAGCTGCTGCGTTAGCCCGCCTTGACGACAGGTCCTTGTCAGAACAGTAAGGGCTTGAAAATCGACACGATCTGTCTTCGCACAGAAAATCAATGAAGGCTTTATTTAACTTTTTGCATGGTAGTGGCATATTGAATAGGCTAAGCACCCCCGCTCTCTTTTTTCTTTTTCGCGCGTCCATTTCGCTCATCGCTTTCTTTCTCAGTTCTTCCCCATTCCCCTTTTCCTTAGTGGAAGGTAGCAAACCGGATGCCCCAATTTCTTGGTAACCTCCCTGCCTTTCCCTTATTTTTTCTCCCTTCATGTACTAAGCCTAATGATTTCGAAATATCTAAAACAAGCGCCAAGCCTAACTTGCGTCGGGGTAGCATCAGCATTTGGTATATATTTACATATTCACATTATCGAAGGTTATGCTGACGTGGGTAATTGTGCGAGGAGGTATAGCCTGATCAGAATTCTTTCAAATACTTCTTGCTGCACTTTTTCTAACATTTTTCTAGATCAAGCATTTCCTCAGTTGTCGTTGCTATGTTTTTGAGTTCCTGAACACAACATTTTCCCCTGCACCCTTCTTAGGTAAGACATCTGTAAGAAGAAGCCCTTCCTGGTGCGCTTCTACGAGAAAGCACCTATCTTTCCGCTCATGGCTGCCCCAATGTCTTTTCGCAGGTGACGCAAATCCATGTGCTCGCACAAATCTACAGAATTAATCTTTTTATTATTGTCTTTCAACGTCCACGCTGCACAAAGTTTCTATCAATGACAAGAGTAATCGTTTATCTGTACACGGCGAAAAACAGAATTACATAATGCATCGGAGAATGATGCCACACGTGTACAAAAGTACAACTTCAGTGGCAGTGGCCTCTGGAAGCGCTGCTATCTCTTACAATATGGCAAGGTGACCTAAACGCAGAATTGTTCTACGAACACCGTCCAATTGTTGTGACAATAAGGATGAAGGAATCTTCACTAACTTTTTCGCATGGAGCCCTGGAAGATAGAGTTCGTTGAAGTCAGTCCTGACGTGTGCCGGGAATCTCTTGGAATGTTGACATTTGGTACAACATGAACAATATTATTATATTTTTTTTGTTGCTCAACAACCGCTCACAATCTCGTGTCCGCTCACAATCTGGTGTCTCCTGTGTTTAGACAATTTGTTTCACCTTGTTTAGAGGCTACATATGTTAGGTCACGTATCCACGGCGCGTACGCATTCTTGATCTGTAAGCACATGGACATAGACACATGTTCTCAATATTCGAACGCACGTCTTGTGCACGTGTGCCTCCACATATACGCAGTGGCTTTTTTTTCATGGTATTTATTAAAGTACTTGGGCAATAAAGACAATATCAAGTGAACAAAAGTACAATCAAATCGCCAAAGTAAGCGCTCAAGCGTTACTCATAAACACTAAATTGCTAACACAGCGTGAGTTCCTCACATGAAGAGTTCTTCACATCGTGTTATACAAACAAAAAGGGGTGAGGTCAAACAGTTTTCTAAGACGGAGTACCAGTCCGGTCTAAAGTCTAGCTCGTCGTAGATGTTTTTTAGGTGGATAGCCATTTGAATGAAATGTGAGCTTGAAGAGGTGGTGGGCTCTGCATTGCGGTCTTGCATTCGTGTCTTCCACAAGCTGTGCAAACCCATGAGGAAAACCATATCATATGGTACTTCATCCAGTGTTGCTGGCAGAAGATAACGTATTATGTGAGAATTAATGACGAAACGTTTTTTCAGTGCTCGCTGAAGGACATCCCAAAATAGTATGGCATCTTTGCAGCTAACAAAGCAATGTTCAATCGTTTCAGGCACATCACATTGACGGCAGTTAACAGACGGAATGAAAATACCTTTTCGTTCTAGCCATGTGTTTACCGCCAATGTTTCAGAGTGGAGTTTATAGAAGAATGTTTTTAAATTAGGTGGAATGTACATTTTGCGCACTCGCTTCAACACATCGTGACCAGGAAGATTCGCGTACAGTGAACGGTACAATGGAGGTGGGAAGAGTGTACTCAGTAGGTCCTTATAAAACACCTTGCGCGTTACTGAGTACAGGTATTTTACAGAGAAGCGAGCTTTAAGGAACTGAACTGCGAGGTAAACTTCCTGCATGAATCCCCACAAGCATGGGCGTTCGGAGAAGTTGGATGAAACAATTAAATCTGGTAAGCAATCAACAAGTGTAACCTGCAAGAAGGAACGGATTACAGGATGGGAATTGTCTCGAAAAAAGAAGAATCGGGACACTATTTGCCATAGATAAAGGTGTTTTAGTCCGAACCCACCCTCACTAACTGGCTTGAATATATTATCACGACGCATGGGCTCAAAAGTCGAAGACCATATGAAAGTAGCGAAAATTCGATGAAAGCGTTGTATATAGAATCTTGCGCAATGAATAAGTTGCAATACATAGTAAAGTTTTGTCGCTAAGAAAGTATTACAAGCTTCAGCTCTCCAAAATATCGAAAGTCGATAGGGCACAAATGCCTGAGCCTGTCGTTCAAGCTTAGGGACACGTTCCTTCCAGTGTTGCGCACTGAATCTATATGCATGTAATGGTACACCGAGGTATGTTGGAGGAGTTCTTGTCCAATTAATCCCTGCAAAGCGGTTCGGTGTGCTACCCCACAAGCCAAACCACAGTCCTAAACTTTTAGAGGCATTTAAACGAGCTCCTGATACTACGCCAAACTTTTCAATAGTATATACCACATTTTCGACGCTTGGTTTATCTGTGCAAAAGAATGCGACATCATCTGCATAAGCCAATACTTTAACCTCACTGCCTAATATTCTAAAGCCATGAATGCTACTCGACTGCATTATGCTTAAGCACAGTGGTTCTAGATAAAGTGCAAATAAGAGAGGTGATATCGGGCATCCCTGTTTTACAGAAGAGCGAATAGAAACTGGCTTGGAGAGTTGACCATTAACTATCAGACGAGTTGAGCATTCATTATAGAATAATTTAACGCCTTTAAGAACAACTTTGCCAACATTAGCTTGTTCGAGAAGAGAAAAAAAGGCACATACGCGATGGTACTCGACTCAGTGGCCTACGACATACTCGTACTGTAGTAGACGACATATCTACTCAGTGGCGTACGGTAACTTCTGGGCATCCTATTAGCCAGAAGCCAACAGCTTTTTAATGCTACACGCTTGCTGGTCAGCTTCCTTAGCGATTCCCGACTGACCAATGAATCAAGCTTCTGACGCATATATCGAACAAAGCTTCCCGGTGGGCTAATTCTTTGTCCACTACCGCACAGAACACGAAATATACAAAGCTTATGGACAGCTTACCTCTGCGAACTTTTGTTTCATACTTAATCTTCTGACACCCTCATTTTTTTCCATTTAGTAATATTTGTACTACATTGTTTTTCTGATATTTGCGCTTGCATTATTATCATGTTTGTTATATTGTCTGCATTATTTGCACTGCAGGTGGTGCCTAACGATGCTACTTCCGACTTTTTACCAGCAAGTAAAACCTCTCTGTGCAATGTTTTTTGAGGCGCCCTTTGTATTGTTTTGTAAGACACGGCAATCATTAAAATCGTGGTGTGTATTTCATCTTTTTTTTATCTCTTTGTGAATCAACGCATTTTTGTTAAACACTATCTTTGTAATTCGTTGAAAATTTTGTACTTTTGTACTTCCTGCCCGTTTGGTATGTTTATTTCACCGCCCACCTGCACAAAGTCTGGCATTCTAACCAGCAGTGTTCGCCTAAATAAATAAATAAATAAATAAATAAATAAATAAATAAATAAATAAATAAATAAATAAATAAATACTCGGCAGATCCCTCCTACCTTGGGAACCAATTTCATACGGAATCATGCGGATGGAAGGTGATGGTGTTGTATCTTATTGTGCTAAACGTTATGAACTGGCGCTAAAGATCTATACAATTGGAGGCACTGACAAAAATTTGAAAGCCGCATATGTTTCACTTAACCAGCTGATTGTGCCCCGCCGTGGTGGTCTAGTGGCTAAGGTACTCGGCTGCGACCCGCAGGTCGCGGGCTCAAATCCCGGCTGCAGCGGCTGAATTATCGATGGAGGCGGAAATGTTGTAGGCCCGTATGCTCAGATTTTGGTGGACGTTAAGGAACTCCAGGTGGTCGAAATTTCCGGGGCCCTCCTCTACGGCGTCTCTCATAATCATATGGTGGTTTTGGGACGTTAAACACCACATATCAATCAAATCAACCAGCTGGTTGCATATCCGTAACGAATTCAATAAAATCGTGTGTATTATAAACAACAGAAGCGGTAAACTAATACAAAACGCTGGGTCTCGCGAAGATGACAGCCTTGCGGACACTGCTACGTAAATCAACTTCAGCGGATGGCGCTTAAGCACAACACACCTTGACTTGTCGAAACGACTGTGTGAAGGTCCCACACATGTATTGCATATGGCAGAAAACATGTTAAATAAAAGTAGATAGCCAACACTGCAACCACAATTGACGTTTAACGAACATTATAGGGTCTATTTGAAAAGCATTGCCGAAACGAGGTGTGGTGGCTCTGTGGTAGAATACTTAATTGCCACGCAGAATGCTGGGGTTTGATGCCTACTGGGTGCCTGCCATTTAGCCTTTGCATTCATCGAATCAGTGCTGCACATGTAACCTTTTTCTTGACGCTCACACGTTAAAATTACCAATGTCTGTTCTTGCGGTTCCTGGGTTAATGAAAATCTTCAGTCACCTGTATCACATACCCGCCCGCGGGTATGTGCCACACGTTCGGCGGACAGGGATTAACGACGTCCGCGACCGGATTGAGACATTATCTATGCCATGAAGAGTGAGTCATATTGTTCAAACCATCTTTCCCTGCCATACTAAGCACCCAGTCGTAGATAGATAGATAGATAGATAGATAGATAGATAGATAGATAGATAGATAGATAGATAGATAGATAGATAGATAGATAGATAGATAGATAGATAGATAGATAGATAGATAGATAGATAGATAGGCGCTCAAAATGCGCGCAGTACGCAAACAAATGATTCACCTTTACTAAAATATTGATACTTTCAATGACTTAGGGCAGTTGTTTCTATTCATACCAATCACATCTAAACAACGTAAACAACTTGGATTAAATTACTTTAGCAGTGATTAGCTGCCACATCGAGCTGAATACCTAGTACTCAACACTACGATGCAGAAAGATAATTATTCTATCTTTGCTTTCGCGTAGAGAGCCGATTTAGTTATGAATTAGCTTAGCTAGTTCTTTCTTTTATAGTGAATATAATTTGATGTCCAACTTTGCGTATCCAGACAGATACATGTTAGGCAAAAAAAAAACACACACTCTGAAATGGGTGAATAATATAGATAATGCTGATGGTAGTAGTGTTCGTGTTTTCGTTGTTCTTTCTGACTTTCGTTTTCGAACGTGTTCACTTTTACAATCTTTATCACCATCCCTGCTTTAATTAAGTGTAGGCAGCGTTTGATAAAAGAAATTATGATGTCGGAGTTTCTCTTACTTCCCTAAAAAAAATTGCTTCGCGAGAGAGTTTATTCCGTGTTACACAGCATTTATTATGGCATTGTTCTGACACCTGTGCAGCCACATATAGCTTACAATAAGCGTTTGTTCCGAGGCCGTAGAAGATATGAAACTCAGGGATTTTCGTTTTGTCCGCCATGAAAAAGCCGATTGCGGTAATTCATGGGAAGAAACGTCTTAGGAACGTCGCAGCCGATATACAATGATCCTTTCATCGAGCAAACAATCACTTCGTGGATCTGCGTGGTGTTTACGACACCGTTTTTGACATTGCGTGTTGGTCATGGTCATATAACGAGACAAAAATGATCAATGCGCTCGGAACTGGGACTGCTTGAATGTAAAAATACATATTTCATCGCCGGGCATCGCTTCTAGAAATAGCAGGTCAAGCACCATAAAGTAGCAGTTTTGTGTACATTGTTGGAGGTGACACAATCAAGACCTCAACCGGGTTCTTGCTGAATTTATCGCTTTTTATATAGAAACTAATGCATTGTTTGTAGCTTCTGAAAAAAAAAAGGTTGCTGTCAACCGCCATACGAGCTTATACAAAGGCCAAATTCAAGCCCAGTGCCGCGCTTATACACCAGCGAAATTCAAGGTGTACCGTTCCAGGATCCGCAGTAAGTGTCAGTAGCTAAACTGAAGTGGTGATTTGGTTCCGTAAACTTTTCGCGTGGTGCATTATTTCATGTACCGGGTCAATATTTCGATGTAGTTTTCTTGGGCGTTGCTCCAAAGATGTCGGGGAGGCTTTATAAAATCATCAACGCGCCCTTTTGTGTAATTATTGGCAACAATTCCTTGACGTTTTCTACGTACCTCCAATATGCTACGAAACGTTTGTATAACAAACTACGGGCATTGAACGTTTTCAGTACCTGCAATGCCACTTTGAAAACACACGTTACTAGCAGAAAATATTGGACACTGGTAATTTTTTTCTTAATGGAAAGCCACAGAATTACGGCTATAGCCGTGGCTATAGCCATATATCGCACTTCAGACCAACACATTTCTTTCTTTCGAAACAGTCGCGTTATTCTACAACGAAGCTGTCAAGTCGCTAGGCAATGATAAATGTTAGTCGACATTTCAAAAGACAGGAAAATTGATTAACATTACTTGAGAGTGTCATTTGTTGGCTATTTTTACAAATGATATTCAAGATTTATTAAGCAGATGGCCTGAAGAGTATTCCTTGGAAGTATAGTCGCATATGATCTGTTTACAGCTGGTTTTCGTGTGTTTCGTTTACAACTGCGCTCCACAAACGAATAGATGGTAGGCTTTATCATTGATGAGCCTTTTGCAACTTCAATTTTGATATTTTCGCCTCGGCGCTTTTGCAAACGAACTAGTGTCTAGCAGAAACGAAGCCAAGTGGAGACAACGAGGCATGGGAGCCAAAGTGACGTCAAGCTTCTGAGGAACGTGCGGGCGTAATTTTGACTTTGCCTGAATAGCGTTTTCACTTACCACGCTTAACGTACACGCCATGCAAACGCTCAGTCACGCAGTCTTACTAAGGCAATAAAAAGGCACTAGCCTAGCAATGACATGATGTACAGGTAGCGCTGGACGCGGTACCTTGCCGTGGTGAACTTTGATAACATTAGGCAATGTTGTATCGTACATTTAGTGCCTGGAGGATATGAAGTAATGAAATTCGCAATGAAGCACCGTGTCAATAGCATTACCTGCGCCTGGCACTTTAACACGAACACAATATACGCCCGTATTTTCCAATTTGGTGAAGATAGAAATTAAGAGGAACTGGAACCTGCAAAGCTGATTAGCAACTAGATGAAGTGGAGGCAAATCTTCTGAGGTAACTGAATTTCTATCTATTCTTGAAAGGTCGGCCCAAAAAGCACAAAATAATGAGAGAGAGAGAATAAACTTTATTGGGTTCCAGCATGCGGGATTCCCTCCGGCCGCGCAGGGCGTGGGGTTCACCCTATCTCACGTTACACTAGAAGTCCTAATGTCACGCGGGCCTAGACCTCAAGGCCTTCGTGCCCCGGTGCCGCTCGGGTTACTGAGGGTGTCCCCCTTTCGCCTTTGCAGCGCCAGTGCGACCTCGAGCTGCCGGACGGCCCTTCGCTGGTCTTCTGGGTCCGTAGACCCCACACGCTGTTCTACTTGTGGCGGTAACACCGGACCGTCCGCGCTGTCTGCGTCACATCCCCAGAGTATGTGAGCCAGGGTGGCTCTCGCGCTCGCGCACACACTGCACATTTCACTCACGTAGAGTTCGGGGCACACGTGTCGCGCTAGCGATGGGGTCAGCACAGTCTCGGTTTGGAGCTGGCGCAACCTCACCGCCTCCCACCGGGTAAGATCCCTGTGCGGAGGCGGGAAGCCACGCCGTTGCTCCCTGTACCACGCGAGGATGTCGCCGTAATCGAGCAGCTGCTCCTCGCCTTCTTCTTCGGTCGCCGTCGCGTCTTCGGAGGCGGGCGCGGCCGCGGTCCGGCACGTGGCGAGACCACGGGCCGCGGCATCCGCCTCCTCGTTGCGGTTCGGAGATCCTGGTATCAGGTCCCTACCCATGTGAGCCGGGAACCATTTTAGCGTCAGCCTCGACTTGGACTCGTCGCTTGCCAACGCCCTAGCAGCCGCCCCGCACACGGCTCCGCGCGAGAAGCTACGGATGGCCGTCTTGCTGTCACTGAGTATTGTCCGCACGCCCGGGGAGCGCGCCGCCAAGGCTATCGCCATCTCCTCGGCCTGGCTCGCGCTCCGCGTACGCACGCTGCATGACGTGACGATCTTGCCCGTCGTTGCGGCGACCGCCGCCGCCACGTAGGCGTCCTTGTTCTTGACTTTGGCCACGTCCACGTAGACGGCGCCCTCGTCGTTCTGATGTTGCAGCAGCAGCGCCCTGGCTCGCGCCGCTCGTCGTCCCTCGCTTTCGCCGGGACCCATGTTCTTTGGCAGTGGATACACCACCAGTCTTCGCATGGTTGACTCCGTGAGTGGAGACGTTTCGTGGTCCTGTTCCTCGGGGGAGGACAGGCCCACTCGTTCCAGCAGCCGCCTGCCGACCGCGGTGCGGCCCAGGCGCGTCAATTGAGCAGTACGTTGGGCCTCGCCGATCTCCGAGAGCGTGTTGTGCGCTCCCAGAGATAGCAAGGCCGTCGTCTTGGTGCCGTTGAGCAGGCCCATGGCACCCGCATACGCCTTGCGGATGGCCGCGTCGATTCGCTTCCTCTCCGCTTCCGTCCACTTGTGAAAGGCCCCCGCGTATGCTGCGTGGCTAACTGCAAAGGCCTGCAGTAGTCGCAGGAGGCTCGCTTCTCGGATTCCTCGGGACCTCGACGTGACCCTCTTGACGAGTCTCGTCGCTATCCCGATCTTCGTTACTATGTGGTTGGCTGCCGTCCCGTTCGTGCGGTGGGCGTCCACGTACATGCCTAGTACTCGGAGGCTCTGGACGTGCGGGACCGGCGTGCCGTCGCTGGCTCGGACGACTATGTTGCGTTCCGCTTCTTCCGCGGCCCGCTTTCTCCATCTTCCCGGTGGTGGGAGCACCAATAACTGGGACTTCTGTGGTGAGCACTTCAGCCCCGTGTCTCTCAGCGTGGTCTCCACGGCGTCGATCGCTGCCTGCAGTCCGGCCTCGATGTCGCCGTCACTGCCGCCCGTCGCCCATATCGTGACGTCATCGGCATAGATGCAGTACCGGATCTTCGGTCCAAGCGCGTCAAGGCTCTTGGCGACGGCGATCATCACGATGTTGAATAGAAGCGGGGATATCACGGACCCTTGTGGGGTTCCGACGCTTCCTAGCTCCCTCTCTTCGAGTCGTTCGCCTCCCACCTCTAGCCTCGCCGTGCGACGAGTGAGGAAGGATCTTACGTAGTCGTACGTGCGCTTGCCCATGTTGAGCTTTGCCACGCAGGCAAGGATGGCCGAGTGCTCCACCTTATCGAAGGCGCTCTGCAGGTCCAGGCCGAGAATGGCCCGGTTGTCTTTCTGCGGAACGCCTCCGGCTGGCTCTAGTACCTCGCGTTGCAGCAGCAACATCGCGTCTTGCGTCCCCAGGCGAGACCGGAATCCTAGCATGGAGTCGTTGTAGTGACCGTTCTCCTCCAAGTACCGCTGCCACCGGTTGTTGAGGACGTGCTCCAACACCTTGCCCACGCAGGACGTGAGCGAGATGGGGCGCAGGCCCTCTATTCCCGGCGGCTTGTTGGGCTTGGGCAGTAGTATCGTCTTGGCCGTCTTCCACTGCTTGGGAAGGCTTCCGCTCGTCCAGCAGGCGTTGAAGTACTTCGTCAGGGCCGAGATTGCAGCGTCGCTGATGTTACGTAGAGCCTTGTTTGTCACTTTGTCCGGTCCCGCGGCTGAGCGACAGTTCAGGGCGTTCGTTGCCTGGCGCACCTCCCACTCCTCGATCTCGCGGTCGAGCAGCGGGTTGGGCGCGCCGTCGTATTCCGGATGCTCCACGTGGTTTGTGGCCGGGAGGTACTTGTCGTTTAGCCGCTTGTGCATCTCCGCCTCGCCTAGCTGGTTGGCCGCGGCGTGGAGGATCTGCGACATGCGGTGTCGTTGATGTTCCTTACTCTTGGTCTCGTCCATGAGGTGGCGCAGGAGGGCCCACCCACAAAATAATGACGGTCAGGTATGCACGCAAAAGTAAGTAATTTTTAAAATAAAACGAGAATTAGATATTTCCTACGTCGACCCACATGGTCCCGCGTACCACAAATCACGTTCTTCGGACACACATGTAAGAGCGTGTTGTCCTCCAGTGCTTTGATCCGAATGAATTGCATTCGTGACAGGGGAGGGCCTAATTAGACACCACACTCCACCCTAACATAAACAGGTTAGGTTCGTCAGCTATCAGAGTCCGAGCAAGAGCGGGGGTGGTAATATTGCCATAAAGTAAAATATAAAAACTTATGCGAAGGACAAACCCATAGGCCCCTGCGGCTTATTTGAGTTCACGGTGCTACAAACGGTCGTTGGGAACCTTCGCAGCCTCAGAGATGGGAGACCGCACGAAAGGATGTCTGAAACAAGGAGGTTCTCTAGAACCTCTGGAGTGGCAGTCCGGCCGCCGCCAACGGGAGCAAGTGAAGCCGCCAGCGGCTATATCGCTAGAGAAAAAACAGGGCAGAACTGCTATAGACCGCTATGACCATTTGCAGCTCCAAAATAAAAAAAAAGATATGGAAACCATTTTTAGGTTACACCAACAATAAATGCCTCTTCTTGTTTATGAAACAAATTGTTTCATGCACCCATTGTCAAGTGCACGCTTTCAGATCAATCTGTTGTCGATTGATTGATTGATTTGTGGGGTTTAACGTCCCAAAACCACCATATGATTATGAGAGACGCCGTAGTGGAGGGCTCCGGAAATTTTGACCACCTGGGGTTCTTTAACGTGCACCCAAATCTGAGTACACGGGCCTACAACATTTCCGCCTCCATCGGAAATGCAGCCGCCGCAGCCGGGAATCGAACCCGCGACCTGCGGGTCCGCAGCCGAGTACCTTAGCCACTAGACCAACGCGGCGGGGCAATCTGTTGTCGAGGGATGCTTCGCATATCGAGCTTGTTGGCGCACTATAGCGGTACAAAAGGGTTGTAGTATAAATTGGGTGTTTTAAGAAATGTGCCTGCAGATACTCAAGATCGAGAGGAAGGCGACATTTGCTCGCCTCTTTCATATATGCGCTTGTGTGTGTGTCGGCAGATTACGAAAGAATATATAAGGAAGTTGAAATAACTAAAGCTAAAGTTAGAAAAGAGAGGTGATTAGGTAAACTGGGAGTCACCAGTAATTTTTCTAGAGTTATCGAATCTTACCAATTTACAGGCGGAACCAAAACCGAAGCACCAATGTTGCATACACTTAACAAACTCCAGGAGACGTACTCCAGGAGACGTACTCCAAATGAACCGTTTATAAGAACGATTGCAGTGGCGTTAGTTCTGCCTAATATTTATCAACTTCCGTTGGAGAATTGTGTTGTCATGGCAAGCGCAGCCTTCAGAGCCAACAAAACGAGGTAGCTCGATGTTTAATGTAACGCCACTCACTCATTTTGGGAACTTCGTCAATCGGCGTTTCAGTTTTGGTTTCATCAGCCAGATAAAATGGACTTCAAAGGTGCCTTATTTTGTTTTAGACGGAACTTCTTATTTTCGTAACAAAATTCTATTGAAGCTACATCAAGGAGGTAGAAACTAACAAGTTTTTGCAGATGCGCACCGAAAGCAAGAAAAATCGAAGGTGCACTGCCAGGCCGCAGTCTGGTTGTCTGCCCAGTCCTGTCGAAGCAGCATTCTTCGAACTCAACGGCACAGAGGTGGTCACCGTCCGTATCTGTCCAACTATTTCTTCGAATAGCAAGTTCGAGGAAGAACGCAGCGCAGTCTTTCGGAAACCTGTAACACGGATAATCACGTCATAGAATATTCTCTACGTTTGCGAATTCCTCGATGAACATGCATCAAATTCGATTTTCACTCGCCAAAAAAATGCATGAACGCCGTCAGTCTTGCCTTGGAAGACAACACCAGAAAACTTGGAATTCAAAGGGCATTCAGACGTGCTACTTGTTCCAATGTTTGATACGTGCAGCCATAGACGGCAAGTGCTTCGTCTGTAAACTTGGAACTCATGGACAACGTCGTGTCAGCGAGCATTTAAGGATTCAAGTTACCTTCCATAGAGCTATGCGCATGTATAATATGCATGGGCATCTTTCTTATTGTTTTTAATTTAGCAGCATACGCGAAAAAACGGGCGATCGTCAGCGAACGCAGCGAGAATACTTACACGTGAAAAGTGATCCCTGGCGTCTTCTTGATGTGTTTTGTGCAGCCATAAGCGACGCACTAAGTCACCATTGCCTAGTAAAATCTTTACCTGCGTTACAAAAGCATGTCATAGTCTCCAAAGGCCACTGTGAGGGCAGAGCGACGAAGCGATCTTGGTCGTCTGCTTCCGAGTTTTTCCTTTTCCAATATTGTCGCGACCGGCATCCATTATCCGGGCGCACCTCCCCTCCAGGAGACATACTATATATGACCTCCTTGGACTGGAAGGCTCTTATCTAGCGATTACGCACATTATACAGCCTCCGAGACCACTTGTATGTGCATACTCGTCTCTGAGGCCATACCCTATTTATTTTAACATGTCGTTCGCATGCATCGATGAGCTTCGTGTAAGCTGCATCACCAGAGTGGTTATCACACGATGCCACTGTGCGTCTATGCACACATTTCAAATAAAACATGAGAATCGTTGGAAGAGCGCAAACAGTTAATTTTAGGTGATATTCTTTGTAAGCACATGCCCACTTGTTGTTGTTTGATGAACGCGGACACAAAGAGATAGCTTAATTTCACCTCAACACGCAGAAATACAGCTGTCGTATAGTGAATGTAAATTAGACAAAAGAAATAAACACATGGACAACATTATATCAAGACCCTCTGAACAGCAAAACTGTAATAAATTCACACAACCACACAAACAGTACATAGCACAACATGGCAGTAGTTGTCACTGCACTTGACCTGTGGTATTTACATCTCCGCTATAGTCTTATTATCATGACATTTTAACATTCACTCTCACTGCACATATTTCACGCCACTGTCATATGATTTTAGTACTGACGGTTTTACCCACGCTAGCGTATGGAATTTTAAGGTCCCTTTACAGCCACGCATCATAACATTGTTCATATCTCTAGTCTATCGAAATGGCACTCTTTGGCCATCAATTGACCGTTGCGCCATTAGAAAACCACTCATCATCATCATCATCATCAACCGGCATGAAACAAACAAACAAAATAAAATGCTGGCTAGGTTTTCTTTCCAGCCACCACACAAATTCGATCCTATATGTAATTCACATCGCTCTTGCGCGAAAAGCAGTCAGAAACAGTTGCAAAAACAAATCAATTTCAGGTGACATGCAAACTGTTAACAAGGCAGGAAAGTTTACTCAAAATATTACTGCATAGATTTGCTAGCAAACATTTTTATAGATTCACAGCTTCTCTTTTATTGCGCTCGTTAGACCTTTGAGCAATTCGCGAACGCCACAGATAGCAATACTATAAGCAAAACAGCACTTTTCACACGATATCAGACATGCACTGAATTGTACTACGTGTACCGGCACAAAAAATACCTCACAATGTGAACAGTGATTCGCCTTCTTGAGGCAAGAAACAATTTTTAAGTAAACGTGCTGCGCAGCATTACAAACTGTTTTTTTTTCTTGTGAACCAATCTATGAAAATAATATGTGAAGTGAAGAGCACAAAAAATCTTTGCGCCGAATAGCACCGTGAGAAAAATGTTGGCTTAAGGCTTCATATTGCGAATGCAATACGCACTTCACAAAGTAATGATGGCGTTCGTGTTTATAGCAGCATCCAACTGAGTGGCAGACGATACATGCGAAGACCACGACGCACGCAGCGCACGTTATCTCATTATCGCGTCTCTCTGCTGCTGTGCGTACTTCTACATTGCCTTAAATGCTCATGAACACGAGGCGTGACGACGTTGCCGTTGCGTCTATGCCATGTGCACTGCCCTCGCATCCGATTCATGCCAGCTCCTGCCCGACCACGTGCATGTGAAGCGATAAAGATGGATAAGAAAGCCGCAATCGCAATGGCAAAAACACGTAGACGTAAAATGCACCAGAGAATGTACTGCAGTACATAACTAGTACGTGTGTTTCCTAGAAAGAAGTGAGTGATGTGCTGTCATCTTACGGCCGGCGTGCAGCTGTGAAGCGCCACCGCTTTTCGCCGGAGTGGCCACTCTAAGTTATTATGTTACTCTGTGATATTGCCGCGAAGTGTTTTAAGCTTAGTGTTGGGCATGGTGACAACTACCAGCGCGTGGCCTTGTCATTTCCGACCGTGGCCCAAGACGCGTCGCACTACATCTTCGATAATCGTAGCCCACACGTCGACCAGATAGTCCCAGAATCTAAGGCGATTGTTGTGTAGCTGCATTTAGGGGGCGTATCTCGAATGATCAACGCTGCCTTATGTTCCCCGACGGCTCTAGAGCACATTGTTTACGACCACCGAAAGCGAACACGCGAACGCGTGGCCTACGCTCTGCGGCGCCACCTACGGCTCCATCAACCAACAGCGAAAAAAAATTGCCCGCAGCTTCCCTCGGGGGAACACTGAGGAGGATGCGGAGCATATAATTGGTTAACGGGGTGTTAAAGTGCGACTTACTTGGGTCGATGGCTAAATTGGTTAACGTGGCTGTGAAATTGGGTGTTAAATTGCGACTTACTTGGGTCGATGGCTAAATTGGTTAACGTGGTTGTAGGAGGGGGTGTTAAATGAGTGAACACGTACACACGTATGCGAAAGCGCGGCGCTGGTCGAAGGGACGTCGATCATTGTGTTTGTGGATTCGTTGGAATTCATTTCACCGCGACCTTGGACGTCGACGCGCCGTACAAACCAACCGACGAGCGGCAACTGAGCGAGCGAGCGCCGACCTTGAGTATATATACAGCGCGACGGCGCATGCACTGTCAGCTGTCGAATGTTCGAGAAGGGGGAGAAGCGCAACGGCGCATGCACGCGCGTCAGCTGCCAATGTTCTCGAAGCGCGATGGCGCATGCGCGCGCGTCAGCTGCCGATGTTCTCGAAGCGTGACGGCGCATGCGCGCTACATTATACAGCTAGCGAATGTTCGTGAAGAGGAGAAGCGCACGCGGTGTGTAGAGGAGGAAGGGATGCACAGATGGTGGAAGAAGGAGGAGGAAGCTTGCGGATGGTGCCGCACTACAAGCCTCGAGTATTAGATGCTCCGCATCTAAAAAAAAAAGCCCCGCCGCGGTGGTCTAGTGGCTAAGGTACTCGGTTGCTGACCCGCCGGTCGTGGGTTCGAATTCCGGCTGCGGCGGCTGCAATTCCGATGGAGGCGGAAATGTTGTAGGCCCGTGTACTCAGATTTCGGTGCACGTTAAAGAACCCCAGGTGGTCGAAATTTCCGGAGCCCTCCACTACGGCGTCTCTCATAATCATCAGTGGTTTTGGGACGTTAAACCCCACATATCAATCAATCAATCAATCAATCAAACCAACAGCAAAAGAAAACACGCTCGCTTTTAGCATCATCTGTGGCAAAAGAGAAATTACGAGTTACGGCTGATAGACAGGCGCTGCTACATTGCACTCCCCCTCTTCTCAGGCCTGCAGTGCGTGGTATACCAGAACCACAATATAACCGCAAAATCCCAAACCCTCCCCCTTCAAGGCTAATACCGGCTCTCGTGTTATCACCTTGAAAGGAGAGAGGTCGCAATCTTGCCGCTGGTTCCATATCTGCAATGAATCGTTGTTTTGTTCGACGCGAGATGACGCGAAAAGAGACTGTGGTTTCTCTCGCTCCCGCTTGAACTCGCTGCCAGCAGCCGCTGGGGCCTGCAGGCCACGCGTTCCCGTGCTCCCTTTCATAAAAATTGACACTGTACAGTATAGATGAGAAGCAGCCTGTGTAAGGCTGTCTCTCCGTGCGAGCGCCCCATCCGCCGTATTTGTTGGCGCGGTGCCAAATAGGTCACGCCAATGTTGCGCGTTGAGCTCACGCTCCCCTCACAGTGCGCGCTAACGTCACTCCCTCGCTCTCCGCGCGCTCGCCGCGGCGTCTGCAGCTGTCACCTCGTCTGTTCTCACCATACCCAGGTCTTCAAGGCGGTTCTTCACTTCTTTGAAGACACTGGACTAGACAACAAGCTATAGAAGGCGCGCGCCACGTCCTTGGTCATGGTCGCCGTTTCTCTTCTTCTTCTCTCTTCTTCACATCTTTTATGCCGAAATCATGAAACGTCAAAATCATGATGTGTCGCTTGTGGTGAACGAAAATTTAGCAAGAGAGAGACAGCCTTTTTTATCTCATTAAAACGCAATTTTTCGTAATAGAATGGGCTTAATATGTGAATGCACACGAACAAAAACAGAACACGCGTAAACTTCTAGTGGGCTAATTGCAGTTCACTAGAGTGTGGGTGATTTCTATATACACACTAAAGTGATGTAGACATGGTCTTCTTGGTAGCTCAGTTGGTAGAGCATCAGACGCGTTATTCCAAGGTCGCAGGTTCGGTACGCGACGCATGGGACGTCTTAGAGCACGTGCCTCATGAGTTTAGCGAAAATGGCCGGTGCAGTTTTTATCTCGAAAGGCATATAGCAAAACTGGTAGTGCCCTGATGCGGTAACGAACGCTGTTTTAGGTCTTGCCCCTCGAGAAAGAGGTACCTGCCTGTACTCCTTGGCAAAATCCAACTTCGAGAAAAACCGCTTTGTGCTCACCGTCGCAAGCAGCTCATCAGACCGGGGGATCGGCTCAGCGTCCTCCACCAAGACTTCAATAAGTCTGCGTAAGTCGATGCACAGTCTGTGTGTTCCATCTGGCTTTCGCGCAGCGATGACGGGGGGATTGAAGGGTGATTCAGATCTTTCCTCAATATCCAGCTTCAGCATTTCGGCCACTTTTTTCTCTATAATGACACCCACTGCGAACGGCATTGGGTATTGTCGGACGTGCACGGGTCGTTCGCTGGTCAGTTCAAGCTTGCATTCAGTCAGCCCTGTCCTTCCGGGAAGGTCCGAAAAGATCTTCTGGTGCTCTTGGAGTAATTGGGTGACCTCTGCTTTTGGTGCACTGACAGGTGATCAGATATCTTCACGTCCCGGAGCTCGATGTCCCCGCTTTCCGGGTCTTCGCAAATCACAACGGCCCCAGCTGCCGCAATTTCGAGGCTTCGCATTTGATAGCGCTTCAACATATTTATGTGATGCAGGAGCTGCCGATCTCGACTTCATAGTTTACGTACCCCTTTTTGCTGACAACATTGAAGGGCCCCTTCCACTGCATTAGCGACTTGTTGTTATCCGTGGGCAACAAGATCAGTACTTGTTCTCCCGGTTTCAAGGAACGCTTTCGGCTCTTCATGTTGTAGTTCCTGACATAGCGCTTCCCTGCACGCTCCAGCTTCTCGTGCGCCAGTTGACAGGTGTGCTCTAACTTCTCCCGTAGGAAAATTACGTACTTGTGCGTGGTTTTCAACTCTTCCGAAAGAACCGTATTTGTCCACAACTCCCTTAGGAGCGCCAGCTGCCCTCGAACATTCCTTCCGTACAACAATTCAAATGGAGAAAGTTCGAGACTTTCCTGCGTGTGTTTTCTCCTGGCACATGCGTTTTATCATCTGTTTGAGCGTCTCATTGAACTGCTCGACCAGGCCGTTCGCCATTTGATGATACGAAGTTGTGTGGAGTTGATTGAGAGATAGCGGGTGGCTGACTTCCTTCATAACCAATTGTATCGGGCCAGTTGGTATGAATAGCGCTTGTGTTGTGTGTTCTGTGTAATAGTGACTGCGCTTCCTACCAAGATGGTTCCTTCATAACTACGGAGGTGAAGTTTGTACCCTGGTCACTGAGTACCTAGCGAAGCACACCTACGCACGAAAACATCTCCACCGGCGCTTCAGCCACCCTTTCGTTTCGCTTTCAACACTTGGTAGTGCAACAGCATCTGGGTACCGAGTGGCATAGTCGACCATCGTGAGAATATATATGTTGCACTGGGTCGACATGGGAAAGAGCGGTCTAACTATGTCATTCGCCACCTTATCAAAGTCAGTGGAAATGTTGGGTACCTTGACCAGGGGCACTTTTCTGGTATGTTCCTTAGGCGCAGTCCGCCGACAGATCTCACAGGACGGGACGAAGTGCTTTACGTCAGCCTGCATCCCCGGCCAGAAAAATTTGATTTGAATCGAGAGCGTTTTCTTCACCCCTTGGTGTCCTCGTATGGTGCTATCATGGGCCAAGTGCATTATTGGGACACGCAATTTTTCTGGTATGACTTGTGAGTGCTCTTCCCCGAACTTCGACACCAACCTTCTTTGGAGCAATCCCTTTTGCATGAAAAACGCGTGGGTCCCCGTTCTTGCTGTGTTTCTGAACATTTAGGCGATTAAACCCAGCTTGTAATGTCAAGTTGGTCTTCTGCTCCTCGACCAGTGCTTCCCGGCTAATACCCAGGGTAGCTTCAGGTACCCGCAACTTCTTCCGAGTTGTTTTCCTACAGATTTGTGAGCGCGTTACGGCGGAGTTGGCTTGAAGTATTTGGCTCCTGCTCCGTACCGTCATCCATCAGTGGCTCCTGCACCTCTGCCTTGGCGTCTTGGGATGCGTCTACATTGCTCGCAACATTATGTCTTTTCTAGAGGTTCCAGTGTAAATTTAGGTCATCGACCGGTCGTACGCCATCTATGTTACCCAGGATGGGATCGTATGTGGGGTTCTCAATACATTTTGCCTTTAGTCGGTCTGAATAAAATGGGGTCTGCACGTCGACCCACGCTTCACGTAGCATCCTCCCTAGCAGTCCAGGAGGTGGACTGGTGCGCTTGTTCTAGTGAAGTCAACGTCATTGACCAGACTCGTTTTGACAATGACCGTGTTGCAGCCGGTGTCGCCGAGGACGCGAACTTCTCTGCCTCCTGCCAAGCCGGTCAGCACAGGAAGCCACTCACTAACTTCAGTGTTCTTTTCCGTGATACCGGCACTGACGACGGGGACTTTCTCACCGTTCTTCAATTCTAAGAATAATTCATCAATGCAGGCCACTGCCGATTCTTTCGTCGGCGCACGGTCATTGTTTGTTCCCTTCTTCCAGCACTTCCAGGAAGGGTGGCCTGGCCGTCCGCATATTTGACATGGTTTTTTCTGATCGCTCTTGCTACCGTTCGAGAGCTTGCGTTTTTCGGCGTTACGTGCGGTACTCGAGCACAAAAAACAGCGTTCCTCTGTTTGCCTTTTAGCTCCATCCAGCGGGTGGTAGTCTCGACTCTGTCCTGTTTGGATAGCTGGCGTTTTCGGCATTACCCTCGCTTCCGCAGTCCCTGAGAAGTTGCGCCAGCCATGCACCTCCCTGTATTGTTCAGCTCTTTGAACCATATCCTTCAGTGAAGCGTCTGCCTTTTCCCCCAGTAAGAGTTCCAAGGTGGTTGCGCAAGTGCTACGAAATTGTTCCTTTAGGACTAATTCAAAGAGCACTTTGTAGTTGTTGCCAGTACCGGATAGACTAACCCATCTTTCGAGGAAATTTCTCAGGCGAGTTAGAAACTGTGAGCAGGTTTCTTTGTTATTTGGTGTGGCTCTTCGGAACTTCCCGTGAAACCCATCCTGAGTAAGACGGAAGCGGATCATTAGCGCTTTTCGCAGCTTCTCATAATCAGCACAATCTGACACAGGCATCCAGCTGAAAACATTCAACGCCCTACACTTAGACAGAGGCTTAAGGCTGTAGCTCAGTCTTCGTGCGACCACCTTTGACTTTGCGCGACGAGCTCAATCCTTCTCAGGTATGCGTCAAAGTTGTCGCGTGCCTCATTAAATGGGGGCATCAGTTTCTGTGGGCTAATGTGATGCATGCACCCGGCCGTTTCTGAGCCTGCGGTTTGCCCTGACTGAGGAGTAAACTGCTGACGCAATGACAACAGCTCCCTCTCCTCCCGAATCCGGAGCCGGGATTTTTTCCTTTCTTGCTCCATTTCAAATTTCGCGAGTTATCTGCAATATGCGCGTTCTGCACCACGCTCCTCTTTAAGCTTACTGTGCTCTCTTTCCACGAAATCGTGTAATTCCCTGTCCTCGAGACCGAAACCCCTGCCCTGTTCCATGAGTTTATCGAAGTCCATGTCCTCCATTGCTACGAATAGCTGCCGAACAACAAACCGATTCCAAGGTGACTGCACACTGTGGGCGTCACTCTCCCAGACACCATCACGCGGTCGGCCAGTCCTGTCGCAGACGCAAATGTCACGCACTTTGGGTAAGGCCCGCCGATCCAACATAGATGTGCGGCAGACTCGCAGGCTTCCACTTTACGCTTCGGCCTGCGACGCCTGAAAGGCCTTGAAGTGGCTAATCTAAAATTCATTATCAGGCCGATCGACTCGTGCAGCCGCGCAGGGTTGCACGTGTGGTGATGTCTGAGCCAGACCGACTTACTCCTATATAGCAGACATGGACATTTGATTAAACACCAAAAAAGCATTTATTTAAAACAAGGGCAATAGCAAGAGATTACAAAAATAACACAGAAGGAGAAAATACTGATACGCGATGAAAAAGAACGGCTATAAAACAAAATATGCTCTAAAATAACACTACAAGAGGTACAAACAATAGACAAATACGCGGAATGTTAAAATAACAAAATAAAACAGAAGGAGATACAGAGAAAATTTACAAGAAAACTATCGTGGTTGCACTTTTGAATTTCTAAGTGAGACACAGCGCACACAACTACAATAAGAAAAAAAGTAGTTATAATAAAATAACAGTTTAAAAAGTCACAATAAAAAGCTTCATACGGACCAGGCCAGCTCTTGGTACACGTAGGGGAGTTGATGGGTGCTGCTGAAGATCTCGCCAGCTTAGTAGACGACGAGGGTGTCCGGAAGTGCAGCCGTCTGAATACGTTGCGTGGGTCGCTCCTTGCTCACCGCCTACGCGAGACTCGCGATACCAACGACCGCACTTCTTGCTGGCTGCACATCAACTGCGAATTCCTATGCAATCCAAACTCTTTTGGGACGTCCCGTCCCCTACCGAGGTAATTTCTTTTTCCTAGAAACACATGTTTCTCCTTTCAGTACAGGTGTAGGAAGACGTGGCGGCGCCGCTACTGTGTCGCCAGTCACCGGATGTCATCTTCCCAACACAAGAGCGCCCTTCCTTGGACGATGGGGCGTGTGGGCTAGACGAGAATTGCAGACGTTTGTGACAGTTGCTTTGCCTTTCGTGCGAAACTGCCAGTATCAGTTAGCAGCCATGCATCGCCAAATATAACGTGCTTTCCTTCAAAGTTGCTAGACGCGTTTGAAACGGGGTCTACTGTGGTTTCGTGTTACTACCGTGAATACTGTGGTTTGGTGTTACTGACGTACCTTTTTCACCATCCATCGCTTATTAGGAGCTCTTATTCTAACCTTCTGCCGCGTCACGCGTAACCGGCACTGTCTCCGGAGCAGTATAATAGGTGGTGCTGTCTCGTATAAGTACAGACAAACTACATCCTAGATGACACTGTACCGCTGCTGTCCAATCGGCTGCTGCGCGGGCTGCACCTTTGTGCGCGGGAGCCAAGTGCTCCTCAGTCTCCTGGATCGTCCCTGTCAGACAGACAGACAGACAGACAGACAGACAGACAGACAGACAGACAGACAGACAGACAGACAGACAGACAGACGGACGGACGGACGGACAGACGGACGGACGGACGGACGGACAGACGGACAGATGACCCAGTGTACGCACAGACCGACGGACGCTTCGCTCCATCCATCATCATTAACTCTGTGGATATGCTGTGAATTATTTAATGTTTTGTTTGACTATATTGAGATATTTATATGTAGTTACGCAGTTTGTTCTTACTGATATGTCCTAATGAAAAGAGAATGTTTTGCTATATGCGACTATGGAAGTTTATTGTGGCTGTTTACGGAATATGTATACATTCATGCCTTTTATTCGTATTCTTTGTGGTAATAACGGCAACTTGGTGGTTTCAGATTTTGTATGTGGTATACAAGCAACGACCATGTTCTTTGGTAAAGCGTACAGTTTGTTGTTCCTGATTTTCGGAAGTTCGCCCATAAGCAGTCAAAGTGAGTATCCTTGATTTTTTACTGCAAGATTAACTAGGAATAACGCTTCAAGCAATATGTTAATTTAGAGATGTGAGCGCGTTTTGATTTTGCCGTATACTTCTTTTGACCGAGAAGAAAATTGCTAAACATCGCCGAAAAATTAAAAAAAGTGCATAACAGAGCTCAAAAAAGAAATTATATAAGTGAATTGAACCATAAAAATCATTACATTTGACAAATTTTGGGCAGATATGTCCAAAAATATTCTGGAATAACTATATCGAAATACAAGCTCTGGAAGCCTGAAATACTGGCACTGCTTCATGAGATACGTTTTTATTTGTCACAGCTGGACATTTGAACAATACTTCTTCGAAAGAAGAAAAAATATTCCGGAATACATGTACAAGAAAACCAATATTATAATATGAGTTCAAATTCGGGAACACTTATGTCCTCATATGACATTCGTTAGGCGTACTTTAATATTATGATTCTTACATGTTTTTGAAGCTTGCAAGTCAGCCGTATCACTACAATCGTTTACGAGCACCAATAGATAAAAAAAGCTACACATTCATTCTAGACCTACGTTTTCTATTGCCGAGATGACTGTTGTGTTAACTACGTTGCATCAACAGAAGATTCTGTTAAATATAAAACTATGTTAATGTAAAATGCTAATTATTAATGCTAATTATGTTAATGTAAAATGCTTATGTTAATTATAAAATGCTGCCTCAGCCTCAACACAAGTCTTGTGAGAGACACGTAGCTCGACGAAAACATAGACGGGCGGCACCTGTCTTCAGATGCTGACTTTCATTGAAAGAGCAGGACTGCCTTCGTAATTCTACCGCCACATCGTCAGGCACTGTACCACATAAGGTCGTTCTGTACCTTTGGGTAACCCTTCAGTGCCTTCCATTGAGTTGGAGACCAGCGGTGTGTTTTTCTAAGCAGCACAGAAAATAAAACGTACACAAACGGAAAAGAGTAAAGGAACAAACGCTGACTTTCTATTAGGTTTTTTTTTCATTCCGACCTTACAATGGAGTTCACTTTGTAACGTATGTTCAAGTGTGCATGCCATTCATTTTCAAAATGCTCAAAAATGGGGACCGTGTCATGGGCTTGTTTTTTCGTTAGACACAACCGATGAAACCATTAGACAACTGATCAAAGGACTCAGTACGAAAACATTATTCGTTGACCCAACTGCAGTGTAATTAATCGCGCGAGCTTCACTTCAATCAAATCAATTAGCTAGCCCGCCCTCAGCTTTGTGCTTCTTTCTGGACATAATACAAGTTTTGTGAGTGAATTTTATTTTGATATTACAATCCAATAATTTACATTAGGTAGGATCTAATTAACCCACATTGATTAATGATTAGACAATAACAAACGTGTGATTCCTCCAGGAATATGGTAAATAGTGCATTCCTTGTGCGCTGTCTGCAAGTTTTCTTGGATTTTTTGTTTTGTTTCTGCTAAAGTGACACCACCGCTTGAGCAGCTGCGGTGGAATTGGACTCACAGCTGTGAAAGACCGCTCATGGAAGCTGTGGGGGACTGCGCAGTCAACATCAACAAGTATTTCTTCAACGAGACGGCCCGCATGTGCGAGAGGTTCTACTGGAATGGCTGCTTGAAAAGAGGAGTATACGAAACGCGCTTTGAGTGCGCACTAAACTGCAACCCTGGTAAGTTATGAGAAGTGGGCCTTCTTATCTTTCCTTCCTTAAGTCATCCTCAGCAGCAGCAAGGAGCGGGGCAGTTACACTTAAGCAATACAACACACAAAATTTTGTCTATTCTGCAAAAAGTTTTAGAACTAAATGGCTACAGCTTCGCGCATCCGCTGTTTTTGTGTACCATGAGCAGAATATTTGTACATGTGTATAGGCCATCATTTTTTGTTGGCGATAATGGTGGTTGTCTTAACAGAATTAGAAATAGGTGAAAAAAATCACATCTAGCGAAAAAAGCTAGTTATCCAAAACGACTCCCTGTTATATATGCACAGCATGCTCACCGAAAAACTTTGGTGACATTACAGTACCGCGCTAGAAGCCGTGTGGCTTGGCAGACTGTTTGAAATGTAACAGTGCATGGCCCCATGTGTTTCTAATAGGTGGTGTTTAAATATTGTGGGAAGCCACACGCTTTTTAGTACTATGCTATAATTTTACTACTATATTCTAATCAGCCTCTGCTGCACGTACCCGGGAGTTCTTTTTGGTATTTAGCTTATTTTGTCAGATAAAACTTCCTGTCGATTTCCCACACAGTTATGGCATGACTCCGTTGCTGTAACCGGGAGATGATCTGATTGTCGCTGCTACTTTCAAATGATCGGCGTACTTTTCTTCAATATATTCAAGTACCAAAGAACGTACTTCATCTGTGGGTGTGGAACGCTTGCTGTGCATCCGTGGAATCGTCACCCAACAGCCGGCATCCTCATGTGATCAAGCTGGGTCTTGTCGAAGTTGCCTTTGTTTGGGGAAATCGATGATAAGATGGCGGAAGGTGTTGAGGACCACGAAATCTCGTGATTCCATGCATCGCTGAAAGTGACTGAGTAGTGCTCGTTTTGGGCTCGATTCGCTAAGTCGGCAAAGCTGTGTCAGCAGTCATTGAGAGGCGAGAAGACGTAACGGTGGAAGACAAGCTTCATGAATCACCTTTATGCTCGCTGCAAACCTTGGCTCTCCCAAAGCAACTCTTACGCCTTTACGATGAAGTTTTTCCAGCCGTTCGTATTGTGACTCACTCGAAGAGATCAGAGGCTATTGGAAAAGCACACTATTGACAATTACTGCCTCGTGTAACATTATGATTTATGTTGGGTGGCTCCCCAGCTTTTACCTGCCATCCATCGAAGGCTGTTCACATGGGGTGACAGCGCTGACATCATCTTGTCTACTGCCCGTCGCCAATTCATCCTTGTGTCCAGTGTGACCCCAAAGAATCTCATGTACTTAACTTGTTTGATTGATGCATCAGAAAGTAATACTTTCTTCTTTGTTTCTCGTCTTCACATACCTGGGAATAGCATGAATTGAGACTTTTCAGCTGATATTGTTACTCGAACAGATTCAAGATAGGTTTGTGCGGAGAGTATAACTCTTTGGCCAATCATTTCCAATCGCTTATGCTGATATCCAGATAGCCAGATGCATATGTCGTCGGCATAAATTGATATTTGTACTGCCTTGCTCACTGCCCTGAGAACATTAGGTAAACCAGCCATAGTAACATTGAACAACATTGGCGACATGAAACTGCCCTGTGGTACTCCTCTGGTGATTTTCCTTGAGCTACTGAGCACTGTCCCTAACTTCACCTGCATCGAGCGATCAGTAAGAAACGCCTGAACAAAGCGCAAAAGGTGCCCCGTTATTCCCATAGATGCAAGACCACACATTATCGCACCTGGGAACACGTAGTCGTATGCTTTTGAAACGTCCAGGAATATTGCCAGAGTTGAAAAGCCGCATGCTCGTGGGTGTTCTGTGTGACTCACCAAGTCCAAGATGTTGTCTTGTGCACTCGAACGTTGCCAAATCCCAGTCATGCATGCTGGAAAAGCTTTGTGATTTTCCGTCTCCTATGTCAGCCGAACACAGGCCAGCTTCTCCATAAGCTTCGCTACGCATGAAGTAAGTGATACTGGTCTGTATGATGCCAGTTCTGTTCTGTCTTTACCTGGCGTCAGCACTGGCACAACCCAGGCCATTTTCTAGGCTTGAGGAATGTTTTCCAACTCTCAAATATATTCTAAATGCACCAGAAGCCTGCTCTTCAATTCTGCAGACAAATTTGTGATCATTTGGTTTGCAATTCCGTCAGGTCCAGAAGCACAGCTTCGACGGAGACAATTTATGGCTGACGTATGTTCCCGCAGGGTGAAAGGTGCGTCGATGGCAGATGTAGAATGACGCAGAAGTGGGTAAGGTAGTTCACTTTCTCTTCCAATTACATACACTTCAGCAAACTCTTCGGCCAGAGACGGCATTTATGTATCCTTGAATAAAACAATGGCAATAAATGGTCTCAAAGGATTAGGCGTGTTTCCGACCTTATTTATACTCGCCATATCCATGACAGTGGAGTAAATGCACTTAAACTCTCAAAAAACGTTGCTTATGGTTTCCTTCGAAGTTTGTTGCTGTATCGCCGTATTGCTACATTAAGTCTGTTGAACTGAGTTTTGCTAGCAGGTTCAACACCTCTTCGCATAACCCTTTTCTCTGCTCTTCTTCTGGCTGGACACAAATTACGGATCTTTAGGTCCAGGATTGAAAAATATGCAGGTAAATTAGGTATACTGGTTGCAGCCACTTTGCTCGCCAGCGTATCCTGAAACATATCCCCTGAACGGTGATCTAGATGCTCTCGTTAGCGATCCTGATCAGTTACTTTGCAGGATTTAGCTACCGTCAAGTGGTAGCCAACAACATTGATCCATATAGGAAAATAATCACTGCCCATTCTATCCGGAGCTCCGCAACACGTGAGTTGAACGTCACTTGAATGCCACGTCAAGTCAATAATACTTGTACAAGCTCGGGGACTAAAGAATATTGCATTGTCATCATTCGCAATGCATAAGTCTATAGCTTATCGATAGCCTTTCCCAGACAACGTCCATGTGCATCCGAACTCTTGTCCCCCTTTACGTGTGATGGGCATTTAAATTACCACAAATGATGCGCGTTGCTGCGTAACGATGACACAGGTCTTCCAAAAACTTTTCAATTGAAATTTTCTTGTGAGGAGACGCATACCCCGATGCAATGCTGACTTTGCGGTTTCCTATCTGTGCCCTGATCACACATACTTCTATAACATCTGTGCACAAGTCCGCCACATTGAGTGCTACGTGTGGTATCTCTCTTCGTATATACACAGCGGCGCTTCCATTTGCGAAAGTCGTTAGGGTGGGGTTCTTGTGAGTGAAGTATCGAGTGATTGATATTTGTCTCGATAATCCGGCCTCCGACAGAGAAGTGAAGAGGATGCATTTCAGTCTGCCTGTTTTCTAAGTTGTTTATTTCCTGATCAATAAACATGTGCACACAAAAAATGAAAACAGGGCAGTTTTGACATTTTCAACCTGTTCTTTCAAAATATGCACCAACTGTCCAACTCTAAGCAAAATATGCATGAGCTGTTCATGCGGTCTTACATTTCGCCCTAATTGGGCTGGGCAGAGTGGTTGACGAATCATTCACTGACTACGGGCACCTGAAGACTGTTTGTTATGCGATTTAAATGTGCCGTAATTCAACAAGAAAACTATTGTTTTTGGAATTAGCGTAATTGTAATGATGATAAGTTTATTTCAGCATCAACAGGAAATAAAACAACACTCGTGAGGCTACGGGCCTTCAAAAAGCCTCGAACGGCTTGACAAATGCCTCTCGTTCACAAAACTCTAAGAGGAAAAAAAACAGTGGAGAACAATTTACGTGCTAGTATGGAAAGGCCTCTAAACATAACGACGGCATACAAGTACACTTGTCAAGACAGAACAAAAATCATGGGGGCAGAAATCGCCCTTACTTCACTAGTTATGGAAGCTTATTTAATTGTTTAGCTTATAATATTAGCAGAGGAGTTAGAGCCTGTGGCAGTTGGTACACAAACACTTGGCGGTCATAATTTGTACGAGCGTAGGGGATGTTCCAACTGTGACTGCTTCTTGTAGTGTATTGCGTAAGCAAGTTGTTTCTATTATCTTTTTTATATTTGAATCCTTGCAGGAGAAAGTGCTGGGAGGTGCATACAGCCGCAACCAAAGGGATGCTCATCGGCCGCGTTGACAGTGAGACGGAGATTTCTACCGCTGACGGGAAGAAATCGGCCTGACTACCTTCAACGAGGGCCATCGATGAGTCATCGTCACAGGCACCTAACGATGACTAAGCCCCCCACTCAATCAGCTCCATCATTTGGGGTGAAAAAACCTGCCGGAAGGCCCACAACACCGACGTTGCCCATACCCTACAATTATGAGATTGATGCATATTATTACGACAGCCAGACGAGAACTTGCAAGCAGTACAAGTTTTGTGGACCACAGTCAGCGCCACAGGGCACCAATTTCTTCACGACCATGACGGATTGCATCATGGAATGCGAGTAAGCACGATTCTATCTGCACGGGAATGTTCCGCGCGAGATATGAATGCGATGTACAAGCCAGGCTTGCTCATTCGGTATCGTAAATAGTTTTTTGCTGCCACATATATTAAGCGTTGCGTTTCGCTTGCAGCTACTGCCACCTGTTTACAGTGAATGTAAATAACTCTTAGACAGGGACACAACACGGAGATGTCCTGCTGAAGAATACACTGCAATTTTATATTCACGTATGCACAGGGTAGTGCTTCTCTAAAATACTCAATGTGTTCAATTATGGCGTCACAGCTGTAGGTAGCTCAATAACTAGACTACGCCTGCTTGATGTCTTCACCGAGATGAGTGAAATAAAAGACCATCGCACGAGCATACAAGCCCGTGTTAGTTTGAGCAATGAAATTGATGATAGATATGTGGGGTGGAACGTCGCAAAACTACCATATAAGTATGAGAGACGCCGTAGTGAAGGGCTCTGGAAGTTTCGACCACCTATGGTTCTTTAACGTGCACCGAAATCTGAGCACACTGGCCTAGAGAATTTTCGCCTCCATCGAAAATGCAGCCTCCACTGCCGGGATTCAATCCCGTGACATGCGGGTCAGCAGCCGATTACCTTAGCCACTAGACTACTGCGGCGAGGCTTGAGCAGTGAAATTCAAACTAAAAAAGGAGCACATTTGATTGCTGCAAGCATACCTTAATGGTGAAGCCACATAACGTTAGACGCAAGTGACAGCAGAAGAGGCGTCTTCCATAGGCGCTTTTGGCTGGCCGATTCTGCGGTCCATTCTTAGTTCAGCCCAAGCGATAAACGTTGATCGATATGTGGGGTTTAACGTCCTAAAACCGCCATAATAGAGACGTCATAGTGGAGGGCTCGGGAAATTTCGACCACCTGGGGTTCTTTAACGTGTACCCAAATCTGAGCACATGGGCCCACAGCCGCCGCAGCCGGGATTCCATCCCGCGACCTGCGTGTCAGCAGCCGAGTACTTCAGCCACGAGACCAAATTGGCGGGGCGAAACGCCCAACGTTACCGGAGCGCAACGCGACTTTACGGTGTTCGCCAAGCGACTTTCGTTCAAGGCAATTCCAATCGCACCAGTGCATGGAAGTAAAAAGTACGTTGAAAACGAAAATAACAATTTACTTATCTTGCAGCAAGAAAAGACATCCTGTTTCGAAGCAGTGAGAATTGATTGACCGGTTCACGCATGCACATTTTCTCTATATTTTTGCCACCTTCACTTAGAGCTGGACTACAATTGAAGCCTTCAAGGCAGGTCAAACGAATTTCAAGCACCCTGCCCTGATGCAACGCGCTGAGTGAACTAAAGATAATTTCTCAATGAGTGTTAAAGCGGCTGCCAAGAGCTAAATTGTTACTATTCTACATGAAATTTCTTTTTAGCGATGGTTTGAGGAGTCCTTTTGACGTAAGTACTAAAGATGCAGCTCTAGATCCTCCATTATGTCGCGAAGTGTCAGCTCTAGGTCGTTTCGTAGTACGTCACTTCACATGCGCGGATTTTAGGAGCGAAGCTCCTTATGGCGTGGCTTGGGCGTCCCTCGTATGTAACCACCAGTGGCACATATCCGAAATAGGTATAACACTTGACCTCCAAGGTGGTGCCAGTGAGAGATTTCTTCTGTGCGTTGTTTAACAATAAAAAATAGTGCTCAATGTACATGCAAATGGCTGCTAATGGGGAATGAGAGACATGAGCATTCGGCTTTTAGTCAACGCGCACGCTGCGATCCACATTAGCAGCCATTGGCATGTACATTGAGCACTATCGGACAAGAAAGGGATGCTACATTATACTCGCTGGGTGTAACCTCCTTAGCTTTAGAAAGGTTTAGCGAGCGTTGAGCCGCAGTGCCATGAATACAATGAACTTGTATATACCATGAATCAAGTCAAGGTGGTTAAAAATGAGAAGTAGATACGAAGCGCAAGCCGTAAGAAAGTAAAAGCCCAATTCTCCTGTCTCTCATTTCTCATTAGCAGCCATTGGCATGTAAATTGAGCCCTATCTGACAGGGAAAGATTGCTACGTTATACTCGCTGGGCGTAACCTCCTTGGTTTTCGAAAGGTTTAGCGAGCGTTTGGTCGCAGTGCCATGAATACAGTGAACTAGAATATACCATGAACTCGAGGTGGTTAAAGGTGGGAAGTGGACCCAAAGCGCAGGCCGTAAGAAAGTGTGCGTGTGCCACCTCTCGTTTAGTCCTTGGAATGTCCGCTGGATGGCGGTGCTTCTATATGGGGAATATATGAAAAAAAGATGCGAGATGGTGGGACTTGGAGTGTTGAATAGATGAACGAACGGACACACAAACAGATGCATGGATGGACGTATGAACGGATGCAGGGGCGGATGCACGAAATAACGCAGGGACGGGCGCACAAACAGGCGCATGCACGGTCACACAGACGGACGCATGGACGGACGAATGCTTCGCCCCACTCTCCATCATTCAGTCCGTGGATATGCTGCCATTTTTTTGTAGGGATTCGCCGCGACGACTACTCTGAGAAGGCACTGATCCTCGTGTATCTTGAAGTGCCGTCGAAGCTTGTGCGTTTGCCATACAATCGCTGCGTCTTTCGAGGAGCGCGGACTCACGGCACATGAGGCAGCCATTTTAGTTGTTTCTCTTCGCGACATGTAATCCTTCGCTCGCTACAGTTCACGCTAATGGTCCGGTCAGACGCTCAGTGCCTGACCACCTGGCGCATGCGCAGTGGTGTAAACACCAACTTCCTGAGTGGAGCGAGAGGCAAATCACGGTCAGCTAAAAGCGTCTAATAACAAACTACAAGGCAGTTAGATCAAAACATGAAAGACAATCTCATCAGGCTAGTTGCCAAAGTTCGATTACAGTAGGCATGGCGGGCCACTTTACGAAGGGCGAATACAAAAACAGCAAACCGCAAGTCTTGGTGGCTTTTCCTTTATGTATCTATCCTTCGTAAAGTGTTGCGCTACAAAACATCCGGCTGTTGGTTCAGCAATGCCTTGCGCGGAACGAATAAACTAGCTGACGACCACGCCGCAGCTCCAGCGCGTCTTCGCCACATGTTCCCGCTTTTACTTGCGGCCACTATTCCACATAAAAGCGGTGACCTCTACCAGCAATGAAAAGTAAATTATGCAACCAATAAGAAATGATGTGCGCAGACTAGCATCAAACAGCAATGAGAATAATTATTACGAGATCGGGGGGTAGGGGGGAGGGGCAACAACGAGCCACATCAGCTGGTATTTCACACAAAAAATGATAATTTTGTAAAATCATGTTCAGCGCTCACTACTTAGGTGTTCTATTAAACTTCGCCTAGAAAATATTTTAACGCGATAGCCTTAAAGAGCTTGTTCCGCAGGTTTCACAGAAATGTCGGCGTCGTTTGTTGGGAGTCAGGATCGAACCGAGCCGCTTGTGTGGCAAGCAGATGTTTTACCACAGCATGAAATTTGTTCACTGTGCTTAAAAAAACACTATATGAATGTCATGCAGCGGAAGGAGTCTCCTAAACGCATCATATATTGCCTTGAAAAAAGGTGTAATCGCGCAAGGCGTCCAGAGATGTTGAATTGCGCCATGAGTGGGTGTTAAAAAGTCCCGTCCATTACAAAGCACTGAGACATATTTAGTAATCATCAGCAGGAGAACCACCGAGAAAGCGAACAGCTGCGCACTTTTGTGTGCTGCCCTACGTACGCTTACGGGGACCTTTGCTGATTCGCAAAAATAATAATAATAGTAATTATGGTGCAGGGGCACTTAACAACTATGCATGCTATAGGCATTCAGTGATACTTCGAAAGGGCCAATCTAACGCGCACAGTCATTCGTTTCCTCAAGCGCTGTTGAGACATGCACCGAGAACCGAAGCAGGATAGCGGTTGAGAATTCGATAACACTTTTATGAGCTACTCTTGAAGGCGAATATCAAGCGCCCTCTAACTTGTATTTGGTTTGTATTCATAAGAAAATTGCTATCGAAAAAAGGCATTTATTCCCATGAATTCTCCTCACTGACAATGGTCCCGAAATGATGACAAAGACATAGTTCTCATAAATATAAACATTATCAATACGAATGTCCCCTTCCTTGAAAAATCGTGAAAACACATAACATGGTTGGCAGGAATAGTAAGCATACATGTGATAAACTGTAATGTACATAGGAAACATTCGATGTCTTCGTAAGTATTTATCAGGTAGCGAACATAATAAAATGTGGAATGTTTAAACAATGCACCTCAAAAAAACTTGTCTGATGGGGAAAATATTTTGAAAATAAATATTCCGAAACAAGTTTTTATTGAACTCTAATTATTCACAGAATACAATAAATTCGTGAAAAACTCAATAAAGAAAAAGTTCAATAAGTGATGTTTTCACTTAATGTTTTGTGTCATACACCAGAAATATATAAGTTCATAGCAATGTCAGAGATGGCTCAGTTCCACGGCTGAGATACTTGGCATAAATTGAGGGGAAATGATGCCTGGTGTTTATCAAGTTAATTTTTTCTCGTTTATTTTCAGAGGGTTTCCAATCGTAAAGGCCTAAGAAGACGCGTAGCGCGGTCACTGACATGCATCCGGGTTTCTCCTGTTTGTAGTACATTGTTTGACTTTACGTAACTCTTCAGGGACGCTGACCAAGTGCGAAATTTCCAGTTGAATAAATTCGCTCTGAAATGAAGTTGTTCGCGCCGTTTGCGGGTGGCTTTTGTTCTGCTGCTTCTAAAAGATTGTCGTAAATAAATTCTGTCTGAATCAGCTTCAGTATCATCAACACTGATATGTGAGTTCCTGTTTGCTTAATTTACACCATTTCCAGGTGGCTTTTGTTCTAATGCTTCTAAAATATTGTCGTAAATAAATTCTGTCTGAATTAGCTTTAGTATCATTAACACTGCAATGTGAGTTTATTTTTGTTTATCTTACAGAGTTATACTGAAACTGGTGTGCTGTGGTACCAAGTGAAAAGTTTGTCGCTCGAAAGGCCCACAAAACTTTAGAAAAATTCATTTCTGTGGTTTCTCACGTAAGACCCTCCATCTGGTTGTGAAGCATGGCGTTGTCTGGGGCTCCGCATAATAACGATATCCGTTGTTTCTTTAACGAGAACCTAAATATATGTATATGGGTGCTATCTTGGTTTTCCCCTCATCCAAGGGCAGCCGCTGTAGATGTGAATCGAACAAGCGTTATCTTGTTCACAACTGACGCAACTTGACAAGTTTGAGGAATCATCGCTTCAACGGTGGACGCGCAGAAGTCTTCCTAAATAGGGTTGCATTCCAGAGGGATGCGAGGAGCCTGACGGTAGGTGACGCTGCTGGATTTCGTCTGTCGCATAGGCAGCCGGCCTCAATGCTTCGGTAATTTGGGGGAAACGGGGAGCTCTCTGGAATTCGCAAGTTGTGTCTGCAGCGCATTGGATCACTAGCAAAGCTGCCACCGCAGGTGAAGATTTTGCAACGTCTGCGATGGCCGACAGCTTCTTCTGGGATAATTGGCATGACCAGAACCGAAAAACTTGGGAACCCTTAAGCTTCTCCTTTCGGAGCAGAACGCGATAGCAATATTTCCAATTATGTTCGCTTTGTCTATGACGTGTATGACAGATGCAGTTAGACAGCCTTTTATAAGAGTAGATGGTCATGACCCATTGTTCTTGACGTTTTCGTGTCCTGCATAACCACCGCAACTAATGTGCTTTGCGAGCTGTCTTTAAGTAAATGAATAGTCCCCGCACAACCAATCACGGCGAGTATTGACGCTCGTGCGATAAGCCTCAAAGTAACGGGGAAACACAACTGATGTAAGAAGGTAGCAGCCTAACAGCTGGCGATAGATACATTTGGTCATACGGTCGATGGCCGAAATGAACGATTTAGTTAGGATTTAAATAAATTACTTAAACACTGTTGTGTGAGCACGCCTTCACCCTTCAATGATCAACACTGCGTAGCGGACTTTTCTGACCCCAAGAGCCAGGTGCTCCTAGGACTTCTGCTACTTCATAGCAGATTCCGATAATCCCTCATTGAGAGCCTGCCAAAAAACGGTTCCTCTAGGGTTAAGTCTTCAAGGCACTCAGCAAAGCAATGCAATAAAACAATAAAGCGTTGCAATAGAGACGGGTGTTAGCGAAGATACGAACAGCATGGCATCAGAGGTGAAATTTGACCGGCGGTTTCAGCGTTCAGCTGCGTTGTGGACGAATGACGTAAAAAAACACGTGATGACGCACCATATGACCTCATGGTGACGTTACAGATTGTCAAAATTTGAGCCCATTGTGACATCACAGTGACGTCATGTGCGGTCGCACCTTCGTCCAAAGGGGGTGCGATTGATTGATTGGTATGTGGGGTTGAACGTCCCATTGCACGGCCACCATATGATTATGAGAAACTTCATAGTGGAGCGCTCCGAAAATTTCGGCCACCCGGAGTTGTTTAACGCGCACTGAAACCTGAACACATGAACCTGCAACATTCTCGCCTCCATTAATGCAAAAGAGGGTCCGATTTTTGAGGCATTGTAAAACCAGGCGAGGTGCCCTCGACCATTAGAGCAGTGCAAAGCAGTGAAACAGTGCAGGAATCTGTAGAACGGTGGCGGGCCGAGATGTATAGAACAAAACAATATTAAGTGGTCTTTTGCGACCTAAAACCACGACATGAATATTAGAGACGCCACAGTGGAGGGCCTCAAAAATTTCGATTCCCTCGTGTTCTTTAACGTGTGCTGAGATCGCACAGCACACGGGCCTATAGCACTTTCCAAAAGGACATAAACTGCTATTTCGATTTTTCTACCACCCTCCCGACAGCAATAAATTAATAATAATGATAATAATATTGTTTTATTTTTCATCAAAAGTTTGATAAAGGACAGCTGCAGAGCCACCTTTCAGCACGACAGCAGTGGCAGTCAGCAGTGTGAGCTTAACAACAACACAACAACAACAACAACAACGACGACGACGACGACGACGACGACAACGACGACAACAACAACAACAACAAAATAAATAAATACATACATAGAAGAGATATAAAAAAATCAAGTCCAAATTCCAAAAATAAAAATAGCAACCATGATAATACAGCCACTGCAAAAAAATCTTAAAAACTAAACATGTGTATATCGCGCAATGAGGGCTGTGTACAGAGTAAGATATCTGTACCACCTTTCACATATTTAATGAGTAACGTAGAAACTATGTAGGATAACTTATTTGTGGAGTAGTTTGTTGTCGAAGTTTTTATTTTCCATGTTTTCTTATTTCATGTTTTGTACAATGTATTATTTGGCAGCAGTTTTGAGAGGTCTTACAAAAAATGTCGATTTTCATTTAATTCACGCCGGATCGCCAATGCTAAGTTAAAATTGTAGAGACAATGTACGGGCAGTATTTCAACCTGTTCAAACAGTTCGCTTGTGTGAGCATCATCGCGGACAGGCTAAAAATGATTCTAACATACTTCTTTTGCATCAGGTACAGCTTTGACGATTCGAAATCTTGCTGTTACATTACTAGTGTACCCTGATAATAACTTTTTGGGTAGTGGTTTTAACCTTTCAGATGCAAAATGAGCTAGTGATGGTGCAATAACCAACAAACAATGAACTAATACAAGTTTCCAAAAACTGCTTATATTGAAAAATTCAACCAAACATGTGGTCGTTCCTAGTAGTCAGTTCTATTAGATATTGTCCTTTGGAACGACCCGAGCGTTGTAACCAAAGGGGAAACACTGCCTTCATTAAGTGATCATGAGGCAGTCATTTTAAGATAAAACAGTTCTGTGGTCCCGATCGCTGTGCATATCCCAAGGTCAGTATTCTTATACGAGAAAGGGGACTTTGACGTCACTCAGACAGAATTATTTATGTGCATGTCAATATTCCCGAGTCTGTCAGAAAGATGCAGGGCATTCACGGTGCAGCTTTCCCCGCAAACTATCAGAACTACTATACAAATATGGCCTCACATTATTTCCGGGCCAAAAACAAAAACGAAAACGTGCGTGGTTTAATGAAAAAGTGCGCAAGTTGGTACGAAAAGTATGGAGAGCGTATAGAAACTGATATAAAAATACCACGTCACTTGACCACCCGAATACAAGTGATGCAACCAGGGAACTCAAGGAAACAAAGTAAAAAGTTGTTGCCCAGTAAAACACAGATCCGAGAAAGAAACCTTAGATCCTTCTACAAAAATACAAAATTGTGTAGAAATATTGAAACTTTCATTCTAGCTAGAAATTATTTAAATTCAATGGAACTATATGATAAGAAGTGGCGCTGAAAAGATTGAATGTTTAATGGTTGTTTAAAATTGGCATGTTCTGACGTAACAAACGCTGGTACAGTATGGATTTCCCCTAACGTTAGCTCCTTCTACAGCGTACTAGAAATAACCATACACGTAAACTGTATAAACTCTATCTTGCGGGAGCAGGACGCCTCAAAATATATTGGTGCTGATAGCATTACATCGCGTATACTAAAAAATGGCATGGTATTATAAAACAACATCTACGAGTTCTATTTAAAATATCTCATGGGACGCTTCGTGTCACAGGACTAGAAGTTGTGGCTGTAGATCTTTGATTTCGTTTATTTGATTCGTCACAGTACAGTGTAACAGGAGGCGGAGGGAAAAGCCGTTATGACGGCTTGAGGGATCCTTCGCCCCTTTTCACTTATCGTATCTTTCAATCAGGAAACAAAAACTACAGACCTATTTTCTTAACGACAGTATTTTGGAAGCTTTCTCAAGAGATATTATATAGTGAATTATTTAAACACATTGAATCAATGAGCTGTTTCACAGCCTCCCAGCCCGGATTTCGTTGTGGTCACTCATGCACTACTCAATTATTTGAATTTTAACAGTATATAGGTAAATTCTTTGACATAAACATGACAACGCACAATTCCTAGACTTTGAAAACCGTTTAAAACAGCGTGTCAACTTTTTCTAAATACTAAGAAAAAGCTTTTTTAGCGTCCCCATAAGGCACCAATGACGACAGCAAGGAAGTGCTACTCAGTGCATCTGCTGAGCACTCGCATTCTGGTTGCGCTCTTTTTGCATCGCTCCACGACGTGTTCCTTCAATGCTTTTCCCATGTAGTCCTCTCTTCTACTTAACTTGAAAAGCACAGCGCACTGCCTTGTTTTAAAATTGTGCTTGAGACCCAATACAAGCAAGCGTAATATTAAAGGATAATTTTCCAACCACCTGGGGGAGTTCCGAAAACACAGTTTGTTTTTGAAAAGCCTGAAATGTACGCTTCGTGGGAACGAACACTGTGTATTGTGACACGAATGCAGCCGGAACAGCTGAACTATATTTGAGACCCTGGAGCTGTTTATTTGACAGTCGTTGAGCACGCCTTTGTCTTAGTTGGAAGTAGCTGGTGAGTATAAATAATTCGGGAGTGACTGAAGAATGCTTTTGAATACCTGGTATTTTTCAAGAGCGCCTTCGTGTTCCGAGAATGTCTTGTAGCGCCTAGTGAAATATGGAAACATGAGGGATTAGACGAAGGAGATAGAGCGCTTACAGCCTCGGTCTTGAAGAACATATTAGAAGTATTGTGCTGTAGCCTTCATCGCCAACGTGACATGCAGGGCATGATCGCCCAGTTTCGTGTTCGGAGAACTGTTTTCCGACCTGCTGGTGCCACTGATTTCTTGTAGGGTGAATGAATGTACTTATCGATCTTGCTGAACTGGTTTAAGGGCAAAGCTCCTTTGTGTCGGGCCATGTCTCCTGTCCATCGGTGCGACACGCAATGAATATCCGTATTCATATGGGTATCCACACGAATATCCATATTCATGTAGATATGCATATCGGTATGTATACCTGTATAGACATTCATATGATGGTCCATATGTATATCCCTATTCATGTGAATGCCTATGGGATATTAATGGAGGGTAGACGTATGAACATACATATGGACATCTAAACACCATATGCTCATGGTGAATAATAAACAACTTTGCGTATGCTTTACACACGTGTTGTCACGTCTTTGCATGATCGACTGGGCATTGTACGGGAGTTGATGGCCCCCCGGAGCTTCGCCCGCTCATCATCATTCACTTTGTAAATATATTGTAATTTGTTTCATCATCCACCAACAGGGTGATAACCAGTATTTCTTTCACTTTTTAATGAAGAATCGCACAAAACTTCCCTGCATAGACGAAGAGCACAGGAGATGACGGATGTTTCAGGCCGGTAAGCGACCGAAATCACTGTTTGGTGAGAGCCACTCAGTGGCCGAGAGGGCTTCCATCTAATAGACAGCTATGGAACGCTTAGCTACAACAAAAAACTCTCATAGGGGTCATAAACCAGCCCTAGGGCTTCTTAAGCAAACACATTTTGCGGATAGGAGACGTAGAAGCTGGGCACGTTGCGAAACGGATAACGCGTTGGCGATGGAGCTACTCAGTACATATCATCATTTCATAATTTATTTACCCTTAAAGGCCCCTGTTGGTGTAGTACATAAAGCGGGAGCATACACAAGAAAACAGGAACGTTGAAACAGTCAATATTCAAGCAAAAAGAAATAAAATTTACAAAGAAATAATCGAAATACATGTGAAGAGTAACGCGCTCAAGAAGAGTACAGAAATACACAAAAATCTCAATCCGTTACGGATCAGCACTCAATATATTTGATAGTGCGTTTCGAAATTTGATGGGGTCACGTAAATAACAACACGGTCAGGCAAACTATTCCGATCTGCAAAGGCTAATGGCAAGGAGGAGTTGTTGAACGAATTGGTAGAGCCGTGAATTCTTTGAAGACTGAGGGGTTGGACAGGTGGCGTCAGGTGCGGTTTGGCGGGAGAATAAAAATGTGACGTAAGTGTGGAAAGTTGTAATAGAGCTTACGAAGGAGGCATAAGCGAGAGATTTTTCTGCGAAGTGCTAACAATTTATAGTCCGATGATGATTTGATATTTGTGACACTTATCCGATGGTCGTACTGGGATGTGATAAAACGGGCCGCCTGGTTTTCGACAGCTTCAAGTAGGTAAACAAGGTACGCTTGATGTGGGCTCCATATTGCCGACGCGAATTCCAGTTTAGTGCGGATGAATGTATTGTATGCCAGTTTTCGGATCAAAGGTGGTGACGAGGATAGCGACTGTCTTATGAATCCCAGGGATTCGTTAGTGGAGGCTATTATATTATGAATATGTTCGGACTATGTGAGCTTGCTTGTGATGGTAACCCCGAGGTGCCTCTATGAATACACCTGTTCAATAGTAAGAGAATGAAAAGAGTTCATGAATTCACATTTTTTGACGTTTAAATGCATGAGCCACTGAGTGCACCAGTTTTCAATTGCTGTGAGGACACGTTGTGAAAGCATCTGATCGTTATGCGAGGTAATGCTGTGGTACAGGACACAATAATCGGCGAAGAGCTGGGTGGGTGATGTAATACCAGTGGGCAGATCATTGATGAAAATTAATAACAAGAACTTTCCGAAGACTGAACCTTGCGGTACTCCTGATAATACTTCGCTGACTGTGTACTGATGGCGCCTGATCACTGTGAAGTGCGAGCTACCAATTAGGAAACATCGAATGGATAATGCAACGAATTATTAGATGCATAAGCTGTTTACTTTGACATCTAGCATAGTAGTATGAGGCGAAGAGGCACAGGCCGCTGTGGTGACTTCGTGTTGAGCAGATGGTCAAGTCGGTGTGTCAACAATCGTGGAAGAGTCGAGAGTGTAAACACGCCCGGCGTATTCGCCACGTAGCACTGTTAAAGAAGAGGATCAAGACGAGCAGTGTGCTGATGCCGTTAAGAGTTTACAAAACAGAATAAGGCATTGTCCAACACTTGCGATTGACGAAAACAGCAGATGGCGTAAGAAGGGCACACGACTCGGCAAGAGAGTTGCAACACATCGTTCAAAGGGCGAAAAAGTGCGGCGGAGTAAGGTCTCTCGCAACAAATAGTTTTTCTCAGGTTTGCAGATCTTCAAATAATGGGGCGTCGCAAAACACTTCATATGCCACCTCAGCGCAAGAGCCGTCGATGACGAGCTTATTAGAGGAAAAAATGCCTATACCCAAAATGATGTCATTGGAGCAGGAATCAAACACTGGTGATTTGAAGACGTAGGGGAGACCGTTAATCACAACGCTATCAGTACAGACAGCGGTCGGCGGGATGCACTCTGCACTGGCTGTACGAAGTGATATGTTTCCTAGCCGAGTCATGACTTTCTCGAGCAAGTCGCACAGTTTGGCACTCATAACAGAAACCTCGGCACCAGTTTCGACAAAGGCGAGTGCATCGACGCCATCCACATATACGCCAAGAACATTCGTCGGTGAAGAGAGAGGTCTTGGTCTTTTCGCTGGTGACGCAGTTCCTGCATATGGAACTGCGGCGATTAGTTTTCCTGTTCCGGCGATGAAGAACGAGTATTCTGCACAAGTACGACGTACACGTAGCTCATGTACCCACGCGCAAGCTAAAACAACGTCTGATCAATGTGAAAGACAAATTACGAGAAGAGTGCTTTCCTTGTGTCCCTATGGTGTCCCTGCGATTGTGTGTGCATTGGTGGATCTGGTAACTTCTAGCGACAGCTCAAATAGCACAGCAATGAAGCAAAAAACAAGAAGGGGATATCAAACGCCCTCGCCGAACATGAGCAAGTCTCACATTATGAGATAAACTGGTGCAAAGCCCTTCGGGGCGAAAACCCAGTTTCGAACGCAAACCTAGCCTGCAAAGGTGGTTCTTGACGTGGTCTCCACGTGGATGACCTTCGGGTTGGTTAAAACTTACGAGTTCACCAGGTCACGCATCCGTGCGTCATGGCAAACACAGAGAGAATTGTTTCTCAAACTCGCGAAAGCGTACAAAGCGTTCCTACGTGTAATCGCTACTGAGACGGACATGACTTCTAGATTGTATCTGGCATCACTAACTATAAAAAGCATGCTGAACCGCATGGATGGTAATCTGCCCCCCGAATACCCAAGGTATTCAAGCCACGTGCCATAAAGTATTTAAACGGTAAGCTTCGGCATTTCGCTGTCATTGTGAACAAGGCTCTTGTTATGGGTGCTAAAACGTCATTGCATTGGCATCCTTGACTAATTATTCAAGAACCACGACAGATCGGTGATGGCGAGTGGCGGTTAACAGTAGGGCGGTGGTCGGTCTACGACGAGATCTGGCCTGGGTTTTGAGATACTGCGAACGAAGAGCGTGGTGAGACATCAGATGCAGCTTCGAAGCTCTGGTGGTAGTTCGGATGGTACACAGGTACGCACCGACGTCAATATTGCCACAGGCATGGAACGAGGTTTAGCCATGCCAATGCGAGTATGTGCCATAGTGTGAAAGAAGAGGAGGACGGTTGGTGTGCTCGTGCTCTAACGTTCGGTTCGGCTCGACGTCCAGTGCTGCTCCTGTGAACAGACGTTGTGGTCGTTCTGTAATCACGTGACATTTTCTGGTGGAGGTGCTGGGTAGTGTTGTATGCAGTGCAATCAGCAGCAAGGTCCCGACAGTAGTCGCGTCTTGGAAGAACCAGCTGACCTACGACGTAGCAGGCGACAACTAGGCCTACCTCCTGAATTCGGACCATTTCCACAACTCGGCAGTACTATGGCTAGTGCGGGAACGCAAACCCAAGAAACATCAACGCTGCCTCCTCCGTGGTTCTTCAACGTCCCGCGAACTCTGAAGCCGTTTCACGGTGAGCCTTACGAGGACGTCGACGACTGGCTTGACGACTACAACCGTTGCGGCAGCGTCAACGAGTGGAACGAGCAGCGAAAGCTTCGGTATGTCTACTTTTATCTCGAGGACTCCGCACGCGCATGGTTCGAAAACCATGAAGCCACTATGACAACCTGTCCAGAGTTTTGCAACCAGTTGCGAAATACCTTCCGAAGCTCTGACCGAAAGGAGCAAGCGGAACGGCTTCTCAATTCCCAAAACCAGCGTCCGAACGAGAGTGTTGCCATGTTCGTTGAGGACATGTCGCGGCTGTTCAGGCGAGCCGACTCCTCAATGACGGAAGAGAAGAAGGTGCGCCTCCTAATGCGGGGAGTGAAAGAGCAGCTGTTCGCGGGACTAGTGCGGAACCCTCCCAGCACTGTAGAGGATTTCCTCCGCGAAGCCACGACAATGGAGAGAATGCTAAGGCAGCGTTCGTACCAGTATGAGCTTCCTGGCAGTCTTTCGTCAGTGTCGTCGGCCCTGACAACACCTGGTGTCACGACTGTAAAAGACCTGACGGAGCTCGTGCGCAGTATTGTGCGCGAGGAGCTGCAAAAGCTGCACGTGGTGTCTTCTCCGCCCCATGTTGCTGCTCTAACGGATGTCGTTCGCGAAGAGGTCCGGCAGCTGGTGCACCCCATGACGACTCTGCGTGCAGCCGAAGTCCAACCCATGATGGCCCCGCGTCCAGCCGAAGCTCCGCTATTAACGTACGTGGAAGCACTACGTACTCTTGCACCGGCTGTTGGCTATCCGTCCCGTCCATCCACCCTGCAGACGGCACCGTCGTTCTAATCGGGACCACCGCAGTACGGCAACCCACACCTTACACGGAAATCCAGTGTATGGCGTGCTCCCGACAACCGGCCTCTATGTTATCACTGTGGTGAACCAGGTCACATCTACCGTGAGTGCGCCTACAGGCACATGGGTCTTCCTGGCTTTCGTCCGGATGCTCGTCGACCCAGAGATGGTGAGCGGCCCCGTGCTATCGCCGAATACTTAGCAAGCCAACGACCCTCAACCCTTCCGCGTCGCCAATCCCGCTCACCATCTCCACGGCGTTCCACGTCACCTGGCCAACAATCGACCTTTGCGGACGTCCTTGCAGGAAGATCGCCTAGATCTACAAGCCGGCGCCGGGGAAACTAAGAACAGCGACCTCTGGGGGTGAGGCCGCTGTTGATCGATCGTTACAAGACCCTCCCCCGCTTTGCCTGCCGACATCCGACGACATTCTTTCACCGACGTGTGCCATCGACGACAAACGGGTCTCTGCTCGTATCTCTGTCCTTGTCGACAACCACCCGCTGACCGCTCTGGTAGATACGGGAGCCGATTATTCTGTTATAAGCGCTGACCTCGCTGCACAGCTAAGAAAGGTAATGACACCTTGGGGACATGGAACCAACCTCCGGACTGCGGGAGGTCACCTATTGACACCGCTAGGAATGTGCACTGCCCGCCTCCGAATTCGTGAGTCGACGTACATTATTTCCTTCGTTGTATTGCGCGAATGCTCCCAAAACCTGATTCTCGGAATGAATTTTCTCCGCGAGCATGGTGCCATTATTAACCTTCGCGACCTGCTCATAACGTTATCTAACGACCATGCAGCCCTACGAAAGGATGCAGTTGCGCCGACCACAACACTTCGAATCGCTGACGACACCATCGCTCTGCCACCGCGAGCCAGTATGTTGGTAACTGTGGAGAGCGACTGTGACAACAAGAGTAGTGGCATCGCGGAAACTAACCTCGGTGCTCTTGGCTCGGCAGATTTGGGTCGCGCGTGCTATCGTCAAACTGAAACATCGGAGGGCTCAGCTTCTGATCATGAATTTCGGCGGACAGTACCAACACTTGGCAAAGCGAACAGCGATCGCGACCTTTGAAGCCATTGATGACGAAGAATGTTCCACTATCGCTCCGATTGCCACTGCTGCTGAAGGTGACACTGCATTAGCCAGTACAGTTGACGTCAATTGCCAGCTATCCTGTGTGCAGCAACAGCAGATACGCATGATTTTACGTACGTATAGTGATTTCTTTGCGTCCACCTCCAAAATCAAGCAGACCCCAACCGTGAAGCACCGCATTATAACGGACCCTACCGAACGGCCTGTACGACAGCACGCCTACCGCATGTTGCAAAAAGAACAAGAGGCAATACGGTTTCAGGTGAAACAAATGCTCGACGACGACGTCATCCAACCCTCGAACAGTCCATGGGCGTCACCCGTCGTACTTGTTAAAAAGAAAGACGGCACTCTTAGATTTTGCGTCGATTACCGGAAGCTCAACAAAGTGACGAAGAGAGACGTCTACCCTCTCCCACGGATAGATGATTCACTGGATCGACTTCGACATGCCCGATATTTTTCCTCAATGGATTTACGCAGCGGCTACTGGCAGATCGAGGTCGATGAACGTGACAGGGAAAAAACAGCATTCATAACTCCCGATGGCCTTTACGAATTCAAAGTGTTACCATTCGGATTGTGCTGTGCACCGGCAACGTTCCAAAGGATGATGGACACTGTCCTGTCCGGTCTGAAGTGGGAATCCTGCCTCGTGTATTTAGACGACGTCGTTGTTTTTTCCAAAACATTTGAACAACATTTACAACGACTTCAGTTCGTCTTCGTCGCTATTCGATCCGCAGGTCTATCGCTAAAACCGGAGAAGTGTCATTTCGGCTACGAAGAACTAAAGTTCCTCGGCCACCTTATCAGTCACGATGGCATTAGACCAGACCCAGAAAAGACCATGGCTGTTGCTGCATTTCCTCCACCTTCGAACAAACGGGATTTGCGCCGGTTTTTGGGTCTCTGCGCCTACTACAGGCGCTTTGTCCAGAGCTTTGCCAACATCGCTGAACCCCTTACTCATTTAACGAAGGAGGATGCTTTTTCCCAGCTTCAGCAGTGCCTTCAGAGTGAACCCTTACTAGGGCACTTTGATGAAGATGCCGCCACCGAACTTCACACTGACGCAAGCAACATCGGTCTTGGTGCAGTCCTCGTCCAGTGGCAAGACGGTGCTGAACGCCCCATCGCTTATGCTAGCCGCATTTTGTCATCTGCGGAAACTAACTACTCGGCCACGGAGAAGGAATGTCTTGCTGTTATTTGGGCGATAACAAAGTTCCGACCGTATCTGTATGGCCGTCCATTCAGAGTAGTTACGGACCATCGTGCCCTCTGTTGGCTGGCCAATCTCAAGGACCCTTCAGGGCGCCTCGCGAGGTGGAGCTTACACCTTCAAGAACTTGAGGTTACAGTCGTCTACAAGTCGGGCCGCAGGCACACTGATGCCGACTGCCTTTCGCGCGCACCCCTCGCGACGACATCGAAGGACGATGATACCGATGGCCATTTTCTTTGTGCAGTCAGTGAATCTGACTTGGCCCAGCAACAGTGGAATGATTCAGAGATCCAAAAACTTATCAAATACCTTCAATGTTGCAGCTCGAGTCCACCATCGGCATTCGCACGTTCAGGGTCATTTTGTCTCCGCAACGACATCGTCTACAAAAAGAACTTCGAACCTTATGCGACTGAGTACCTCCTCGTCGTTCCACCAGGGCTACGTGCTGACATTTTATCTGCCTGCCACGACGAGCCTTCCTCCGGCCACCTAGGTTTCGCACGTACCCTTGCCCGGATTCGGACGCGCTACTACTGGCCAAACCTCACCCAGGATGTCAAGCATTACGTTAACACGTGTAATCATTGCCAGCGCCGTAAAGCCCCACCTGTGCGCCCTGCTGGTTTATTACAGCCTGTTGCACCCCCGTCACAACCGTTTGAACGAATCGGCATGGACTTGCTTGGGCCCTTTCCGAAGTCACATGATGGCAACCGCTGGATTGTAGTCGCTACTGACTATTTAACGAGGTACTGCGAAACGAAAGCCCTACAACGAGGCACCGCCAATGATCCCCGTTCGCCAAAGGGGCCGCTCGGAAAAGTTACTTCACCGCTACTTCGGTCCCTATAGAGTACTACGGCGCCTCACAGATGTCAACTACGAAATTCTGCTTGAAGACACAGCTCAGCGACCTCGACGTTCCCAACAGGCCGACATTGTTCATGGGTCACGGATGAAGCCACACTACCCCCGAGCCACCTGAAACTGCTTCATCATGCGTCTTTGTGCGTGTACGCGATTACTTTAACTTTTTAATCGGCATTGGTCATCGGGGTGGTACTTTTTTTTTCGAAGGGGGGAGGGGTAATGCCACAGGCATGGAACGAGGTTTAGCCATGCCAATGCGAGTATGTGCCATGGTGTGAAAAAAGAGGAGGACGGTTGGTGTGCTCGTGCTCTAACGTTCGGTTCGGCTCGACGTCCAGTGCTGCTCCTGTGAACAGACGTTGTGGTCGTTCTGTAATCACGTGACAATATCGTGCTCCGTGCCCAGGTAGGCCACAGGCGCAACATATTGGCTGGTCGTCGAGAAACCAACATTGTCTACTCTGGCCGTACCTTGACATGTAGAACGGGGGGTGGGTCTCAGTGGCACGGCTGATGGCAGTGACGCAAAGGTCTGAGAAGGTGGCCGTGCGGCTGCTTCAGAATTGATGGGAGATGCATTTACTGCGGAACAGGCAACAGCGGTCGGCAACGGCTAAGTGCCTCGGCCAAATGGTAGAGCCACGCAAACTTGCTCTTGGATGATGTGGCGAAAGTTTGCTGGCAGAGGTGACAGTGGTTGGCCGGCTGCTGATGATAGCGAAAGCCGATGAGCGACCAAGCACGCACAAACTCCTTGATCTGGAATAGTAGTGATTGAAGGTTAGAGGCAATGACCAGACATGACATGGTGTTGTCCGAAACGTGAGGGCGTCGCTTGAGAAGACGCTGTCTTCGGAGCTCGTCGACACGCCCCGCCACGGTGATCTAGTGGCTAAGGTACTCGGCTGCTGACCCGCAGGTCTCGGTTTCAAATCCCGGCTGCGGCGGCTGCATTTCCGATGGAGGCGGAAATGTTGTAGGCCCGTGTGCTAAGATATGGGTGCACGTTAAAGAAACCCAGGTGGTCGAAATTTCCGGAGCCCTCCACTACGGCGTCTCTCATAATCAAATGGTGGTTTTAGGACGTTAAACCCCACATATCAATCAGCTCGTCGAAACTTTGACACAATTAAGTGAACTCCGGGACAATGACAGGGCCTCTGGAGAGGTGCATATGAAGGGCGTCATCGTCAATGTTGTTTATGCTGTGGCGTAGGTTGTCCGTTTCCGCCATCGTCAGGCTGACACACCGGCAGAGGTCGAGGACGTCTTCGATGTAGCTGGTGCATGCCTCAGCAGTTCGTTGGGACCAGCTCCGGAGTCATTGTTCCGCCCGAAGTGTGCGCACACCAAGACGTTCGAAAACAGCTGAGATGCTGGTTTTGAAGATCGCCCAACCAGCAATATCGGCCTCGTATATTTAAAAGCTTGCTCCGTCTGCTCACTGTGGATTTGAAAGAGCGAGAAGTGGATTCGAGAAGTGCATTTGAAAGAATGGGAAGTGAAGAAAAAGTGAATCATGGTAACTTTCTCTCTCTCTGAGGAGGTCTCCTCAACCACGGCACACACAGGAAGGGTAGTAGGGGCGAGAAAGGAATGTGAAAGAGGGAGAAAAAGAAGTGCGTGTTAGTGGTGTTTGGTCTTGCCGCACGTGAACGGGCACCGCCTCGCAACGCGTTGGTTTCCTGATGATCATAAGAATGCTCAATAGATGGCCTACCGTCGCTCATGGCAGGACATACCACTCTCGTCACGTCCGCTTCCTCTCCCTTCGCCGCAAGCTCACGCAGTGAGCACACCTTGTCACCACCCGGCCGCATGTACAACCCACAAGCCAAGGCAGCAGCATGGCGGGCTCGTAACATAGCTGCAGCTAGGGCTCACCGCCAAGACCCTTCGGCGACAGCCCGGAAGGCCTAAGTGAAGAGGGCTCGCTCACAAGCAAACCCGAAGCTGCGGGTTGCCTACGTGGTTCATCAAGAAATATAGTACATTGAAAGGTGAATTATGAACATTGTGTATGTAATGTATATATAAGAACGTTGTCGGTCTATATATGATGATAGCAGATGTGTACTGATTATTCGAGGGTTACTAGATCATATGCAACCAAGCTTCTTTATCATTCACTTTGTGAATATGGTGGTGGTTTTTTTTTATCACAGCTTGGCGACACGTTAAATAAGACATCACGGTACAGAGCTTCATGGAATCGTTCCAATTGGTGGTAGCGATTCTTTCGTTCATATGATTCCAGCCAGTCCTCAGTGTCTTTGTCGTCAGTGCTGCTTAAAATACCTATTCCTGCAAAAGTTGGGCACTGAGACATTCCTTAGGCGGCAAACGCGGTAGTTCATGAAGCCATTAAAGGCGAAAGTGGTAGATACTTGACTTAAAAAAACGGTGACCGTATCGCCTGGGCACGAGTATCGCAAAATCATGCTATCACTTCTCCGTACGAGTTGTAACGTCACCATAACGGAAATACGAGGTTATCCCATGTCCTCATCAAATTGAGCCAATCTCTGACACTCATCTTATGAATGGCCTCGCAGATTTTTATCGCCTTGTGAACTTTCTTGAGCTCCTGGATCAGTGTATACGTCAATTTTCTCAAGTGTAGGCAGCTCCGCGGTGACATGCTGGACTGTGTCATGGATGACTTGAAGTTCCATTACAGGACTGACTTCCGTAGAGAGATAACGCTGGTAACCACTGACAAAATTATGCGTAGCACTCAGGAGTTATGTACTCCCTACGTCTTTTAGGATAGCAGCATCTGTATAAACTTAGCAGGCATTAGCGCAGGGTGCTACGCTGGTACAGCGTTTAAAACACCAACATGGTTCAGTTGAATTGCAAATATGCCAAAAGATCAACCTGACTGGGTACCTCGCATGTAATTGCTGTTTCATATGAAACAATTCTAGACCGAATGCACTGTCACTCATGATGATACTGTAGAGGCCTGAAGCCCTGCAATATATAAATAAACAAATAACGACGTTGCTCAGTGGGGGAGTACTGCGCTGCCATGCACAAGGCTCGGGTTCCATTCTCATTTTGCCTGCATGTTCTTTGTTTGTCTTTGTTCTTTCATGCAATAGTGGTAACTACGGCGCCAAAATCGGCCCTTGTTGGAATCTCATGACAGTTTTCACTGTAGTATATCTTGACTCAGTGCAACCGAAAAATTATTCCGCACAAAATGTTTGTGAAACCTTGGTTTAAGAGAAAACAAAAGAAAATGTCGTGTAGCATGCGTTTGGGACCACGTTATTCTGTTATTTTCTAGCGAGAGAAAGTATGCTTGGTTATAGTTCGCCATCGCCTGAAAGGATGTGGGCTGGGGCATGTTGGTGTAGACTCTTAAGAACCAAATAGCGCACAAAAAGAACCAGACAGAAAGGCATGGCGTAGATAGAAGGCAGTGTCTATCACTTAATTGCTGCTTTTGGATGTTCTAAATGTCAAGATTGTTTGAGACGTTCTTGCGTGTGCATGGCATTTGCTCTTCCTGGTTGACTGACTGCCCCAATGCAGCAATGATGACAGTTCCCAAACAACGATTGTCTTCCCGTTGGCTTGCGGATTCATAAAATAGCCATGCTCCGGTGTCTCCCCTACGCCCAACATATAAACAAATCTGAACAAACACATCAAACCGAAAAAAATCAGAGAAAACCAGATGTGCTGAGTGCACTAGAGTCTGAGACATAGCTGATATAGAACACCCCGTTGTCACGCAAAACATCGGAAAAAACACACTACACCTGTATCGTTACGCAGTGACGCCAATATTCTTTCTGTCATCGAAAGACAATGTATATTATTTACTCATCGAAACAAAGTCGTAATGTTTTGTTTATGTATGCGCAAGAACAATCCATTGCAGAAACTGGGAGATGAGCTCCAACTTTATTTACGTCGGGAAACACTTGTATTGAATTTCTTAAGCACAATAGTGTACGATCTGCCAAAACATTTTTAGATGGACTAGCGTGATAAGAATCAGCATTCGACACAACGTTGTTTTCCCTAGCCATTTTTTCAGGGGGCATTTTCAGGCCAACGTTTTGTTTAACTTTCTCATTAAGTGAATACATGTTTTCTGGCTGACAAATAGTTCCTCTGTTTCACAGTTTTGCAAGAAAAAAGAATTCGCAGATCTCTCGTACAGCGGTAATCAATGATATGCGAAGCACGGATGAGGAAGGTGAATTTGTTACTTTAAAATCAGCACAACGTTACGAGGTGGGCGTAAATTATGCCGTCAATAACTGGCATGTTATGAATATCCTGTTTAGTCATGTCATTAACCTTCGCAGTCCATTCACGTCACGTGATACCAAATTTGGTATATGTGGAGCTAGCAAAATGGCCGTAAGCGTGCTATGAGCGTAGCATGCAGTCATGTTCTAGCGAAACGGCCACGAGCACTTCATGAGTCTGGCTTGTAGTCATGTTGTTCCATGACACGCATCTCATGATTATCATGTTTGCGCCAATACCTTCGTCATCCACTTACGTCGTGTAATACGAAATTTGGTAGTTGTGAAGCTAGCGAAACTGCCATGAGCGTATTATGAGTGTGGCATGTAATACTGACTCACATTACATGCATGTCATGATTTCTATGTTAGAGTCTGTCAGTTGTGTTCGCCATGCAGTCATGCCTAACCATACCAGTTTTGCAACTCGTCATGTCAACAAACCACCGCAAGAGCAGCAAGATCATAAAATGTAAATCATGACATTCATGACATACATGTCGTAATTTTCATGTTATGACTCACTTATGCTCGTCATTCAGTCATGTTATGCCGTACCAATTTTGGTATCGATACCGATATTGAAAGGGCAAGGAGACCTAAATGTCGCTGGCGTCTTGATAGATAGATAGATAGATAGATAGATAGATAGATAGATAGATAGATAGATAGATAGATAGATAGATAGATAGACAGACAGACAGACAGACAGACAGATAGATAGACAGATAGATAGATAGATAGATAGATAGATAGATAGATAGATAGATAGATAGATAGATAGATAGATAGATAGATAGATAGATAGATAGATAGATAGATAGATAGATAGATAGATAGATAGACTCGAAGTCGCCGAAGGTCGCTAAGAAGTGTTTCGCATTTAGAAACAAAGCCTCAAGTGGGAAACACAGTTGCGCGTATATATACGCAATATGACGAGAATGCCTCGACGATTTTACACACCGATGCCAGTAGTCTTAGCCTCGGAGCTGTTCTCTTGCAAGTTAACGAGGAAGGGCAGGAGAGACCAGTCGCTTATGCTAGCCGCTGGCTGAGTGATCCCGAGAGCCAATACAAACAATCAATACGTCACAGCAGGATGTATTGCCTATCAATACGTCACAGCAGGAAATCACACGGGAGTCACCGTTCAAGCTTGTCAATGGAAGGACGCCAAAGCTTCCACAAGAGAGCTTCTTTGGTTTGAATACAACAACGCAAAACCGTCCGCATGATACCGGTACTTCGGAGTTTCTTCGAAAGGCTCGCATTAGAGCGCCGCACCTGGCAATAGCGCATCGTGAAGCGAAATTCTGCTCGCATTCTAACTAGGACCACACCACTTTCAAACCAGGAGACATAGTGCTGGTTCGACACACCCAGCGTGTTTCACAAAGTTGCCAGAAGTTTTACCCCGGTATGCCGGCCCATTTCGCGTGGTGGAAGCCCTAAGCCCTGTTACCTTCCGGCCGGTAGTTATTCCCGACCCGACAACCAAAAGTAAAAACCGTCTTTTCGCCGCCGATGCAACAAGTTGAAATTTTATGTGCTGCGTGATTTCTGTATTCACGCATCTTCGTCTTTTGGCTCAGACTACAGGGGAGAGGGGGCGGCGAATGTAGTGGATGATAACAACGGGGTGGCCGGTGCGTGAGGGGTAGACCGGGAAAGGGAAGGACGAAGACAGTATTGCGCTCGATTGTGTTCGAGTGAGTGGCTCTTGTACGTTGTAATGTTCTGTATGTGTGTCTTTATACTAGAGAAAGCATACATAAGTTATTCTAAGCACCATAGCGTTTATAACGCTGCACTGACAATGCAACGCGATGCTCAAAAAAAAGTGTTTCCGACGCTTTGCTAAGATGACACGGTGGCGGCACCTGCCCGTCACTTTGCGTTCTACACCCTATAGTGTCCGAGAGAGGCGCGCACGCCATGCTTCGTTTTCTAAGGTAAGCGCTCGCGTGTAACGTGCCTCGGTGCATTCGTTCGCCTTCGCTGCAGAGATCGAGACTTTAAACGCAGCGCCTCCTGTGTACAATTCACCGATTTTCTTGCTCATAACATCAAATAAACGTTTTATTCAGGCGCAAGACTATTGTCTTTTGACGACATTTGCAGTGAAACATGTAAATATGGGGCCAATTTTTTTTTGCTGATTGTATACCATTATTTCGAACTAGTTTACATCATCCAAATTTTGGGTATTTCAAGCGTTTCTATTGCCTTTAACGAGGGCTTTACAGTGAGCGTCATGGCGACACATGACATGCATATATGGATTACAAGCCCGGACCCCCAAGTGATGATGATGATGTGTAGGTCTTAATGGCGCCAGGGCCAATCGATGGCCAAAGAGAGCCATTTCAGTAGACAGGAGATGTGAACAATGATATGGTATGTGGCTGTATAGAGGCCTTAAAATTTCTCGCGCTTACGCGGCTAAAACATAATAAAAGCATGACAGTGGCTTGAAATATGTACAATGAAAATTAAAAGCGAAATGTCGTGACAATAAAACTGTGCTGAAGATGTAGCCACCGTAGCCGCGACCTCAGTAGTGAGGTCGTGCTACGGATCAGCTTGGCATATGGATTGAAAGCTGTGTATATCATTTCAAAATAAAAATAGTGATTCCACTTTAAAAAGCGGATCCCCATACAAATGAGCATGGCCGGATGTAGCGGCAGCTGCTGACGGTAGAAAAGCAAAAAGTGCATGTTTCTCAGGGCATCTAGCTCATTGCACTGCACAAGGATGTGGAGAACTGTAGGTTGTTTTCTACATCTCTCACACAACGGCAGATCGCCTCCAGACAAAAGGTGTGAATGTGTTGGATGAGTGTGTCCTATTTGTAGTCTTGCAAGTGTAACTTGTGTGTAGCGGGATCTGGATAATGTTGGCCCATTTTCAAGTCTCGGCTTGATACCGTGCAATTTATTACCCGTTTCCTTATCCCACAGGTGTTGCCAGAACACTCTGAGCTCCCGTCGTAGGAAGAGTTTATGTCAATAGCAGGGACGGCCAGGAATGTATTGACGGGTGCGTGGTCGTGCGCAAACCCAGCCAGCTGATCCGCCACTACGTTTCCAGCAATCTCACGGTGCCCTGGCACCCAGCACACCACAACCTGTCCTTTGAAGGCTAAATTATGCATAAAATATAGTAAAGTGATATAAGGACAGGCTTTTATGTTTTTTTCAACGTTTTCAAAGCTGTTACGACACTCAGCTAATCTGTGTACACAACCGCACCTTGCAGTTGTAATTCCTTGATATGCTTATATGCTTGATATGCTTTATAAGGTACTTGAAATATCGTGTCTTACTGTCTTTTGAGGGCTAAATTGTGCATAAAAGATAGTAAAGTGACATGAGGACAGTCTTTTTATGTTTTTAAGCGTTTTCAAAACTGTTACGAAACTCAGCGAATCTGTGCACACAATTACACGTTGCAGTTGTAATTCCTTGATATGCTTAAATGCTTCATATGCTTCATATGGTACTTAAAATATCGTGTCTGCCTCGAGTATTTTACATGTAAAATTAAAGTCAAGCGCTGTATTTTTGCGCTGATATCACTTTTGCGCAAAGCAGGGCGTTTTTCAGCGTGGCATAGAGGCAAAATACTTGGCTAGGAATGAGATGACTGCACCTACGAATGTGCGCCGGGTAGGCGCAACGGGATCGAAGATGGAGGGTCATTTCACGTTCAATTATTGTCTTCCAGCACATGTCATATGCAAGCATCATACAGAATGCACCATACTGCCATCGTTCGCCTTAATGATGGATAATGACGACCACCATTCGACAGGTGAACATACTTTCAATAGGGTCATTATATAGTGAATAGGCAGGCACATCGGAAGCCATTGAAAACAAGAAGTAATACAGATTGAATGTTACGCAGTGTTGTTAATAAAGAGTGTGGGCAGAATTATTTTTCGGGAAAGACGTCGCAGATCTTTCATTTGGAGTGGGAGCCGAGAAAATACATGTGGTCTAACGACTGACATTTTGTGCTCTGTATGCTATAAAAGAAATGGCAGAGGAGGGAGGAGGAAGCCAAGAGCTTGAGATTCCAACCTCTGTATACGCCACTGGCGTCAGTATACACTCCTGCAAGATAAAAAAAACTGCATAATGTGTACTCTACGTAACAATATCAATGTAATATGTAAGTACTGATATGCAAAAACAGTGCATAGTGAAATACTCAAAACTTCCGATGTAGTTCGCGCAGTTCCCAGCCTGTCCTGCTTTCCCTGAGTACAATGGCACTGAATCTGTCAAATAATATTTTGTTTTATTTGACAGACGAGCGTGAGAAGAAGCAATAATTGAGAAAACAATAGTTTCACCCGGTATTGGTAATCCACTTTTTTTGCTTAACGAAGCGAATGCAGGACATCGAGGCTGTAAAATAGGCCCTCCATTTTGCGCGGGACGACAAATAACTGATTCTGAGAATTGACCGTGTTTTCTAAAAGGACGTAAAGCATAAGGCGGGAATGCTGTGATGCGTTTTTTCCTCTCTACATGGCCTTTACAACAAGCTGTATATGGCCAGGTGACAAGAAGATTGGGTTGTGTTATGTACGCGAGAACTCCTAGGACGACGTGCCGGAGAAATTGAGCAAGTTAAAATACTCAGCCTACGTCCACTAAAGCAGGTAATGCACCGGTGGTGATCACGAATGAAAACAAATAAACTGTCTTGACCAAACGCATTCAATTATCGGGGAAGACTTTGATGAACCTTCGCGATTGATCCAGTATTAAACACCGGTACCACACGGTTCAGCTTTGCTGCGTACGCGGGCATGGCTGGTGATTTTGTGGGAAGCACACATTTGATGAGTTGCTTATAAGCGTACAGGCGGAGGACAGTCGCTTGCACTATAGACCCCGAAAATAATAAAACATGCTAAATAGTGTTGTGTGTGGGGGGGGGGAGAGGTAATAACATGTAATGTCCTGTCTTTGTGATGTGTAGACGTATGCGCTACCTTTGTGGACATGACAGAACAATGCGCCCAGTTTGAGTTGTCGTTGCCTTATAAGAGACGCTTCGCCGGTGAGCCTCTCGTTTTAGGGGCGCCGTCGTCTGCGCGACCGTCATCGGGTACCTGAACCTGTGAAAACATACGGGGCTGCTCCCAGTTGCCAAACATTTTTCACAGCGTGACATTTATTCATCAAAGCACGGTGAGTAGCAGCTACTAGCGATATTGAATACAGGGTAAGGTAATAAAGGGCCTGTTATATGGTTTATGGAGCGGGCTGAGGATTTGTTGTTCTTATCCTCACAATAAAGAAAGAGTAGTGGGTGTGCATCAGTTCCGGGTAGCCCGAAAGCCCTAGCACGGCCAGGCTGACGGGCCAGGTTCGATTACGCCAACGTCTTCTCTTTTCGGGTCCCCGGTTGGGCTCGAACTACCTTGTTTTTGTATTGGAACTGACCAGGCGTGGAGCGAACTCTGGGCCGAAGCCAAATTATAAATGCTGAGCAGGAATTGTTTTGCAGAATCCAGCACAATATCCGTGACTGCACCCTGCCATCTTTGTCGGTTTTCCTGTCCTTTAGCCACTCTTTAAACATGGCAGAAAAGGTAAAGAACTGCTCTTGCTCCACTCGGTCAAAAGTAGAAGTAGATCCACCAGATGTAGTGGTGGCCTTACTTCCTGTTTCCGTTAGATATACTGCTAAGTCGAGTTTCTGTGCAAACTCGAATCACTTCCTGTTTCCGTTAGATATACTGATTAGTCGAGTTTCTGTGCAAACTCGAATAAAGAGTGGATGTGATTCGCAGGCGTTTCCTGTTCCGTTACTCAGCCCTAGATCGGTAAAACTTTATATTCTCTTCAGCCAACCTTCAGGATAACGGGCTGGCCCAGGACGTTTCTTGTTGTACATCGGGCGGGTAAGGCGGGCTCGCAGATTCGCACTGTCGGGCTTGGGTGGGCCTCCATTGTAGTCAGCGGGCCAGCGCCGGGCTCGGGCTGGACAGTACAACCCATGCACACTTCTAGCATAAGAATCACTAAGGGTCAACTGCAACAGTGAGGTTGTGAGTTTCGGGTTTTTTGTACAAGTTTAATCAATAACAGTCCGGAAAGATTATTCTAAGTGAAATATCCAAAGCTTTTTCTTTAAAACCGGTGCTGCTCGTGAATGCACACTGTATACTGTAACTACTATCATGAATGAATTACTGATGAATACGTGGAAATATACAATTCTGTTTTATGAAAGCGCCAATAGAAAGAATATGCTGTAATATTAGAAAACTAGGATGTTTATATGGGTTACTCTTTACCGTGGAACATCCCCACGATATACATTAGAGTGGTCGGTAGTCGTGCATACAGGGTGCCGCAGCTAAATTAGGCCAGAGTTTAACCCATTTCGACGTGTTCTAAGACGACGAGACTAAAAGCATCGTGCCCTCTATGGGTTGGAGTAAGTCACAGAATTGTTTCTACCTAATTGTTAAATTAGTCGTGAATAACTGGCCAACTTTGAAGCAAATAGGCTTGGCCGATATTCTAGTATTGTATAACGCTTTGTGGAAAGGAAAAAGAAACCAAAGCGAAACAGAGAAGGCTGCCCAGCTCCTCACTTGCTTCACTTGTGCTAAGCTGCCTTAAATATTTTGAAGTGTGGCTAAGGTTAGGTTTGGTACCCTGAACCTGTATGCGTTCGTCTAGAAAAGACATGCACGTATGCTAAAAGCATGTACTACGGCGACTGCAAGAAATGGCATTAGCGCTACATCTACTTTCTTTGTCGTTTCGCATTTAATCTGAGACGCTTGCATGCTAGTTCATAATAAGAAGGCAACAGAGTTATGCAAAAAAAAAGAAAGAACCACTCCAGATTTTTTTTTGTTGTTGCAATCCTGGTCACACAGCACTGCGCAATGAAACCAGCACGCCGCGCTGGTCGCTTTTACCGTATATCACTGTATTAGCATTTTTACGGGTAAGCCTTTACCGTAAAGCACTATATTCCATACTAATATACCTGCTGTGCATAGCGTTGCAGAACTAATATCTTCTTGACTGACCCGTTAATGACAGCCATAATCAGCCTTTCCGGTTTAGAACTACAATACCTATGAATAGTTTTAAAAATTGTGTAAGTGATTTTTTCGTGAACGCAGTCTCTGAAAGATATGATTCCCCTTTTATTTCCTGTCTCCAGTAATCCGTCAACTACCTCAGTGTCATTTTATGGTATATAGGTCATATACAGCGCAATTTCTCGCGTTCATTTTCCATAGTTCACTTGTATAAGTCACCGTGGTGACATCAGTGGTGAAAATCGGCTCTTCAACTCTTGAGCTCTTTTCTTGCATAACAGACGATAACATCATCCACACCGTGCTGTGTTCGCAAACTTGTGCAAGCTTTGAGGACTCGGGAATTCACCTTTGAGTTTTAATATCCAGTACAGCACAAGCCCGAGACATAAATGACAGAAATACCGTAAGGTCGGCGGCCATCATATTTCATTGGTGATTTATTTATGAATGAGAATTACTTCCTCTTATGTGGTCATTTTCTGCGAGACCTACAAGAGACCTTTTAATCTCACGGCAGGGATACATTGTTCCTCCGTTGTATGCGCAGCTTCATTCAGTCAAGTTTCACCCGGTTTCTATCGTTCTTTTTTGTTTGGTCAACATCAACGTATTTACCGATTCTATTCCTTCACATTAGCCCTCTTTACCTCTATGCAACCGAGCAAAACAGCATTTGTCATCAAAGCACTTCAACGTCCAGCTATTTTAAAAAAAAACGCTACGTGGTCCGTATTTCCCGCTTGATTTTTAACTAGATGGGAATCCTCATTCAGTAAAAGTCGAATGTATTGAATTGATAAACTTTTAAATGTGAAGCATTTCCTAGCAAACTTCGGTGACTTTGAGCGTATCTATCTATCTATCTATCTATCTATATCTATCTATCTATCTATCTATCTATCTATCTATCTATCTATCTATCTATCTATCTATCTATCTATCTATCTATCTATCTATCTATCTATATAGCCGCTTACGTCTCTCGAGATCACCCCCTTGGCGTGAACAAAAATTAGTATGGGAGCTGCTTTGACGAATATGACGTGCTGGTCAAGGCAAGGATAATGTCACGATCCCGTAGCGTACGTCATGAAACTGTTCCCGCCAGGCAGTGGCACATGCCCACGGACGGGTATGGCGACTGGTATACGGGTATGTGCCACAAGTGATTGAAACTTAATAGCTACCCAGGAACGACGAGAAAACGCATGGGCAATTTTAACAAATGGACGTTATGAAAAACCTGACATCGGCAACGTTGACCAGGCGAGTGCTAAAAACGTCAGTGTCCCATTATGAATCAAATCCTAAATTTGACATGGCAGTCAAGCATTCAACCACAGAGCTACGGCAGTTCTCACAACTACTTTTCAAATAGACCCTAACGTTCCTGAAACTTAGAAGTGTGGCAGCTTGGGCTAGTTGGTATGGCATGACGATAGTTATAGCACGAGAACAAAACGACGACACAGAGACAAGAAGGACACGAAGTGTCTCTGTGTAGTCGTTTTGTTCTCGCGCTATAACTATCGTCGTTCCTGAAACGTCTATTGTGGTTGCAGTGCATGCTGTTCAATTTTTTAACTTTTACATGTGTACTCCAATGATAAAGATCTCACGCTAGGTTAACGTCAAATTTAGTTAGGCGCCATGCGCTACAGTTG